>JBBJLS010000011.1:15751927-15767224 GCA_037577275.1 Bryconaethiops microstoma
GAACACAAAGAAAGCGCGTCTTGGGATGGTGAAATACTGCTGTACTCAGAGGCGGGAGGTTTGAAAGTAGCCAATCCGAGAGCGATATTCATTTCTCCTTGCTGCTGATTGGCTGCTGCATCAGAACAGTTTCCCACGTGGAGCATCTGTTTCGCTGAGTGTTCTCGTGTTTTTCGTTTTCTTCTTTTTAAAGCCCTGTGTTTTTATTACAGTAAACTGAATTAAATTATTACTATATTTACCTGCTTATACCAAAGAAAACAACAGCGCATACCGAACATGTTGGCATGAATTACTGCACATTCTATACAGGGGTAACATCGGTATTTTACATTCTAGCACTGCGGGAGACAGCAGTTTAGTGTACACTGTACAGTACGGATACTGGTTTACCTTTACATTTTTTAAGGTTGATTTTTTTAAGGTGAGATTAAAATGAAATTAAAGTGTTTTGGGGGCATATTTAGGGTTTACACTAGGATTTTTTTTTTTTACCACATCACAAATTTGCTGTTTTTTTACAATTCATGGGTGCTCTTGGGTGCTCTGCGAATGTCGGAGGTTTACTGTATATTAAACCGAATCAAATAGAGGAGAGAAATAAAAGGAACAGCATTTGAACAAATTAACATGAGCATTATGTTGGAAAATAAAACTTTTTGTGCCTTTGTGTTTTCTTTCTTTAATTGCAGTTTACCTTATCGTTCCCTCTGCACAAAATATCTCAGTGCGGTCCATCATGCAGACTCCATTACCCAGAAACACCTTCTTCCCCTGAAACTCTTTAGCTCCACGTGTGCACTTCCCCTCCACATCAGAATACACTGAGACAACATCGCCTGCCTTCATAACTGTTACACAAGAAGACATGCACATATTCCCAGAGCTCTGTTAACAGCAGATGTTTTGCTATCTTAAGTGGTCTGAATGGACACTATTCTAGTTTGCTGTGTAAGTATGTCGCTCTGGATAAGTCTGCACAAATGCTGTAAATGTAAATGTGGAGTGTGTAATTATCATTTGTGTGTCTCCCCTTACACTTCGGTGCACTGAGGACACCAGGAGCGAAGACATGAGCGCCTCTCAACACAGCACTGCCACACTGAGCACCAACGATCACCTTGGAATCCAACACTTGGACATCCCTGGAGCAAAATATATTTTGAGATGTTTTAATTCATATATGAGCCAATGAGCCAAAACATATATCAATATTGAAGTATTTTGAGAACAACAAAAAAATTATCAAAAGCAATATGCTGCTATGTATTATACTCATTATACACCAATGAGCCAAAACATTTTGTTCACTCACAGATTAAGTAAATAATGTTGATAATTGTACTATAACTGTGCATGTCTAGAAATATGAGACGGTAAGTGAACAGTCAGTTCCTGCAACTGATGTGTTGGATACAAGACAAATGAACAGGTATGAAAACCTGAGGGACTAAACTGTCAAAGTCAGAAATGGCAAGGCAAGTGAGGGGCTCTTGGTCAGTAGTGGTGATTAGCGATTAATAGATATAAGGAGAAAAATAACCAAGGATCTGCACAGGGTTTTAGGCACCCAAGACTCATCAATTTGTGATGACCCTGACAGACTGGTCAGAGCACCCATGCTGACACCTGTCCACACTCAGGACTACAGCAGGCACACAAGTGTCAAAACTGGACCTTTGAGCAAAGTTACATTTTCTTTCACATCACGTGGATGGTCAGGTACATATGGTCCGTTTTCCTGGGGTACCAGGATGCATTATGGGAAGAAAACAAACCAGTGTGATTTTCTGGGCAACAATCAGCTGGGAAACATTGGATTGAGGTGTTTACATGGACATCAGGGTGACATGTGCAACCAACATAAACACTGTTCTGCACCAGACACCCCTTCCTGGCATCAGTATTCAGTATTTCAGCAGTATATTGCACTCTCCACTCTGCACACATTGTTCGAGAAGGTGTTGCCCTGGCCTCAAATCTGGGGGGAAATCTGTTGGATGTGCTGAAATAACAAGTCCAATCTGCGTCAGCTCAACCTTGCAATTTACGAGACTTAAAGGATCTTCTGTTAACGTCTTGGTGGGTCAGAGCTGTTGTGGTGACAGGCAGAGGATCATCCACATGTCAGGCTAGTGGTCATAATGTTTTGGCTATCAGCGCACACTATATCTATTTATAATACCTTTGAGATTTGATCACTACATTGTGGATATTCTTTTTTTTCTTCATAATCAATGTTGCACAGCTTTCTGTGTTATTTTAATGTACAAATGTCTTTCATTTTAACACATCTAAAATTCATATTTCTTATCGCTTCCTACAACTTTAGAAACCTTTGAAATTGCACAGGACTAGTACACTAGAACAATGTATTACATGTATCTGCAACCAAACTGCTTTTATATGATTGAAAATATTGATTCAGTACTCGTGAATGGTAGTACAAATGGTAGGGAGTCTGCTGTGAGTAGGCTTGCAGCTGTGGGCTGAGCTGCCTTTGTTCTTCTATTCTCATGGTCTTAAATAAGCGTGTGGGAAGCCAACTGTAGATTGCAGAGAAAACCAGAGGGATGTTTGTTTGTGTGTGTGTGTGTGTGTGTGTGTGTGTGTGTGTGTGTGTGTGTGTGTGTGAGAGAGAGAGAGAGTTTGCGACTATGTCTTTGTGAGAGCGGGAGTCAAAAGGGAAAAAAGACAAAAGAGAAGAAATGTATACAATAGGAGAGAGAATGACGGCAGCGTTCAGAGAATGTGGGAGACAGACGGACAGAGTTTGAGGACAAATAAAAAATCATGGGAGAGATCTGACATTTCTCCAGCCACCATAAGGACAGAATTCCAATCGTACCTAGGACCAATGACCGGAAGCAGCAGAACATCTGGAAGCAATGGGTGACAGAGGATGGGAGCGGGAGAGCTGTCATCATAAAAGCTACTCGCTGTGCTCACTTGTTGCTGGGAAACAGAAAGATACCATCAGAGGTCACAACAGTTCACTCTACTGCTTAAATATACAATCTGCCGATGTGATGAATAATAAATAACCAGCCATGATCTTGTCTCAAAACAACTCAGAGACGCTGACAGATAATCCATAAGGCCTGCAGAAATGAACCATTATGGTTTGAAACGGAAAAATGCTAAGAAACTGAATGTGAACTGGAACTTTGAGACTGAACATTTCATAATCTTTCAAGTGCACGTGAGTAACAAAGAGTCGCAAAAAACCTAAAGATAAAGAGCCACATAGTCCATTCGCTGCATCAATATTGTGACTTACAATCTTATCTTAGTTAAGGTTTGTTGTCTCTAAGGCTGAGATGGAAATGCTTATTTATCCATTTATCTCATCATCCATTGATTTCTGTAACTCCCTTTTTACTTGTCTAAGCAAATCTGGTTTCATTCACCTTGAGAGCTTCCAAAACGCTTCTGCCAGGCTTTCAACTTGCTTCCATAAGTGGACTAAAAAATAAATTGGAATTTAGGATACAGTATAAAATCCTCATTCTCAATTATAGAGCCCAACATGGTCAGGCTCCTCAATACATCGTGGACCTCCTGCGGTTTTACCTCACCAGGCTTGCCCTGAGATCCACCCAACAGGGCCTTTCTGTGCCTCCCTCCAGGCTGAAGATTCGTGAGGATGGTGTATTTCAGTCTGCTGCTTCCAGACTCTGGAACAGTCTTCCACCAGCACTGAGACTGGTGCAATCGGTTGAACAGTTTAAAGCCCAGAGCTTGAGAATTTTTTGGCTAGTTTTTATTAGTATATCTTTATGCTTCATTTTATATTCTGTATTTTACAACTTGTATACTATTTTATTGTTCCATGCTTTGTGACCTCTGTCTATGAAAAACGCTTTATAAATATATTTGACTTCTTTAATTACAGTTTTACAAGTATATCCAAAAACTAGGCAAACCCTTATAATATTTTAATTCATTTTCAGGCAATTCCCAATGGTGCTTGTGTCATGTAATTTTAACAAACTGTAATGCACAGCTGGGAAATTAAGGAAAATTATGTATAAAAAAAAACGACTACAAAAGAGATGCAAAATTTTGTTCTGGTAGCAACAATCTGCTTCATTCATTTGAATGTAGTTTAAAATAAATAGAAATGAAAAAAATAACAATACAAATGTAAAAAATTAAAGGTGACACAGTTTTCCATTTAATTTGCATGTAGTTTATCAGCCAAGACAGGTTTAGAGTCCACATTTTGCTTCTTTAGTTTAGAACTGGAGTTTAGAACTGGAGCTAATGTTGCTAAGAAACACTAGAAGTCATTAGAACCCAAATGTTTTCAGTAAAATCACTCACAACTGCTCCTGAACTGCTCAAAGCACAACCAGCTTTTCATTAAGGTGGTGCAGAGTTCAGGCTGTGTGGTTTAGGGCACAGTATGACTTACTGTGAGCTGTAAAAATGAGACAGCAGTTTCAGACAACACCAGGATAGGACAGGCCTGATCCTGGATCAGATTCCTCCACATTATTGACAGTCATTGCCTCAAAGACTAGATTAGCACTTCTACTCCTGAGGTGTTTTTTGAAAATGGACTGTTGTCATAATTTTTTTTCATAATGTTTTCCTACATTTTATAGCTCACAGTAAGTGATACTGTATCCTAAACCACATCTACAGGTCTGCACTATCGTAACGTGGAGCTGGATGTGGTTTGAGTAGGCTGAGAGAAAGTTTGGGGATGGCTTAACAGAAAATATTTAGGTGTTGATTGGTGATCTCTACTATTTCTAACAATACTGGCCTGGCAGCTACACTTCTCAAGTCAGCAAAACTTGGGCTCCAAGCTTGTCTCAGCTGACTGACCACATCTGGACAAAGTGTCAAAAGTTGAATTTATCACTGAACCATTGCTTTAAGGCAAATTTTAATGTGCATATTCTTTCTAGAGTGCCTGTGTACAAATACTGGGTTCATTTTTTCTTTAGACGTGTTCCCCTGCAAATGTCTTTCTTTACGGGAGTAGGGTCTAATGTAAAAGAACAGTTCACTGAAAAGTTTTGGCTGGCCGATTTTGTTCAGGGTGAGAGGAAAATGGCTAAATCATATTTTTCAGTGAACTGTTCCTTAAACTATACATTGTGCTATTTTATTTTAATCATTGTGAGGGCAATCAGAACATTATTAACACTCTAGAGCAGGGGGGCCACTTATCCACAGATTTTATTCCGATCAGGCAGGAGGTCACATGACTTAATCAGGTGGTCTCAGTCTTCAAACAGTTGATCAGATAAGCTCTTGCTTTGTTGGAATGAAAAAACTTTCGCCCATACATCAGCCCTTTGTGGATAAGATTGGGAATCACTTACACGGCTGTGGAGTAAGCTGTGAGGCCAGCACTGCCTGCACAGACACTCAGACCTTTTCTGCTTATCTCAAACTCTCCCTCGCTGGGATATTAACATACACTATACGGACAAAACTTATGGGACACACCTCTTAATAACTGAATTCAGGCAACGCCATGCTTCCAACTTAGGACACAGTTTGAGGAAGAACCTTTTCTATTCCAGCATGACTGTGCCCCAGTGCTCAAAGCAAGCTTCATAATGGTTGGAT
This sequence comes from Bryconaethiops microstoma, assembly GCA_037577275.1. Lineage (NCBI taxonomy): Eukaryota > Metazoa > Chordata > Actinopteri > Characiformes > Alestidae > Bryconaethiops > Bryconaethiops microstoma. The sequence goes on from JBBJLS010000011.1 coordinate 15,757,517, forward strand.
GAGTTCAGTGTGGAAGAACTTGACTGGCCCGCACAGAGCCCTGACCTCAAACCCATCAGACACCTTTGGGATGAACTGGAACGGAGACTGCGTTCAACATCAGTGTCTGACTTCATAAATGTTCTACAGAAGCCTTCCAAGAAGAAAGGAAGCTGTTATAGGTGCAAAGGGAGACCAACTCCATATTAAAGTCTACATTTGAATGCAATGTCATTAAAGTCCCTGTTGGTGTAATGTCAGGTGTTCCAATACTTTTGTCCATATTGTGCATTTTTTGAATCTTAATCCTCATGTGTATAGACAAGCATGCGCACAAACACACACACACACGCACGCACGCACACACACACACCTGTGTGAGGTGTTGCTCCAGTCTGTGTTGAATGTCCTGTAGGCTGTACATGTGTGTGCTGGCTCTCAGGCAGGTAAGTGATGGTGGGTGAGACAGACAGGAGAGCAAAGACTCAAACAGTCGCTCAGCCTCCTGCTGCCCCAGTTCAGCCACCAGCTCCAAATGAGAAAGAAAACATTGATCACACAACAGAAACGTATGTAATAGGTTACAAGTATTACAGTTATAAAAGAAAGGCCAACCAAAGATATGATGCCACTGCTACAAGGTCTTACCTCTTTATTTGTGAATATATTATGGAGATATTCATGTACTTCAGGTCTCAAAGCTATATGAGGGAAAACATTTTTCATCTTGAAGGACATCATAGACACTGAAAAGTAGATGGAAATAATAGAAAACTTCAGCTTTGAGTGGGTAAGACATGCCTGAGGGCTGCTGCAGCTCCTACTAATTCAGCATCATTCGTGAACGGATCTGATGTATGAATCTGAATACATTCTACAGTTTTGAAGTCTCATCGTCCTGTGTAATTTCTTCTTCTTCTACTTTCAGCTGTTCCCAACTAGTTGTTGTCACAGTGGATTAACCGTCTCCATTTCCTTCTATCCTCTGCATCTTCCTCTCTCATACCAACTGCCTGCATGTTCTCCCTCACCACATACATCCATGAATCTCCTACCAGCCCTTCCTCTTTTACTCTTCCCTGCAGCTCCATCCTCAGCATCCTTCTCCCAGCATACTCAGTCTTTTCTCAGCACATTTCCAAACCAACCCAGTCTCGCCTCCACCTCGAGCTCAAATAAACTCATTCACTCCAACACAAATCTTAACATTTTCCACTCTGCCACCTCCAGCTCTGCTTCCTGTCTTTTCGTCTCCAAACCTTCAAACCACACAACACAGCTGGTCTCACTACCATCTTGTACACCTTCACTCTTGCTGGTACCTGCCTGTCACAGATCACTCCTGCCACTCTTGTCCATCCATTCCACCCTGCCTGCACTCTCTTCTCCATCCATTCCACCACACAAATCACTCCTGCCACTCTTTTCCCCACTTTCCACCACACAAATCCCTCCTGCCACTCTTTTCCCCACTTTCCACCACACAAATCTCTCCTGCAACTCTTCTCCACCCCTTCCACCCTCTCTTCTCCACCTCTTCCACAGTCCTGTGCTGTGCTATTTCACTAGTTTCTGTACAGAGTTTGTATTCTGACTGCACCGCACTAAGAGGATGTCAGACAAAATAGTTATTAATTGACTCAGTACTGAACAACAGCCATAATCCAATCATATTTACTAACCTACTGCTCTTTCTTTCGCATTAATGAACCGGGGGAATAACTGTCAGAGCTCACTCGTTTCTTCCCAACCGCATCCTCATACGTCATCGCTGGGCGTGTTTGGAAGCGAGGGCTCACGGGAAGTGTAGTTTCTGGGTGGAATTAAGATCACATGAGATAAAATAAACCTTTATTAATCCCACAAGTAGAAAATTTGCATTGTTGCGGCAGCAAAGTGGGCAAAACAAAAGAAGAAAATAAAAGCATAACCAACCGAATAAAGCAGTATAACCAATAGAATAAAAACTGCATAACCCACGGAATAAAATCCTGCAGCTCCAACACAGTAGGTGACGGTACTGAACCTTTTCGTGGTCTGCGAAGCCTCCGAGAAGAACGGGGCGGTCTCGGCTAGGTTTATGGTTGGGGGATGGTGCTGGTGTGAGTGCTTGGATGAGTTTCTGTGCAACAGTCTGTCATCTGTGCTCCTGCAAGTTTCCTTTTTTAAAGACCTTTTGAAATAAAAGGTTCCCGTCGTGGCTCAGAAGGATATGGGAGTTCAGTAGAGACGTCCTCTACAGGGTTTTGCAGCGTTTAGTCCAGGCTGGAGCCCCGGCTGGATCCCTGGAGCAGTCTGAGAGCCGCAGCAGGGTTAAAGCCTGTCCCTGCTCCTCCGCTCCGGGTGGAGGGATGAAGTGGAGGCGCAGCTGCTCTTCACACCAGACAAAGAACTGAAGAGACAGAGCCTGAACTGACTGGACTGGGAGGTTTATTTACATCTCCATTTACCTCTCAATCTGCCCGTAATGTCGGTGTGAGTCCTCGTTCACCTGACTGACTAGAAAATGGGACTGTAGCTGCGTTATGTCCGCATGAACATAACGGGCTAGCCTGCAGCTGTACAGACAGAGGCCGACTCCTAGCAATTAATCCAAATAAACACACAAACAAACACAGGAGACATGGGTCTAATTGTGGCCAAGCTCTGGAGTTTTTTCTGTAATCAAGGTAAGCTTCTGAAGACTCTCTTTTTCAGTTATGAATAAAAAACAAGAGTTCTAGTTAGCTATCTGGCTAATGATAAACCAGCTAACTGTATTTAACGGTATTTTACTTCTTCGAATAACATTTCTGTGCTCATCAGACTGTTCACATCAAGCTGGAAGTGTTAGAAAGGTAGAATTCTGCAGAATTTCATTCAGGTCTATAACAGACTATAACAGCCATAACTAAGCTAGCAGACGGTGTTGGTTAAAGGTGCTGCAGTACTTCCACAGCTGGCTACTTCAGCTAAACACATCTGGTTTAGCTAACATCCTCTGCTAAAAAGGTCTCTGTAAAAGACACTAACACATAGCAAGTGTTAGTGTCTTTTACAGAGACCTTTTTACACCCATCATCCTGCAGTCGAAGAATAAACAAGTGGTCAACCACAGTTTCACATAAGATGTTAAAATTGGCTACAACCCATATACTGTACTTCAATTGAGTAATGTGGATAGCTGCTCAGCTTCAGAGAGCCTCTTTACCGGCCAGAATACTCCTCTCCTCGCCTGGATCTTCTCACCAAAATAAGGGGATCTTATGTACTCCTGGACAGGTCAGCCCTCTGGCAGGAGGAGACCTGTACCTTAGACAGATTTCAAAGCTCTCATCCAAATCCATATGCTCTTTTTTTTCCTCATTCTGAAGCATGATCTCCTCTGAAAATTGTGCTGTTGGCCTTTGAGGTTGCATGTTTAGTCTTTTCTTATTTTTGATGCAGTAGAGAAGGGCTCAGGGCTGATGCTAAGTTCAGGACTGGGCAGTATGTTAGCATCACACAGCAGAATTGACTTTTTAGGAGAGCTGGATGATGAAAGCTTAAATAACTGCATTAGCTGTTTTTATTCAAAGTACAGAATACATAAAACTAAGTAAATACCCCCCTGTTAAAGCTATTGTCAGGTTTGTAAGGCATTCTTTTAGCATAGATGACCTGAAGCAAGAGGGTGATTGGCTTTACTGATACAAACCTAAATATCATGGGATGTATTTCAAAAATATCATGATGATTTTTATTTTTACCAGACCAATCTATAGCAGGCACTGAAATGAGCAGGTAGACCAATCCATAGTCATCTCTAGCTTTATCTTAATCTCAGTGAATCCAGTGGTGCGGGACAGGGGTGTCAGATTGTTCCTGTTGGAGATGTGGAAGAGACTGTTTTGACCCAACCCCCCAGCGCTTTTGTGCTTTTATCAGACGCCGGGGTTTCTGACTCAAAGGATGTGACAGAAGGCTCGATGCCGTGGGTGACCCGCCATACAGAAGGTGTTCAAGAAGGGCGTGTTGCTTCCATATTGTCTCCCCATTATGTGATTCACATTTTGTTATTGTCTTCCTGCCATATTATTCTCTGCATGAGCGGCAGGAACTCTGTGAAAGTTACACAGTTTCCTCAGATCGTTTGTCCGGTTTTTCAAAAGTTTGTAAAGAAAGAGTTTTGAGCTGAAATTTTAGCTCCGGCCCCTTTTTAAAGACCTATTCCGAAAGTTTAATATACTTTTATTTATTTATTCAGTTCTCATTCAGGATGTAAAAGGATCTAAATGTTACGGGCTACTTATTACAGCCTGTAATGAAAAGGTTGCCAGATCTTGAGGAGATGGTGCTTTATTTGTAGTGTTTGCTTTTGGCTATTTTAAGGCCGTGTAGAACAGACTAGTTCTGAACGAACATTCCAAACACAATCTGCAGATCCCTGGAATGTCTGAAAGATGTTCCTGTAAGATCTCTGTGCTGGACCCATGAGAAGATGCCGTTTGTGGTATTTTAGAAGCTGTAGCTAGTTGCTGCATAACCACTAAAATGTAAAAAAGTGGTCTAAAAGCATCATGACTTTCCTGATGTTTTAAAGCATGAAAAAGCTAGCTGTCATTACATTACGATTAAGGCCCTAACATACTTAAAAGAAGTGGATGTACTTAAGAGTACATTTCATGTGTCGGATTGAATCTGCCTCACCGTAGACCGATGGACAGATCAATACACTAAGCAGAGCTTCATCAATACCTTTCACGATGATTGACCATTACTTATCTGTGCCCCTAAGCCGTTTGACTGAAAGTGCTGACGTAGGATAATCCAGCACCTGGATAACCTTGAATCATCTCAAAATTATGTGTAATGTGTAGTCATTGCCCAGTCTTCCTCACTATTCCAATTTTACTATATGCTACTTATATAATCATTGCACATCGTAGATTTGACAAATGCAAAATCTGTATTGCATTTATTGACATGAGGATTTCCATTGTTATTCTATTCTACACTATCACTCTGTACTACTATTGTGTTTGGTTCGTGCTGAATGGTTCTGTTGTGATACGCAGTTTCTTCAGGATCAATACAAAAGTGTTATGTATTGTAATAAAATTTAGGCTTGCAGACTAGTGATGGTGCTACAGTTTGGTTACAGATATTTATTTACCTTGCGTATCCTGATTTATTCCCATAATTGTCTGTGAAACACAGTATCAGGAAGGATCTCTGAACTTCAGAGACTGGTGGAGGAGATGGGAGATGGTGGGGAAATGTAATAGGTTTCTGCTGGATCAAGAGGTTTAGTGGATTGTAGTGAAACATTTTCAAATTTGTCAAGGAGGAAAAGGGGTAGTTTTGTCAACAGGTCTTGGCTTGGTGGGCTGCCACTGAAAAAATGTTACCAGTGAAACTTTCACCCACCTACTGGTACACACTGATGTAATCAAAACTGGGTTGATGGTTAGAGAGGGGTCTCCTGTGTCGTTACATTTTGATGGAGTTAGGGGAAAACAATAAGTGTGTCTTTAAATTATATGATGAGATGAATCCTGCTTAGTATCCCCAGGGACAGTACAAAAAAAACCCATTTTGATTTCAGGTTGACTGTAAAGACAGCTTGGTGTGCACAAGTGCAGTAAACAGTGTTAAAAGGAGATAGCTGGCTAATTGAGTGTGGCACTGCAACTAATGATTTATTTCTGTTAGTGATTAATACGGTGATTCCCATTACCAGTCCTGGAACACCCCGCACCCCCCTCTCATCTTCTGCACATTGGTTTATTCCCTTCTCTCAACACACCAAATCCAACTAATCAACTAATTAGCGGACCTTTCTTACCCCTTGAAGTGGGTGAGTAAGAGCTGGGAAAACACAAAAATGTGTTAACAGTTGCTTGTTTCAGTGAGACTACGTTTAAATAAAAGCACCTGGTCTGGAGGCTTACCACGCATTATTAAACAGCAACCTCAGTATTGTATTCATTTGACTTTTTACTGTATTAAACGTCACTTAAATGTTCCTTTCCCTCAGCTAGTGAAATAAGCACTTAACCAGTGTCTGCTGGAGATGAAACCTCATACAATTTTGTTCATTTTCGTTGGACTTGTTATTTGTTGTCATGCTGCTGTGAAATGCCAGTTCTGTTTTTTCATGTCAAGCACATATTTTATACATTGTGACTTTTGTGGGTCTCGCTTTCTTGAGTTTGCCACCACCAATGTTAAGTTCCGCCTCTGCTGCATATGTTTTCATGGGATGCAGTGTAACGACCGGAGCCAAGTAGATCCGCGTATTGAAGTCTGTCTGAATTATTAACGCACATAACACATCACCAATAAAATTTTTTAAAATCGTCATGTACAGAATGAAACATGTTGCTATGGAACTGATTTGTTGTTCTGCTTATGGAACTGATAAATACGTTCCCTGTTCTCGCTCTATCCAAGTAGAGCTCCCAGAGGAAGTGTGGGATAGTGTTGGCCTAATTCCCCTGAGCTGGCTGTAGAAGGAGGTCTCGGGAGAATGGGATTACTAATCCCATTCTCTCTCCTAATTCCCTGAATTAGTGTCTCAAGCAGTTCTCGTTACACCATGTTTCACAGCATGACACTCTCTAAAACATCTCACATTCATTCATGACACGCAAACAGGAGTTGTTGTGTAGTCCAACACTCATTTTAGGGTGCGCTCATGCTTCACTTATACACTGAGAAGCAGAGTCATTAGGATGGTGAAGTGTTTTAGATCACAAATAAATTAATGAATAAATAAAGATAAATGAGACAAAAATGCAGAATACCATTTTGTTTCGTAGTATTTTTTTATTCCGGTTAATCCACTTGAAATTGTCAAATAATTTCTCACCTGTAGAACTTTGTGATTACTCCCCCAGTTTCAGCATAAATACTATAATATAGTATAAATACTGGGATATTCTGTAAGTCTATTATATGTGGTTCTAAACCCCTTATGTATAGTAACTGCCTCTCTAGCTTTACCAGGTTGCTGATGTGTTCCCAGATTGATTTAAATGAGGGGTCCTGAGCAGTTTAAAGCTGTGCGTGTGCCGTGTGTTTCCAGCCAGATGCAGCAGTCTTTAGAACTTCTTTAGAACTTCTGCCCATTGAATTTGGGGATTCTTCTTATATTAGTCAAAACCAAGGGCCAGCTCAAGAGGCAGCCGAGCATGCCCAGGCCATAACACTGACTCATCCGATAGGGTTCATTAGGAGTTCTCCTCTTTTTCCACACCCTTTTCACCCAGGTGTATCTTCATCTCAGCAGCACATAAACCTTTTTTCCTCTCTTTCATCTTTCTGCTTCTCTGCAAATTCCAGCATCGCTCTTTTTTCTTTTTTTTTTTCACGCCGAGATGTTTTTGTCTCATGCTGTCGATGGTTTATTTCTCCTCTGGCTCGTCTGTAAATGACATACACAATTTTTTCTATACAGGCTTTTACTTTGCAAGGGCTTTTTTCACATCTGTAATGGTTTTCTGTCCTCAGTTGCTGTTTGTTTGCTTCGAAATTATTATAGTTGGCATTTGACTTCATTTCAGTTTCAGATTTGATTTTGTTAGTTTTCTAGTTTATCATGATTTATTCAATTTATACTTTTTGTACAAAATAACCTCCTTTATCGTTTACAAAAATTCCAGTAGCCCTTATTATATCTTCTGTCATGCTATTTTCTCAGCGTATTGTTCAGATGAGCAGACCTGGATGTCAGTATATTGTGTTTCGTTTCTTTTAGTTTCCTCACTATCCAGCTTTGCAAATTTGAGCTAAAAGTCCCAGTCTTGCTCACTCATCTTTGAGGAAGTAATAATGATGTAGCGTCCTGTGTTGTATTGTTCAGCTGTCAGACCACACACAGAAATTGTCTGACCTGGCTTCCTTCCATTGGCTTGTATCTAAATCCAGAGGAAAAAGCCAGACAACTCATGTCTTTTAGTCACTGTCAAAGGCTTGGCCTTAGGTTGGCTTGCCAGCTTTCATCCTGACCCTGACCGAAAATACTTAACTAGGCTAACACTGCAGACAGAGACAGAGTAGGTGTGTATAAGTCTACTCAGCCTCATATATCAGGAGAATATATCTACTCAGGAGAATATATCTGACTGATAATATGCCCATGATGACCATAGAGCGAAACCCCAGAGGTAAGCTTTAAGAGAGGAAGGAAGTAAGTTTGTTCTGAATGTGAGGAATTGTTCTCTGCTACTTTAAAAGCCCTTGGATACCCGTGGGAATAGCTAAGAAAGTTATGGTCCTGGAAACACATCTCTTAATTTAAGCTCCTTTCAGCTGCTTGTTGGATCAGACGTAGATGTGGCCCATGTGCACATCTACGTCTGATCCAACTTTCAGTTTTGTAATTTCAGAGTCAATAAATGATACCGTTCATTTTTAATATTTGTAAAGGCAGGATTTGTTATTTTGTACTTGCATATTCATAAACCTGATTTAATTTAAGCAAGTATTGGACCAGCCAAGTATTTGATGGTAATTAGAAGTAATACTGCGTTTCTATGAGGAGAGGTCTGGAAATGGTTAAGAGAACACACTGATCAACGTACAAATGACAGTTTACTGTTTAATGTTATTTGAACTGCATTAACTGTTTTATATACATACTAAATGGCAATGTGAAATTTGGGATTAAAAAAAAAAAAGATAGACATATTTATTTGTTTTTAATGTGTATGTTGTTCTTTGGCCTGCAGAACACAAGGTGATCATCGTGGGTCTTGACAACGCTGGAAAGACGACCATTCTTTACCAGTTGTAAGTAATGTCTGCTTTTTTTCCCGTAGGTTTATTCTCACTGTATTTCTGAGTAGTGGGACTTGTTTATTTAAGTGCTCCTGTTGGTTTTGCAGCTTGATGAAGGAGGTTGTGCACACATCTCCCACGATCGGCAGCAATGTTGAAGAGATTGTGGTGAAAAATACACACTTCTTAATGTGGGACATCGGTGGGCAGGAGAGCCTTCGCTCCTCTTGGAACACCTACTACTCGAACACTGAGGTATCTTTTCAAAATTGCCAAGCAGCATTCTTACCTCAATGCCGCTTCTGTCTACCGAGCATACAGGGGAGAGCAGTGTGACATGGTTATTGATGTGGTCATAAATACGCCCATTACACTGATTAAAGAGAGCCTGGAAACAACAGCCAGTGAACAGTAGCGGCATAAACATAGTAAAATTGGATGTTGGCCTTTTGTCATGTTGTTTTATTTATTTATTTACCAACTGTTAGATTTATTTGCTCCTGTTTCCTCCTCCTTAAATAGTTTTTTTTTTTATATATATATATAAACCCCGTTTTCATCATTTGGATTAGCCCCTTTTTAAAGCATGCCTGTGTTGTTCGCTTGTTCTCTTTACCTGTTCTCAAGCCTCAGAAAAACTGAAAATTATATATCATGGATTATGAAAATGTCCAAGCATAGTTTGCCAGGCATATTTTTTTAATACTGGTCACTCTGCCTATAGAGAGTCTACAATACTACAAATAAAGTATTTTAGAATGGGGTTTTTCTGTTATGGGTTCACTTTACCTAAAAGTTGTCCTAGTTAGGCGGGTGTGGGGCTGCTGCAGTGTGCCCTGTAAGAGTGTAGCTTAGTTTTGGCTCGGTTTTGTTCATGAATGGTGTGAACAGCAGTCTGTCCTCCAGAGCCCAGCTGGTGTGTGTGTGTGTGTGTGTGTGTGTGTGTGTGTGTGTGTGTGTGTGTGTGTGTGTGTGTGTGTGTGTGTG
>JBBJLS010000011.1:15771092-15783473 GCA_037577275.1 Bryconaethiops microstoma
TTTGTTGCGCGCGCGCAGGAGAGGGGGGGGACACACACACACACACACACACACACACACACACACACACACACACACACACACACTCTTACACCTGATCCTACAGAAATGAGATTAACTAAAACTGTATGCATCTGAAGCAAAGGATGATTTAGGTGTCCAGTCTGCACAACGTTTCTCCCAAACCAGTACTTTAACATATAAGATTACAATAAGCTTACATTTGAGACACACTGAACCGTTTTAATTGGTTTCATTTGGATTTCAGGCTTTGCCAGGGCTTGGAGTGGATGACCTCAAGGGTGGGACTCAGATAGCCTCCAACTTCCTTTTGAGGACTGACAGCCTTTACCACCAGCTCTGGTGGCACATCAGCCTGACCCTCTTGGTTGCTTTTTTTTTTTCTTCTTCTTCTTCTTCTTCTTCTTCTTCTTCTTCTTCTTCTTCTTTCCCCTTTAATTTTTAGCTCATGATCAATGTTCACTTGACCTCTCTGGACACCTACCTCAGCTTGGAACGACCAGCTGATTGGTTGATTGGTCGGATGGACTACTTTGGTTTGACCAATCCCGTTTTAGGATCAGCGTAACTATGCCTGTGAAAGAAGGGAGTATACAGCGTTTGAAGTATTATGCTCACAGAGAGGTGAGAGTGTCTGCGTGTGTGCTTCGGTCACTCTGGTTTGGAATAGAAGTTCTCTACTCTGATTCTTTTTTGCTTTCTGGTGTTTTTTTTATTGGGCAAAACACTATATTAGACACACGTGTTTGCCTAGAGGAGAAACTGCTCCTTTTTACAAAATATATATATATATATATTGTCAGCTCATGGTTTATGAAAGTCTGTTCCTTGTTTTAGGGAAACTTGTGTAGGGTGCCTGTAACGCACCCAGAAACACCACTACATATCATGAACATTTCAAGCATATCAACATGCGTTACATATCATGTAGCATTACCTCAGTCCTCCAGAACTACAGAAGCCTGTGCCGCACAGTCAAAAAAAAAAAATCCTGTCGTTTTTACCTACCCAGTTCAGCTAGAGCGCAACCATTTAAATGTGGGAACTTATTTGGTTGTTAACAGGGACTTTTTCATTCATTTAATGATTAAGTAAGTTACGGTCAGGATGCAACGAGGCCGTCATGTTTTTCTGTCATGTTACATAATATGAGCCAGATTTCTAGACACAGAGTAAGCTGAGACTTAATAAGCTGTCGACAGTCAGACATGGCTCATGGTGCTAAGAGTTTCCAGTGGAGAATTTCAGTTACCAATTATGATTTAGCCTGTGACCAAGTTTCATCTGTGTTTTACCTCATAGTCTACCTGTATATGATCTGTAAAACTGGGGTTACTTTAAGAGATACCATTTTTTTTCAATGAGACTGTCCTTATAAAGCATTTATGGTTAATGATTTGATTATTAATGATGACCTGGGTCTTAAACATTTTGAAAATCATCAATAAGTAGTTATAACATACCTAAAGCAGTAACCTGTTTGCATGCCAAATCAAGAGTTCCAATTCTTCTATGCTGTTAAAGCTCAGATTTTGCTGGTTACATGTTTTCAGTCCGCATTGTTTTCATATTCATCAGGTAGAACAGCTCACTCTTGTGTTTTGTTAAATAGCTACTTATTAATGATTTTGAAAGTTATTTTTGACCGAATTTATAACCATTTAATGGTAAAAAAAAAAAAAAAAAAAAAAGTCTCAGGGTAGTCTCATTGTAAAGTGTTACCCTTTAAAGTCATTAGTATGTAGAGAACTGGTTCCTATTATGTGTTCCTTGGCCTTTAACGAGGCTGAGCTGTTAATCTAGGCCATGGATTAATCTGAAGTTTCTAATGTACCATTTCAGATACTGGGTGAAGACTGGTAATCATTACTTGACATCAGAGGAAGTATCCAGCTCTAATGAACCGGCTGTGTGATTATCTGCAGCTTTTGCTGTCTTGTTTGAAATTTAACTGCGGTTGCTGAGGACGTGACACTTTTTGTTTTTGTGTATGCAATTATGAGCAATTGTGCTGGCATTGCTGCTTGTATTCGCCTGCTCACTCTTCTGTTTGGAGGCAGCTGGCCTTTGTTTGGTGCAGATGGAAACATGCTATTGTGGGGGCATGATAAATAAATTGTGGTCAAACCCAGCCTGGCACAGGAAGTGACCAGTATTGCATTCCGTTTGTTACCATGACAGTGTCATGATTGAAAAGCTATTCTATGAAGCTCCATTTTAGACACACTACTTTAAGAGTTTTTGGCACATCTTGTGCATGTGTGACTTTATCCTGATGGTGCATAGATCATGCGTTGTCTGGGCGACAGTCTGGAGTAGAAAGCTTTCGCTCAGAGGTGTGTGTGCGTGTGGCTGAGCGTGTTTTGTTTTTCTCCACATCTCAAATTTGCCTGTCTGAGCTTACAGTCCGCTTCAAATTCAACTGAAAATCAGCTCAGATGCTTGAGTTTGCTTCAGCATTGTATTTTATGGCCTCAAAAGACTTGCTCTGCAGGTACAAGGTATGAACTTTTGAATGGATCTTTTTTTGAATAGGACTTTTGCCAGAACCACATTTTTGAATAAGAGCAGACTCAGACACTTTTGTCTTTGAGCTTCATTTGAGCTCAGGAGGAACAAAGCAGTGAGCAGATCCATCAAGATTTTTTAAAAACCTGCCCCTTCTTGGTGAGTTTGCAGGTAAATGTGTAAAACTGTTCATGTAAACCGAGTGAGCATCCCTGCACTCTGTCCTCACTCTCCTGTCACTTTTAAGCAGGACACTCTGCTTTAATTCTGAACTCTGCACACCTGCACTCAGTGAAAGATGCCTCACATGTTTAATGTTTTTTTTTTGGATCTGGGATTATTATTTTGTGTATGTGCACATGTATTTTTTTTTATTTTTTTTTTAGTTTACATTTTCCATTTTCTAAGGGGAACTGTGAGGGAAGCCTGGTGTCTTTCTCCATGTGGACTGTTGAGTTTTGGCACCGGTGAATTTATCTGCGGTTCCACTGATCCCTCATTTCAAAGGTCAACCCATTCAATAAGCTCTCAAATGTGCCATATCAACATGAGCAGAAGTATGTACCGACTTTCGTAAATCTGTAATTTTATAATAAATGCTTTTTATTTTGAAACGGTCTTTGTTCTGTGTTCTGTGGAGGAGGTACTCAGGATTCTAGAATGTTCTAGAACCATGTGATGGTGGGACCATACTAAAGGTTGAACGCAGGTGTGACGACAACGAAAAGTTGGAGTGAGTTAGTGTTTGCAGTGCTGGTGTGCTCTGGCTCTTAATACTGAAGCAATAAAACACTGCTTGCTCTGTCATGATTAACAGCACGGTTCTGATTCACTCAATCCGTCAACCCAGAGTGTTCCATTGATTCTTCTAGTTGTACAAGAGAAAGTTTCATTTCAAACGTGCTTAAATTTTTGGTAATTCCTACTGCCAAAGAAGTGGAACAATTTACCCACAGTGTAGTGAACTCCACTTAAACCCACCCGGAGCACAAGGAAATCACCAGTCAACCTACACACCTCTACTGATAAACCCAGCTGATATCATAAACCTAGACCAAAATAGTGTGGTATCTTGTTAATAGGGGTATAAAAATGCATCAGTATATTGATCTGAAGGTGGCTATTTAACTGTAATGATGTTGGAAATTTGGTAATTCCTTCTGCCAAAGAAGTGGAACAATTCACGTTCCAGCTCGTTTTTTTATTTTATTTTACTGCATATAGGTGGCTGTCATTTTTAGTTCCAGTCAGTCTGTAAAGCATTTCACCGTTTGTTGATTTGTGTTTCGGCTGCCCAGCAAAAAGTTTATTTTTTATGCAGACTAGTTGTCCAGCCTTCTCCTCAGGATCTGACCAAATGGACCGTAGTTTCTGCCGCTTGTCCTGGTCCAGGCTGCGGTGGTCACAGGCAGAGAAGGGCAGCCCAGGCATACTTTTCACCAGCCACGTCCACCAGCTCCTCCTGGGGGATTCCAAGGCGTTTCCAGGCCAGCCGAGATAATAATCCTCCAGCGTGTGTCCTGCCTGTGACCCGTGGCCTCCTCCCAACTGTTGAGGCCCGGAGCATCTCCACAGGGAGGCGCTCCAGAGGCGCCGGGACTTCTCGCCGGTTCCAACAGCTCTGGCTCCTGTCAGGGCGGAGAGGCAGCGGCTCTACTCTGAGCTCTTCCAGGGTGTCTGAGCTCCTCAACAGTGCCCAGAGCTTGTTAGAGAAATGTTATCTTTCAAAAGTTTTCTGAGGTATTGGTTTTCTGTTTTTGCACTAAAGTAGAACATTTCGTCGTTACTAAGCAACCAGCGCTCAGCAGAATGATAAGAGTTAAAACGTGCTGAGATAACAACGCAAGACACCTCTCAACCAATCAGATTGCACCGTCTGGCCTACTCTATAAAAACACATTTAGTGTGAGAAGCTTTTCTTAAGAGTGTTATTCCGTGAAGTTATTTAGTTTGTCGAGAACTTTGTTAGAGAAGAAACTTAGTTGCTGTTTGTTTACTGACTTGTCTCCAGTAAAAATGTCCAGTACAAATCCTTGAGCTTTCAGTTTTAGGATGCAGTTCATGTTAATGGTGGAAGCACAGCCTCCCCCAAAATCCATACTGTTTGAATGAGAATGTAGCACTCCTTACTCTGCACTTTTCAGAGTGAGAAGAAGACCGCACTCTGAAATGTGCACAGAGGGGAATTCAGCTTAATTTAGCCATCTAGTCAAACAGCTGGAACACAATTGCCAGGCTGCAGTTGTGAACGTAGACATTGATGTGAATTGTAGTGAGGGTATACATAAAGGCATGAGATGCGTTAAGCCCTCCTAGACTGCAGTCAGGGTTAAAACAAGGGCTCTGCATCAGTGCTTTGTTTCTTAGTCATGTTGACCCACAGTGTAGTAAACTCCACTCAAACCCACCCGGAGCACAAGGAAATCAGCAGTCAACCCACACACCTCTACTAATAAACCCAGCCGATATCGTAGTGTGGTATCTTGTTAATAAGGGTATAAAAATGCATCAGTATATTGATCTGAAGGTGGCTATTTAACTGTAATGATGTTGGAATGTTATAATCAATCGCAATGCACCGTAATATATTCAGTGGAGTGTGTTTTGCAAAAATTATCCTCAGGTCATTTTCAAGCACAAAATTGCTCATTTGCTTTCAGTTGACAGTAATGAATATTTATTGTCTATATTTCCCTGTTGTATTAATAACTAGGGACTATTGCAAATTCAGTGTTTTATGGAAGATCATTCTGAATTGTAACCATCTAAATTGTAACCATTTTGTTTTCTTAATCATAACTGAATTGCATTTGAAGAGAAGAGGTTTATGTTCTAATCTGGCTTTCTTAACATGAACGCCCTACACACTGCACCTTAAATAACCATTAAATTAATACAAGGGCTTATTATTCACTAACTGCTATGAATTCTCTTTAAACAATGATCAGAATTGACCAGGCTATGGTCTTTGTGATTTATTATGGAAGTAAAAACCAGACAATAAATAAGACAGGAGGATGTTTTGGAACTTTGGTGTCACTGGAGGCCTCTGAGTTCCTTGGGTGGAAAAATAAAAACAGATGGATCTGTGACCAAACCAAGCCTCACCTCTCACTGGAAGACCTGATTACTGAACTGATTCTCTTGTTTTGGACATATTAGAAGAAAAAGCAGTTGACAGGAAAAGGCAATTATGCTGTTTAAAACAACTGACAGTTGTTTTAAAAGAGGAAGAAGATGGATGGAAACATCTTCAGTGCTGTAAGACCGGTATATAAGGTTGGTTGATGTGACCACACATACGGAGTCTTGAGGTTAAGAGTTTAAAATACAAAGCCTGTGGGATTTGATTCATTTGATCTATAATCATTGCAGGAAAGATCAGCGCTGGAAATATATTGGAGGCGGAATTATTGAAGATGAATGAAGGCTTCCTGGTGACACACTGCTCTGGATTTCCCCTTTCAGAAGAGAGCTTTTTTTCATTGCCTTTCTTGCAGCATGGGAACAGAATGCGAGGCTACAGAAAGCATGGCGAACAGAAAGATACACAGACCACACACACACACACACCCCTGCTCGAAGTGACAGTATGAAAAATATTTCTGAGAATTTATGTCACGACTGTCATTTAATCCGTGTGTCTACCAGAGCCAGACTGAAAATAGTGCCTGACATGCTGAAGGCTTATTCATTTCTGTGTGTGTGTGTGTGTATGTGTGCGTGTGTGTTAGCACTCTCTGTGTAAAAGTATATGTGTCTGCCCATTGTCTATGGGAAGTTATTAATTAGGATAAAGTAGATAAGATTAGATTTTTAGACAAGATTTTTTTATTTTTTTTTACGGCCTCTTGCTGTCATTGATACAAACCAAATTTTTCGTGTGTGAGTGTTTGAACTGGCTTTATTTCTCCTACACTCCCTGGGCCCGCTGTCAAACAATATCATGCAGAAAGATCATCACTTTGAACAGCCTTTTTAGTGCTTATACTAGTTAAAACGTCGCATTTTTATAACCTGAATAAAAGCAAGGCCATCAGGGCCTGCTTCGACTGCTTAGAAATTATAGTTATATTACACTCTCATGTTATATTTGCAGGATTAGATATTATTAACCTCTTACAAGGCCAGGAGCAGCCATCAGGCCTCAGTTCTTCACTCCTATAACTTCAATATTTATGTGTTTTTCATGTATTTATTGAATAAAAAGACATAGTCTGCACAGAGTCCCAGACAGGGATTAAGACTAGTCCTGGACTATATTTCTCTTTAAATGGAAAATCTCCATTCATGATACTGTTTAGTGCAGGGCTAGGCTTTATCTCTATCTGGGAAACTGCTTCTAAGCATTTTCAACGTCTCTAATCTCTATTTACACTACTAGTCTTATTTTTCTTATTTTCTACATTGTAGATTAATAGTTAAAACTAACAAAATGATGAAGGAACACATGGAACTATGCAGTAAACAAAAAATGAGTTAAAGAAACCAGAATATGTTTTGTAATAAGGTAATGATGGACAGTTGTTTTCTTTTTTTACTTAGTTAAGTGGTTCTTGCCATAATGTGGAGTAGAACCGTAGTGGAATAGGATTACTAGCTGTGTACCAACCCGACCATCACAACTGATGATCCCGAACACATTAAGAAGGCGAGAAATTCCACTAATGAACTCTTGATGAAGAAACACCTGTTAATTAAATACCATTCCAGGTCGATTCCTCATGAATGTGATTGAGAAAATGCCAAGAGTGTGCAAAGCTGTCATCAGAGCAATAGGTGATGTTTTCAATATTAATCTACAATGTAGCGAATAACACAAACAAAGGAAATCGTTGAATGAGAAGGTGTGTCCAAACTTTTGACTGGTAGTGTACCTAATATATACAATTTGTTTCCTTGGTACTTTTGATTCAAAATGTGTTATAGAACCAGAAAGGAAGTGCATCAAAACTGTTCAGTGGCTTCTATTATGGTTTCTATACATGTTTTAAGTCTATGAGTCATTTTTTTCTAAATGGAACGAAACACATTCAGATTATCGTTCATGATAATCAGCTATACACAACATAGAGGTTATCTTGTAAAATTCTGGAATATTCCATAAACACACCCTTTCAATGAGAACAAAACATTTTAGCATTCATAGCATTCAAGTCATTTTGGACCATATTAAAATCAAGGTTTTTAAAAAATCAAAGCCGTCTTTCAACACCACATGTGAGTGTATAGTCAACAGAACATTCTTGTTACAAAGATCAGAAATGACATGTACCATCTAGTCAATGTTTATATAACCCCCTAAACTGAAGGTCTGTATGTGGCCTTACACATCCGCTCCTCATCCTCATGGCTTCATAACTTTCATCATACTTGCTGCATAATTCATAGTACATACTAAATAAGTCACAGCAGTCACTGAATAGTTAATCTTATAAGAAATAACCAAATAATTGCCGTTGGAACAAAACCTCATATATGCCAAATGACAAATTAAAACCATCGGAACATATAACAGGAAAAGATAAAATGAGTTTTTTCAATACATTTTGGATCATTTCTATTGGGTTATTTGTCTTGAAGCTTTGACATGATGGAAAGGCCACCTGGTATTTTGAAATTATGTAAGTAAATAAATAAATAAATGACAGTAACGGAGATGCAAGGTTTTGTTCTGACAATAAGTAAATAATAGTGAACTTAAAGTTAAAAAGTGAACTTAAAAAGCTAAAAAAGGAAGGTAGAAACAAAAACAGTATAAAGCAATGCTGCTGAATAATCACTTCTCTCTAGGTAAACACACATGATGCCACATTCACCTCAGTTCAGCACTTCAGCTGCGTGTGCTAAAATGGAATCAGAGAAAACTGTGCAGTGCTGTGACCCTGCAGCAGGCACTTCAAACTGGGTTCCTTCCAGACTACAGGCCTGCAGAGATGAACCTTTTCTCTCATCTAACTCTGAAGTCACCGAGACTGACTCAGGTGTGTTTAATGAGGCAGAATGCTGAAGGCTACACTGCTGTGGCCCAAAAGTCTGACATGTACCCTACAGCAGAGGTTCTTAAAGAAGAAAACAGACCCCCAGGTCCATTTTTTCCCTTTGTGTTGTGAGTTGAATTCAAGCAAAAACGTGGACCATCAGAGAGTCCCTAAGACCCAGTTTGAGAACCGCTGCCTTATAATGTTTTCACTCTGTTTATGTGCTGCTATAATCTGACAGCAGGGGGCAACATGGCCCTGTATGTTCAGCATGGTACCACACGCCTGGTATAAATCCTACGCCTGGTATAAAACCTGGGGTTTTAAAATATCAGCCAGTGGCAGGATATCAGCAGGATAGCACATACAGTCAGGTCCATAAATATATGGACATTGTTGCAATCTTTGTAATCTGAGTGTAAATGCAGAGGGTTCACCTTTAGATGTAAACCACTGGTAACATTGAAGAACAGGGAGAACTGGGCATCTTCAAAAACTGCCCAGTTCTGGAATAAGGATCTTTGTACAGATGAAACCTTGTACAAGATCAACTTATACAAGAATGATGAAGAGAAAAGTATGGAGAAAGAAAGAGACAGTTCATGATCAGAATCATACCACATTGTCTGTCAAGCATGGTGGAGGCAGTGTTATAGGCATGGGCATGTATGGCTGCCAGTGGAACTGAGTTATGGTGTTTATTGATGATGTGACTGGTGACAGATGTAGCAGGGAGAATTCTGAAGTGTATAGAGCTCAGTTCTGAAGTGTACTCTCTGCTCAGATTCAACCAAATTCTCCCAAACTAATTGGAAGGTGCTTCATAGTGCAAATTGATAATGACCCAAAATAAACTATTAAAACAACAGTTTCTCAAGGTAAAGCAATAAGAAAATACAATCACCTGATCTCAACCCAACAGAGCAGCTTTTCAGTTATGGAAGAAAAAACTGAAGATAAAAAGTTCAACAAACAAGCTGCAACTGAAGGCAGCAGCAGTAAAGGCCTGGCAAAGTATCTCAAAAAAGGAACCTCACCATTTTGTCCATGGGTTCCAGACTTCAGGCTGTGAAGCATTTTCACCTGAAGTATTAAAACAATTAATATATTTTATATTATATGACGTTTTTCAATTATTCTGAAAATGGAGGTACTCTGTGAAAAATGGCTGTAATTTCAGAAAGCTTAATGCAATACCTTTGCTAAACGCCTTAAAAGGCTGAAAGTCAGTACTTCCATCACATCTTGATGGCTTAATTTCAAATTCAGTGTGGTGGTATACAGAAAGAAAATGTCAAAAATGGCATAATTACTTATGGACTTTACTGTGTCGGTGTGTTAGCCTTGCTCTGCAAATGTGCTGAATAATCTAGCATTTCACACACACACACACGCACACGCACACACACACACACACACACACACATTTGAAAGCTCATTGGCACACCAAAGCTATATTGCTATTAACATGTGGGTACATTGTTTTACTGTCATTATGGAAACCCAGAGATAATAACAGGAATAAAAGTGTGTCTGTGTGGTAACAGAATTCGACAAAACCAGTAGGTGATGACAACCTGACACCCTGAACAATTAAATCTGTCGAATAAGAATGAATGAGTTTCACAAAAGGCAGTGGGCGCTGTGTTAATGAGCACCGTGACTCACTGCCCACCTGCTTCACTCAATTAGGAGGTAAACACTGTACATTACTCAGAGTGAGAACAAAGCCAGCTGTACTTCTATCAATGAAAGGAGTGAAACAGGCTAAATCTGTGTGGACTAAGTGACCAGATATGCTTGTCAAATGAAGTGAATGCTTTGAACATTTCTGATCTCTTATTTCTTTGTCACTTCATTCAAAATTAATCATCGCTTATAACAGTGCTAATAATATTAAAGCCAGCTACGACATATTGACATACAGTACACGTCAAAAGCTGAATGCAAGCGTCCCATAGGTCAATAGTAAAGCCAATGAAATGCTGGAAATGTGGAAAATAAATAAATATAATAATAAATAAAGAGCTGATGCCTATGTACGTATTTCTTTCCAAAACTGAAAATGTATCTACATTTTGTTTTAATGTCTCTCACCTAATAAAGGTTTTCACTTAGAACCATATTAAAGGTTGAAGTTGGAATATTGCAGTTTATTACAGTTAATTAAATGAATATCTGGCCTCATTTAGAGGTTTGAGCCAGCCAGTGTTGTAATGGGGTGGTCTAGGTAGGAGGCCAATTTGTCTGACTGTAGAAATTCAATATTTCATTATTTTAATGCCTTAACAATTTGTAACTGAGAAACACTACATGCACTACTTGTGCAAAAGTATGTGCTCCCTTGGTCATCTTGGTCATGAATATTTCAGTGCTTGGTTCAGTGCTCCCGGTCGCAGCAGCTAATTAGAGCTTGAGGGCTTTGAGTACGCTTATTGATTTAACTAGTGCGGGAACATGGCGAGGCAGGATTATCTCTCAGTGATTTGATTCAGATTAATCTTAATTGCCTGGCTCTGGCTCTGACTGTGCAGATAACTGTTCAGTCATGTTGGCACGTCAGACCCAGGCAGTATCTATCCATCATTTACATACTTCAGCTGTGCTGGACAGGCCAGACCAGTCAGGTCCACATGTTTACTACTGTCTGTGGCTACAACTCACTTTTTACATCAGAGGCAGTTCTGTTTAGTCATGATGTAAATCCAGCAGCGCCGTATTGCTGAGTTGGGTGCAGTGCTACGTTCTGTAGACAGTGATTTATATGCCAGGCTTAATGCACACTCACATTTTATTCACTCTGACCATTTGACTAATAGAGGGCCAGTCTTATAGAAACCATCTCTCTCTTTCTCTCTCTCTCTCTCTCTCTCTCTCCCTCTCTCCCTCACACACACACACACACACACACACACACACACTCTCTGTCTCTCTCTGTCTCTCTCCCTCACACACACACACACGTACACACACATACATACAAACACACACTCTCACTCACTCACTCACTCACTCTCACGCACACACACACATTTAAAACTAAACATTTGGGAGAAACATTTTGTTCTGTCTTTCTTACTCTGTCTCTCTCTCTGTCTGTCTCTCTCTCTGTCTGTCTCTCTCTCTGTCTGTCTCTCTTGCTCTGTCTCTCTCTGTCTCTCTTGCTCTGTCTCTCTTGCTCTGTCTCTCTCGCTCTGTCTCTCTTGGTCTCACTCTCTGTGTCTCTGTCTCTCTCTCTGTCTCTCTGTCTGTGTTTCTGTCTGTCTCTCTCTCAGCAGTAGCAGAAGGAGACACGACAGTGAGGAAGGTGATGGTCACCGCAGACACAAGCATAAGAAGTCGAAGAGGAGCAAAGAGGGTAAAGAGCCGAGTGAGGAGCGAGCGGCCGACCAGGAGAACCAGGAGTCGCTGGAGTGACGTCCTGCCCGGGGCTGCATTTCACACAGATCTATCCTCTTACGGGACAGGCCCTGAGCTTAAAGGGACACTCCAGAGTCTTCCAGCCTCAACTCGTCTTTATTTACGTTCAGAGTGAAGCTCCGAGGGCAGTCGCCTCCCTGTCAGCCCTTCGGTTTTCCTCATTCTCTTTATATATTAGGTGCAGGTTGGTGTAGAAATTATGGTCTGTGATACTTAACCCCTCAGTCCAAGTGAAGTAGGTCCAGGTGAGGTTCTGGAGTCTCCCTCTAAACGTCCAGCTTTGTGAAACCCCAGCCCCAGGCCGAGATCAGCTGGATCATGCTTGCAGCATCGGAACCAGATCATCTGTAGTGTCTCTGATTCACACCCACTCATCGTTTTTTTTTTTTTTTTTTCCTTTTTTGCTTTTTTTCTCAATACCAAGTAGGTGTTGGGTTGTTGGATTAAAAAA
>JBBJLS010000011.1:15785820-15798734 GCA_037577275.1 Bryconaethiops microstoma
CACACACACACACACACACACACACACACACACACACACACACACACACACACACACACACACACACACAGCTACAGTGCCAAAGAGATCAAGCCCTCCTTTTGAGTAACCAACTCACCAGCTTTTTTCAATCTGCACCAAAAGAGTCCATTCAGTCCCTTTAACAGTAAAGAAATATCCGGTGATATATAGAAGTGGCTTCTCTCTAGGTTTTGCTACAGGCAAGAAGCACCTCATTATAAGATTAAAAATCCCATTTTGCCTGGAAAGTTCCTGGTCCCCTGAACTTCTAAACAACTTTGTTGTTTCTCATTAAATGTGTGGCCCTTAGGGCACAGACCAAGGAAAGTTGACCGGAAAAAGCACGTTTTAATTAGGGATGCGCCCCAATTCCTTTTTTTTAAAGCTAAACTGACTGTTGACCAAATTTTGTGAGCCTGTCTGTTTCATTTATTTAAGATGAACACATGAATCACACGAGCACATTACCAATACTTTCTATTACCAAAGGTCATAAATAACATTATTGGGTTTTTAACAAACTATTTCATAAACATAGACTGTTTCATAAACTGTTTCATCCTCATAGACATTAATGCAGTGTAGTGTGGTGTCTTATCCTCATATGCGTCAGTGTAGTACTTCATTAAGTGCCTTGTCCTCATAGTCTTGAATGTAGATCTTCATTAAGTGTCTTATCATCATAGACGTTAATGTAGATCTTCAGAAAGTGCCTTATTCTCATAGACCTTAATGTAGATTTTCAGAAAGTGCCGTATCATCATGTTTTGTCAAATAAAATACTTTAATCATTCTAATAATGTGTTGAGAACATTGTCTAGGCCTTCCTTTGTGTTATTCTTCTTGATGTATTTGCATACCTTCATGTTGTGTATTCATGCAGGAGAATTTGGAAGTAAACAGAGCTGCATTGATTTTTAGTGCACTCTTTAGACTGGATAAAATATTTCAAGCCTTGTTTATTCAAGCCTTACAGAGAGGGACAGAGAGGTCTGCAGGACAAACTCCAGTGTGTCCCATTTTGTCAAGTACACCAGGATTTGGCCTGTTGGAGCACGTCATTTTGCAAGTCATTCTTCACTTCTGCATATTCCTCTCATTACCTCATGACTGTAAATAGCAAACGCAAACTGATTAATATAGTTACCACAGTATTTTGTCAACAAATGTTGACAACTGTAAAATTTAATTTCTAGTAGTAATTTGTCGGCAATATTTATTGGATGCTAAACAATTTACACTGATCAGACACAAGATTAAAACCACTGAGAGGTGAAGTGAATAACAATGATTATCTCATTACAATGTCATCTATCAAGTGCGTGGGATAGATCTGGCAGCAAGTGAACAGTCAGTTCTAGAAGTTGAAGTGTTAGAAGCATGAGAACCGGGCAAGGGTTCTTTAACAACATGTAGACGGCTGGATATGCTTACCTGAAGCCAGGATGCACTATGAGAAGAAGGCAAGTTGGTTGAGGCAGTGTGATGCTCTGGGCAGTGTTGTGCTGGGAAACCTTGGGTTCTCGCATTTCATATGGATGTTACTTTGATGTGTACCAGGTACATAAACCATGTTGCAGACGCAGTACACCCCCCTACTGTCATCATTATTCCCTTAGGGCAGTGGTCTCTATCAGCTGGATAATGTACACTGCCACACTGCAAAAAAAGTTCAGGAATTGTTTAATAAAGAGTTCAAAGTGTTGACTTGGCCTCCAAATTCTCCAGATCACAGTTTGATGGAGCATATGTAGGTTGTGCTGGACAAACTAGTCCGATCCATGGAGAACCCACCACTACCTTAGAGGTCTTGGTCCCTGCTGTCTTGGTCCCAGATATTGAAGCACACCTTCAGAGTTTTTTGAAGGTGTGCTGCATGGGTCAGAACAGTTTAGGTGGCATGAGGGAAACCTACTTAATAATCAGCGGTTGGTTTTAATGGTGTGTCTAAACAGCATATATAACAGTCTTTGGGTTGTTTTGGATGTTTTGTAGTCCTCAAGGGACAGATTCAGGTTAATCTGTGTTTTTGAAAAAGCACTTTTTAGAACAATCATGACAATGTTCACAAGGTTAAACCAGTATCTTACACATGTGGGGTGGTGGTGTCCTATTGGGTAGGATACTTGCCTCTTTGGTTCAAATCCTACCTTCAGCACACCACCACTGGGTTCCTGAGCAAGACCCTTAACCCCAAGTTGCTAGTTAGGGAATGCAAGTCACTTTGGATAAAAGCTTCTGCTAAGTGCTGCACACTGTTATTATTGGCAGAGAGAGGACTTAAATGTAGAAAAAGATTAAACTCTAAATCAGTATTCAAGGTCACAGATAAGCACAGGTCAAAAATTAGTAAACCATGAGGCAATCAGAGGCGCGAGGGCAAGACAAAACACGAAATCCAGGAAGAACAAAAATCAGAAACAGGACTATCATGGGCAACAAGAATCAAAGAGAATGCATGGAAATAAAACACTCAGTGTGCCATGAGAACCAATACCATGCAAAGTTTTGCTCAGTTTGCTAAGATCAAATTAAACCCTGATTGCTAGTTCCCCTAGCAGCAAAGACGATGAACTGCATCGCTGGATATTGCAAGGACTTTATTCAATAATTCATTATTCTAATGTATTCATTAGAGCCCATCACTACCCATGTGTAAAATTCATTGTGCTGGAATAGTCCTCTATGTACCTCTTTGTTATATCATGTATCAGTTATATAATATCATTTGCATTTTAAATAATATATATATTAGCCAAGCTAAAGCAGTTGTCTACCTTTGTGTAGTGCTTAATGCATATGCATGTAATAAATATTACTGCAAGTAGACATAAAGATATATTAATATTGAAGGGTACCTACGTACACATTCATATTAGCAGAATAACAAAGAAGAATTGTTTTCAGGTTTGCATACGAGTAATTAACACAAGTATGATTTGCCAGTACATCCCCCATGTTTAAGGGAATATGGTCTGGTATAAATGTTTAAAATTTACAGAACATTTATATACTTACAGGTTATTGCTTACTGTATGATGATAATAATGCATAATTATAATAATTTGTAATTTATTGTAAAATTAAAAAAAGTAAACGTTTTGGGAAAATCTCTATTTCTGTGTTTCTGTGTGTGTTTGTTTGAGGTTGACAAATGTGACTGCAGGAGCAATATTTTTCCTTTCTCCTATGCCCACAGCAATCAGTGCTGCAGCTCTTATCTGATCTCTTTAGCAGGGCATGCCATGCTTGTCCCTGTGGTGTGGGTGTGTGTGTGTGTGTGTGTTTGTGTGAAAGTGTGTGTGTGTGTGTGTGTGTGTGTATGTGTGTGTGTGTGTGTGTGTTTGTGTGTGTGTGTGTGTGTGTGTGTGAGAGAGAGAGAGACAGAGAGAGACAGAGAGTGACCTCAATGCAAAAACATTGCTGTGTTATCAGCAGGCAGCTCACCAGGTCATCTCAAAATACCTCTTGGTGTGAGCTCCAGTGCAGTGTTACTGTCTGCATCATGTTCATGTTTAAGCTTGTTTATGTGTTCAGCTGTGGACACCCTACCCCCAGATCTTCTCTCCTCTCAGAGTCGAACCACAGCCACCACGCAAAACGTATAACAGGCTAGATTACTGTACGGG
The DNA here is from genome assembly GCA_037577275.1 of Bryconaethiops microstoma. Taxonomy (NCBI): domain Eukaryota; kingdom Metazoa; phylum Chordata; class Actinopteri; order Characiformes; family Alestidae; genus Bryconaethiops; species Bryconaethiops microstoma. The sequence continues at coordinate 15,789,471 of JBBJLS010000011.1, forward strand.
TGAACATTTTAATCTTGTTACTCAATTGTCAACATGTTTTCATTGTTCTTTATTTCCTCAACAAGAAATGAAAACACAGATTTAGGAGTTTTCATTCAGAGGTGGTCCATACACAATTGTTCAGCTGAGTTAGTGTCTGTATGTTTCATATATGTCATATATGAATATCTTTAATATTTCTGCATGTATTTTGCTTAATATGAGATCAGCTGCTCTTTCCATTTGCTATTTTAAACTAAAAGATATACTTCAGTTATGCTATTTACAACAAATTACTCATTTGTATTTTTAACTACTTGAATAAATTCTTTATTATATATATTTTTTAAACAAAGAGAGGCTGGTGCTCGATTAAAAATTAAAGTACAAGTGATTTTATTCTGCGTTTCATACGCTGCACTGCACTAAATACAATCAAACTGGACTGATTATGCTCTTTTTAGAATGAGACATACAGTTGGTCAGTATTGATGACTTCACCAATATGCCCAGAAAAGCATGGCCGGCTTTACTTTGAGTATAGAATGTAAGTTTAATCAAATAACCAGGCCATGGTTATTTGATTATCAGATAAAAAGGCATATTAGCTGTGGTACTGTATTTTGTTGGTCACAGGTTATGGCATATCTGTGTCATTTGGAGTCGATGGGCACATGCAGTGACCAACATTTAAGAAATCTGTCCTCAGTCAAGAGGCAAAAACTTTCAGATGGACAACTGCACCAGTACTCAGTTCTGTGTACTGCACCTCTCCACCCTTTTTTTCCTCCTCAAATACTCTGTTTTCCGAGCTTGAAACTTGAAACAGACTCAAATAAGTTACAGATTTTTTGTTAACTAATCCCTCCTAGGTATGGTATGTGTATGGTATGTGTCGAGGCAGCTAGAGGTGAAGGTCACTGACTTGAGAAAATGCCTTTCTTTTCTGCACCAAAGGAGAAATACAGGAGTTTCTTTCCAATCAGATATCGTGGCTGTTCACATGACCAACCATATGACAGGCAGCTAGCCAACAGGGTGACCACAGAAAGACCCGCTCAAAGACACGGCTTGGCCCCTGAAAAATTCTGCTGAATGAGCCTCCCTCTTCTACCTCAGGCCTCAGGCATGCAGCCGACATGGACAGAGACCATTGCCGTTTATTTCTTTGACCTACAGAAACATATGGCATGCTTCTGTTACAATTATGTATTTATTTTTTTCAAATAAGGCCACATTTCTTACTTTTCCTTGTGGAAAACACACCTCTGCTTGGAAAAGTAATGGCTGCAATATACTACTATACTGCCTTATCCTATTATACACAGTTAGTCTTGTTTAACTAAGGGGAGCTAGAATAACTACACTCTAAACACGTTCATTACAGATATTACCGGGTTTCATTTCCACATATAGTTCCGCACTGCAGGCATATAAATCACTTTAGCCAGTCCTTTTAAACACTCATCACTGTTGAAGTTGTGGATGACATCTGTTCCAAAGACTGGAATGGGACTGGGGCTAATATAACAGATACTTAATCCATTTTAACATGCTTGAATTGGGAATGATTGGCATTTGGATATACTTAATGATTTCTTTTATTTACTGTCATACTTTGTTTGCGCATCGCTGGGCCTCTGAAAGCATTCCCCTTTCCTCCCTATGGCCAGCAAAGCACAGCCAAACCAAAGAATATATTACTACTGGTCATCACTGGAACTTCCCATTATCAAGGCAAATGTTGTAGATCATGGTGTTGTTTCACTATCTGTGCAACTCTTTTGCATATTACCATCCTTATATGCATGAAAAGATTCTGTTGTCATTGCAGAGTTTAAGCTGCATTTTGTCATATTTATGATCTAGTATAGAAATAAATATGTATTTATGTGGACTTTATCACATGCTTACAGAATTTGGCAACAGTGTTCGCCTCTCTCTGCACATCAGTGGGTTGTTTCTATGCTAATTTAATCACTGAAACGTAATTGACTGTAATGAACAGGCTTTTGTGTGCTATACCCCGGCTGACTCTAATGAGATGTGCGGGGAATTAAGTCTGACAGGCTAATTATGAATAAATTATACATTTCATTACCCAGCAGGCTTTGTTGCCCCCTGTCCTTCACAGAGAGGTCGGAGTTCGTGCCTGTGTGAAGTGGAAGCAGAAATAACATGCAACAAGTGGGGCCTGAACTTCTGACACAGTAGCACTGGGATTAGCCAGACATCGAAAGTTTAGTCGTATCTGTCAGAATGTCTGAACCAGTCTAACTGTGGTCTGATTATGTGATTATGTATCTGCACCAAATTCCGCATTGCTCCTCTGATTCAGTGCCCCACCTCCCTCGAGTAGCGTTAAATAATTAGCTGGCTTGACTCTGCTTGTTCTGCATGATCTTTAAATCCTTTTGTAATCAGCTATTTTCCACAGCCTCCAGGCGAGAAACATTTAAGTTTGCACAAAGCGTAACCTTATGGGCACTTCACCTGCTGATGGTTTTTGTCCATTGGTAGCTTCCTTCTGTTCTTTTCTTCCATTGCTTTGTTCAATAGGTTTTTATATTAATTATAATGAACAACATCCATATAAAAAAATTATTTAAGACCACCCACAGACTGTTAGGGTGCTAGTATTATTTTTTCTTGGTGAGGCTTTGAGAATATGGAAATTGTAAGGAATTTAGCTGACAACTAGCATCATTAGCATCTGTTAACCTTCTATTGTCAAAGCTAGTGAAGCTGCTTAGCTGTTATTTATACTGTATAAAGTATTTAGGGATGTAACAATTTACAAAATGGATTTATTTGATTTAGTATGATACAGTAAAAAAAATTCAGTATGATAGAGTTAAAAAAAAAAAGGAGGAGCTGAAAAGGTGCCATACATTATTTTCAGTGTTTGCCTTATTATGTTATATTATTAATACATATTAATACTAATATGTTAGCCCCGAACTAAAACACTAGCCACAAACACTAACATGTTAGTCATGATACAACGATTTCATCCCCTATGTTGTAGTGCGATATGGTGTTCTATTGTTATGTGTATAGCAATTATCTGTATGACTAACAGTAACACATAAGCACTGAAATGCACTGAATTTACTTGGTGCAAATGTGTACATGAAAAAGCTATCTTGACACAGTTATATCCAAAAGTAAATAAAGTGCAGTACAAACCTGTGTTATTGTGATATGTTTTATTTATGTATGAGTGATGTATAACAAATCAATTTGATGCATCGCGTCTTCAGTGTATGTGCAGCTCTAATAAGAACTGGTTCACCTCACAATTCGTACAGGCCTTCGTATGTGTAATCTCAGTCAGGACCAGGTGTATGATAAGTGTGTGTGTATTGATTATGTGTCGAGGTGATGGTGTTAGCACAGAGGGATTTGCTCTATCGATTGAGGCAAACAGGAACTGCTGCCGATGTGCTGTGCGTATGAAAAGGTTTTCCCTCCCTTAGTGTTTGTGTATATTGCTTGCCTGCCTAATTACGATCCTTACATGCATATGAACAGGTGATTTAATTAGAGGAGTTGACTTGACTGTCGGAGATGGGGCCTATGTTTAGGAGCCTCTAGATTGGAGGTGTATTATTTATGATACAATGCAGGAAGATTTCATCTGACTGTTATCGCCCCATTGACAATTATTGTACCCAAATAATACAGTGTAGTACCTTTGTTTTCTGAATATATGGGACAAAAATTTTGTTGGAGGTCTTTGATTGTAGTGGTTTAAAAGTTGAATTGACATGGATGCAGGAATTCACACACACAGCTCGATATACTTTAACTAGACAAAAACGTTTTGCCTCCCCTTTCACACCCCTATGCTACCTTCATTTTCGGGCTGTGCTGTGGGGCTGTGGCCTGGTTTGAAGAACTCCAAACAGAGGTGGTCTTGCTAACAGTTTTGATGGAAAGAAGGATAAATCAAAATGATGTAGGTGGTATTTTGCAATATTTTAACATATGTGTGAAACGCTGGTGTGTATGGAATTCTGTTCTCTCATGTTAGTCTTGCTAAGCGTGACTGGGGCAGCTAGCCACAGTGTACACACGAATACAGACTGTACCACTGTTCTTCATGTTTTCCTTCCTCCCCCCCACACGTTCTGTGTGAAAGAGTGATACACTGTGTGCGCTCAGTTATGGAGTGTGGTCCACGTTGACCTCTGACCTCAGCTGGCTGTAATGGAAGACTCCAATACTGCTCCCTGACAGCACAGCATCTTGGGAACATTTATCTACTGAAGTGCAAAACAAATAGTAACACAGCAGGGGGACAGGAGCAGGAGAATGAGCCAAGCTCATTTATGACTTGTTTGCTGTGTGGAGAACACATTCTGGCTGGCTGGAGAAAGAGATTCATCCTGAAAAAGGGGAAGAATGAGACCTGATTGTTCCATTAACCACCTGAAGAAGATGATGTCTTTATAATTGAATTTCACTGCACGGTCTCTACCAGCTTGTAAGCTGGTCGTTGGATCAAACTTATTCAAGCATCAAGTGCTCACTAAATGTTTTGAGCAAGGTAGTGGTACTGTACGACAGCGGTCACAAACCCTGGTCCTGGACAACAACCTTCTTAAATGTCTGGTTCCAGCTACAAGCCTCTCTGGCTAATAAACTTCTTCAAAAGTCCCTGACTGGCTGCAGCGTTAAGTAAAGGGGAGGGGCCTGCAGGTTCGATATCAGGTGCAGGTTGGAGCTAAACATGGCAGGAAAGTAGATTTCCAGGAGGAAAGTTGGTGACTGGTTCACGATAGTCACAGTAGTCACAGTGTTTCTAAGGGTAAAATGTCTCTGTGGCGGCCTAAATTCTTGCTGCCATGGCTAAATTGGGGGACTGCTGATTCAGATCTTGGTTGACTGTGATCATATATCTGTGAAGTTTATTAAGCATTGAAATCAAAAGCTTATGAACGTATTTGTGGGTGGAGTATGAATTTGTCAATTCTATATCAACTCATGATCAGTTTTTGACCATGCTGTACAAATGTAAATACAGTTTACTTGGCTAAATGAATAGTAATTCTTACTGTCAGATCAGGAATTTGCATTTTATACCACCGGTATGAAAAGTTATCTTAACTTTCATGTTTACAGTTTGTTGTAATGTGTTATGAGAGAACCTTTTTGTTAATGTGTGGTTGATGTTTAGCACTGTAGAACGGTGGATCCACACATATCCTGGAGTACCCCGATTTGCACATTTTAGTGTGTTCCGTACCCCCAGTACGTTTACGTTTACGGCATTTAGTACACCTGTATCCAACTAATGACTTAAGTACAAATCTCTTCCTGAGTTTAAGGTGTATAAACACTAAAATGTGCAGGGCAGGGAGTACTCTAGGTCTAATTTGAGAAGAGATACAACATTGTTTTAGTAGCACTTAGTAGCATGTTTGTAAGTGCACTTTTTAGATTATGAACAGTAAAGTCCTTTGAAGTAAAGTCCTAGTAACCTCAATCAGTTTGTTGCAAACCCCTTGAACATTGCCTGGATAATTAAAAGATGTTTAGGACAGTCATTTCTGTGTACTTATACTTTCCTGAATCTTTAAAACATAATGATGAAGGAATTGGTGTAAGTGTGTCATCTCCCAGGAAAGCCGCTAACAACTGCTGTGTCATCAGAAGCCTTCAGCATATGACTTAGTTCCTAATTATGTCTCCTTATGAAGCTTGTGGGCTTGACAGCCTTACAAATGGAAGACTTAATATGCTATATCCAGTGAGAGAGTGAGGAGGAGAATAAGGTACATTTATTGCTTGTTCATTTTCAGCCAAGACATATGGCACAAAGCTGTGAATGAAATCTAAAGATCAATGGCTATTAGGCATTTGTAGGTGTCCATAAACTGAGCTATGTCGACAAATAGGTTACCCATCCATTGTAAGTTGGCAAGCGGACTGTTAATATTTATTGTATAGTAATCAGCAGGTGCATTACTCATTACGCAAAAAAGTCAACCTGTTAAAAAAAAAATACTAGCTTTTTAGCCTAATTGCCATCTACTGTTTCTGTAATGTACGGTCAATTGTAATGAACAATTTCCCTGTAAGAACAGAAAAGCATTTGCCCCATAAAAGAAGCCTAAGCATAAGTGCGAAAGCAACTGTGTTACGAGTGGGTTATCTCTGCTTTTGGTAAGTGCCGGGAGACCTGAAGAATTATTGTCTGTTAATCGTATGCTACAGAGTGTGTGCGGCAGATAGAAATGAGAGTATTTCTTAAACTCTTTATTTTCTTAAATTAAGAAATATAGAGGGAATATAGACATAAGATATATATAAAAAAAACTATGAACCACTGAGGTCATTACTTTATATTATAATTAGGACTGTCAGCTTTGATGATATGAGTAATCTATCGATTTGTTGGATAATTGATATAGTAATTGGTTAAGCCAGTAAAAACACAGTTTTAGAGCAATAACACCTCTTTGCAGAACTTCAGAATGCTTTACTTAAAAAGGTAAATATTTAAAAATAAAATGTTAAAGATAATACACTACCAGTCAAAGAAGCACACCACTGTTTTTGCCATTTATACATTTATTTCGCAAACTGAACATTTTTGTTCTTGTTAAGCACTGGAAAGTTGTTGAGTGAAGATCTATAAATGGATATATGTCAAATAAAACAAGTTTCCTTTATAACACAGAAATATCAGCGTAACAGTTAATGCCTGACATCTTATGAACTGGTTGTGTGATGATACAGTGTCAATTACTGACTGTCCTTTAACTTTAAATGCACTGATTAACTATTTCATCCCACTGGCTGTCAATTAATGACAGTTGTCTGGTGATCCCCATCATAATTATAATTATATTAGATGGTTTTTTTATAGGTCAGTAGTGCTGAAAAATGACACTTTCTGGATAATAAAAGAACTCAAATGGTGAACATACTGTACAATTATTTGTTAGCGAAGAATATTAAATGTATTTTTAGTAAATATGAAGTCGGTAACGTATAAATGTAGAAAATGTGTTAAAACTTCTGACTTGTGGTCTATGTATATTAATATACTATTTTATAATATGTGCCAAAGAAATGCACAAAATGTGAGCCCATAGGCTCTATTTCATACTCTTAAGAGAGAGCAGTTTAAAATATTCATCATCATAGTACCTGCAGTCATTAGCAGTTTAGTTTAATGTATTTTAAAGTAATTTGATTCTTTGATTCTGCTTTTTCCATACATGTCGTTATATAGCAGAGTTTAATGTAGAAATAATCACTTCTAGCCACTGCTAGAAGAATGTTGTGTTCATATTTCAGTAGCTCCACTAATCTACTTGTTCAGTGATCCATCTCTGCTTGCTCAAGAATATTTTTTGCTTTAACTGCACATGTCAAGGGTGCCAAACAGCACATTTCACTGTGTGTGTGTGTGTGTGTGTGTGTGTGTGTGTGTGTGTGTGTGTGTGTGTGTGTGAGTGCAACCTAGAGCCTGTGTGTACAAGACGGGGGCCAACAGCAAATATAAGGCATTGCTCAAACGCCTGCACTGACCGCAGAGTAACTGTCCGTGGGTGTGTGTAGTTTTGTACATGGGCATCATCGTCAGTGTTTCTAAGCATAAGCATTAGATCAGCACTTCTTAAAGATGATGAGAGACATTATTTAATAAGGGAGTAGCATGTAGTTAAATAGTATGAAAAAAAGGGTTAAAACACAAATGCTCACCTTCTTTCTGTAGATCTTATGCCTTCAGTTCTGTTCCGTGTGCCTTTATCTATACCTCTGTCAGGATGTGTATGTATGTGTGTGTGTGTGTGTGTAGTCGCCACTTATCTGAATATTGTTAGCAGCCAGACATTTGGCTGTTTCTCATTAGTCAGCGGGATTCTTTCTTTACGTGCCTGTCTTTTTCTTTCATTCTCCGCTGCCCTCTCCCCTTGTTCTCTCCTCCTTCTTCCTCCCCCTTCCTTGCTTTCTCCGTCTGTTTCTCTCATCTCACTCCTCTGAACGTTCCTGCAGTCTTTTCTCCACTTTCCAGTTTAAAACTAGAAAATGTGAGCTGTTTTTGTGACCCAGTTCCTACAGATGAACCATTATTGCGGTGGTCATAGTTCATAGTGATAAATATCATTTCTGTTACAGATCTAACACTCTTTAGTTTCAGTAGTATTGATAGATAATCAGCATTAAATCCTTGATAATGTTTTTCAATGAAACATCAGCGTCTCGAATTTACCATTAGCAGTGTCTCAGTTACACTATGTAAGTATGCTGCATAAGCTTCCCTTTGGTGTCATTTTGAAGGAATATTCCAGCATTTTTTCAACCACTGGTATAGATGACTACACTGTCACTGAACCTTCCTTCCACCAGTATGGATTCTCCATAACATCCCCTCCCCCAGGAAATAACCAATGAATAAATCATTCAGTGCCCCTTGACAGCACATAAACAAACACAGAAATAAACGTTGCAGCCATCCAGCACTGTCAGAGGTGGATGGATGATCTTTGTCCAATTGAAAAAAATGTTCCCTATGTGCTAAAGTCATCTACTCCAATGAGTCTATCTAGAATGTGGGGTATTAATGGGGAGTTTAACCCGTTTGCTGTAGTAACGGCCTCTACTCTCAAGGCTTTATAGTAGATATTTGAACATTGCTGTGAGGTTTTGATGGCATTAACCACAGCCTTAATGCCCCTCTATCTGACGTTTTGCCTTGAGCATAGTGATCTTAGGCTCTTGTGAAACTGCTCCCCCAGAGAGCAAACGAATGATGGCCCAGTTCTGGTCCACAGAACTGGCGTATTGCTGTGGAAGGAGTGACATGGGAGCTGGAACACAGCCACAACACGAACAAGTCCAGTTTTGGGACAAAATGCAAATGTCATTCCAGCAATTTACATTTGACCTATGTCAAAAATTAGGTATGGTTTTGGGATATGTCCAACTAGCTTTTATATGTGTGATGGTCAGGGGTTCACCTACTTTTGCCATATAGTAGAGCTGAACTGACTAATAGAAGAGCAAATTTCCAAAACTCAGTCCAAAAACATTTTTTCCCAGAAAATCGTTTTTCTTGTTTTACCTATTAGAAAGCAATTCTGACAGGAAATATTTTTTTTTACTGAAATTTTACAGTTACTTGTCATTTTTCAATGCATGTTTCTAAAGTGCAACTCACATTTTATTATGAGCACATTTGTTTAAAAAATAAGTAAATTGATATTCAATGTCACAAAATTATGTACAAGTTTAATATTTATATCCTACTACATGACACAGCATAGA
>JBBJLS010000011.1:15815752-15826461 GCA_037577275.1 Bryconaethiops microstoma
GCAAAGTGTTCTCCTAACCATTTCCAGACCTCTTTCCTCATGGAAGTTCAATATTCATTTTAGCTACAATCAAATACTTGCTTTGTCTTGTTTTACTTCATTAGATTAAATTTGGTGCTGCTTATGGAATTTCATAAATCCACACAATGACGGGAGGCAATGAGCAGAAATCTGAAACCAAACCTGTGTTTTTCTATCCAGCTTTTTTTTTTTTTAAGGCTATAACAGTCCAGTTTTGACCTTACTTTTTATTTTATCTTGTTTTGTTGTGTAGCTTTTAATCTGTTGTTTCGCTGCTCTTAACTTTATTTGCTCTTAACTATATATACAAAATTCAGAGAGCTGCCTTGAGTCCTAAAACCGGTAATGAAGAATCTTACTTCAGTTTCTGACCTTCTGCTTTAAAGCAGTATGTTTGCTTTGGTATGGTTTCCTCTTATCCCAAGTTTTGCACTTACATATTATTATCTATAAAAATATATAATTTAAAACATTTTAAATAATACTGTCACACAGTGTCGGACACCACATGAGCAAGTATTTTTGAGATTACTAAACAACAACACAAATTGAAGCAAGTGTGTGATGATTTGGGTGTTATGTTGGGATGCTAACTGGTGGGGTAAGATTCAATTACTTCTTAGCTCCATTATCTCTAGTTTGAAGCTAATGAAGCTTTCAGACACCAAATATGTCTTGACTGATTGACTACATTTGGGATATAGGGGAAATTTGTGTAATATTTCAATTTTTTTTTTTTTTGCTAGACTGTCACTTAATCGTGATTCTTGTTTATAGTAAGTGCAAACTTTTGTAGTCTTATTATATTATAATGATTATTGTACTGATTATTGTAATGATTATCCTAGAGTTCCCCTTTAATAGTATTGTTCTCTTTCTCTCTGTGTGTTTGAGAATGAGCGACATATTGTCAGTTCAGCTGGCTTTGACTCCAGAGAGAGAGAGAAAGAGAGAGAGAGGGAGAGAGAGGCTAAGCGGCTCCACAGCAGCGACCAGTCAGGGAGCATTCCCTTATCTACTGATGGAATGCAACAGCTGCTGGAGCCTATGGGAGTGTGTGTGTGTACACGTGAGAAAGCAAGTGAGTGTGTTTTTGCGTGTGTGTGGGCCGGCAGGAACCCCCCTGAAAGCCCCCCCAACTCTCAACCCCCCACATTCCCTCTCAGCCGGGCTCCTGAAAGACGACTCAACCGAATGAGAGCGAGAGAGAGACAGAGCAGGGCAGCACGTTCCAAGTGGAGCGAGAGAGGGAGAGAGGAGAAGGAGAGAGTTAGAAGAGGAGGAGGGCAGTAAGCGAAGGAAGTGGAGTGAGCGAGTGAAAGAGGGAGCAGAGGGAGCAGGAGGAGGGGAGGTGGGGGGGGCTGAGGAGGTGAACGGAGGGTGAAGAGGAAGAGACGCAAAGCAAGGAGAGAAGGAAAGACAAAAGAAAGAAGAGAGGAGTGTGGAATTGAAGGGGGGGAAATGGCTTCAGAGGAGACGGCTGGAGGGGCGCGGAAAGCCACCAAGAGCAAACTGTTCGAGTTCCTCGTCCATGGAGTGGTGAGTACCTACTGTGTATGTGTATGTGTGTGTGTGTGTGTGTGAATTCAGCGACAGCCATGTGTATGAGACGTGTGTGTGATAGCTGGGAATGCCGTCCATGTGAAGGTTATTTCCAGCATGCCGCGCTTTCTTTTTTAAGCAGAGAGAGGGAGGGTGAGAGAGAGAGAGAGGAGGGAAGTCAAGGGAAATAAGGCAAGCAAGTATGTGTTTGTACAGAAAAAGAGGGAAAGCAGGGGAGAAAAAAGAAAAGGATGGCTGCAGCCAGTCATCCAGTCATTGGAGGACGGATGGCATGGGCAGCATGCTCCAAAACGGCAAGTGTTTTCATTCAGAACAATGCACTCCTTCAGCCTGAACCCAGTACACTAACATTATTCTAACTCCCCTGCCCACATGAGCAGCCGCACCAATAACACTCAAGCGTGGCACATATTTATTGATAATCTGTTCACAGAAAATAAAAGCCTTTTGGAGATTCTCTGTGAAGGACAGACTTGTAACTGAATGATTTGCACCCACGAAGGGCTCTTTGGAGGGATGCCATAGAAGAATCCACTTTTGGTTACCTGAAAAACTATTCACACAGCACATTCTGTTTTATGCCAGAGTGAAGGACCTTTTTTAAAGTTTAAAGAACCTTAGGAGAAGGTGCCACACCAATCAAAGCTGTTTTTTTTTTAAATATATATTGCAATCCAAGAACCGTTCAGGAAGGCTTTATAAAATGATGTAAAAAAAAACAAAATGTCATAGATAAGCTTCCATTTCGTTCCTGCTGTCTGAGCCTTTTGTTCATATAGAGTGCAGCTGTAATCTTTTATTTATAATTACCAGTGCTCCACTGGCCAGGATCTTAGACTGTGTTAGTGTTGTCAAAGCAGATTTTGAGAAATGTAAAAACTGTCTCGCATCACTTCTTCGTAGAACACACAGTATGTGACATAATGAGGCCGAACTTTTAAATTTGTATCCGCAAATCCTTTTGAATTTTGAATTTTCCGGTATAAAGGCAGAAATACCTGCTTGTTTCCATGCTACTGCTTTAATTTGCCTTAGCAAATGAATGTAAAATCATGAAACTCAAGCTACAAAGTAGTTTAGCTTTGAACTTCATCAGCTTTTGTTGAAAGAGAAAGATCTAGGTTACAGTACAATCTGATTTGTCCTTTTTTTGTTGGATCTGAGATTCGGGTGGCGGCTTTTAGTGATCACATTTAGGAGAGCGCGCCCTGCTTGCCAGCAATATTGTGAATTCATGGGTTCTTGGCTTTTGTTGATGAGTCTAAACTTTCTAAACCATAATCAGCCCAGACCTTCTGTACGCTGATATACTAGTGTACATTCGGCCCAGAGCACAGTATAAAGCCATAGACTGAGACGGCAGTGAAGTGGTGAGTGGGAAAGCAAACTAAAATCTGTGTTTGGCTGATGAATGAATGAAGCAGTCACGTCTCTACAGACTAATTAACCTTGACGAGTCTTTCGTTCTTCCCAGCTAAATGTTTCCGCTCCTTATTTTTGCTTTCTCTTATCTCTTCTTTACCTTTACCATAGATCTCTGTTTTCTTTTCTATATGTTGTGCCTCACCAGCGCTGTTTCCCCCTCTTTTCTTGACCTATTAAATGGTACAGGCACATGACAATGTCCAGAATGTAGTACACAATGCTCCAACAGGAGGCTCTGACTGTCGTTATCTTGACTTTAGGTGAAAATGTTTGGCTCTGAAGGAAGAATGTGGATGTTCAGCCTTGTTTCCAAGGCAAGGAACAGCGTGTGCATATCAAGGTTTGCAGTGAACAGTTGATTTGAACAGAATTCAACCTCGGCTAAGCTGCTCGTTATATACCAGTGGAAGTCAGCCCACAAATCATTAGATTTTTTAAAAAATCTCCAGTCTTTCTTTTCAGGATTTAGAAATGAGGTCAGTGAATGTGGTCTGAGGTTTTGAAAAGGAACTGGTTATAAGTAATCATTCATTTTCTAGGTTGTGTGCATGCTCTTTGTCTGCCCTTTACATTTATGTTCTTTTTTTATACTGAAATGGTGCCCTCCAGTCCTCACCAATTTGTTTTAGTTGTAGTTGGTTGTGTAGATGGAATACACAGTGCATTGGTTAATGAAAGACTAGCCTTTACTGTGTAACTGTGTGGATAAATAAAGATGACCTAAGGGTCATTTCAGTAAGGGGCGGAGATGCCAAGAGCATGCTTTCCCATTCATTTAGATCTAAAGCCCAGCACTAGTAAAGCATAGTGGGCTTGTAAGTAGCCATAAATAAGGTACAAAATATGTAAATGTGGTCTCAAAGGTTCAACATGGTTCTTAAGTCCAAATGTGTACTTTAAATGAGGTTTAAAATTCCAATAGATTTGTATTCACAGGAAAAGGGCCGTATTTGGATCTTTTTGTAACTTTACTATTTTAGATCAAGAAGGAAGATCAGGGCAACTGGTGACCTAGTGGTTAGGGAGTTGGCCTTGTGATCAGAAGGTTGTGGGTTTGAATCCCAGGACTGCTAGTAGCACCACTGGTGTACCCTTAAGCAAGGTACCGTCTCAACATACTGCTGCTTGGGTGCTGTGTTCCTGGATGCCCACTGCTTGACTTGGTGAATGGGTTAAATGCAGAAAAAGAATTTCAAATTGCTCACACTGTGTGCTGTGGTGTGTTCACGCATGACAAATGGTCATTTTACACTTACACACTTACAAAAGGAAAATAGTAAGTCTGAAGTTAACAGTGTATGTGGAGTCAATGCAACTTAAAAATAAATCAGCAATAGAATATGGTCAAATTTACAACTGTACTGAAAGTGGAGGTACCATCCCAGTGACAGCTCTTGTACTTGAAAGGTACCATGTACAGTGAGCATTCACTTGGCCATATACAGTTAATGCAGGTGGCCTTGTTGTGGTCTTCACAGGCTATATAGTGACTGCTTTGTGGCCATATAGCGACTGCACTGTGGTATATAGTATCCATAAGTTCCTTGGCGAAAAAGTTACGTGTTGTTTTAATCAGATTGCTTCATAGATTGAAGGTTCATTTGTAATTCATCTTGAGCTCTAGATTAAGTATATAATAGGTACTGTCCACTTCATCTGGTCCAAGTCCAGGTCCTTAAATAACAGTTTCATTCACTCTTTTCATTAAGGGCAAACTTGAAGCACTTCATGGGAGCGGCTTTAGAAAAACTTGAGAATGTACAAGTAAAGCACCAGACTGCTAAAGATATCTTTTGCTGTTCATTTCAAAATTTGACGTTGCAACACAAGAACAAGGCAACTTTGACCCAATTGAAACATATACTTGACGTTTGTTCAGCTTGTGTCTTTGTGCCAGGGAAAAATGTAACTCCGCATGAGTGAATGATGTTTTTCCCTTCAGTAATAATCAAGGTACATCTAAGGAGCTGTCAGCTCAGCTGTCAGAGTAATTACAAAGACCGGAGCTTCAGCAGGAGACGTAAGCATGCCGGCGGGAGAGCACTGTTTATCGACAGGGTTCAGCTACAAAAACCTGTCAGTCAGAGTTGAGTGACAGCTCAAATGCAGTCCCAGTCTCACTCTAGTGCAAAAAAGCTGTGGCTTAAACCGACAAATTAGTGAGAAAATACGAGGAATTAACCATTTCCCCTTTACCTTTTTGCTGAACTTTTTGCATCACCTAAAGACCACAAACTGTGGTTGTGTATTAGTTTCGAAGTTTGGATTTCTGAGTTTATCTAGGGTGTTTCACATTTCTGTGGTAAACTGTGTGCCTTATTTAAAGAAGCTTGCAGGCAAGAGAAGTTCTATACAGTCTTAGATTGTTTGGTACAGCCTCATAATGCAGCGCTCATGCAGTAAGTCCACTTGCCTTCATGCAAGACCATATTCCAGTCATCTAAAGAATAATGATAATAATTGATACATGCAGGTTGTGGAGCGCTGAAGGTCATGGTGTTCTCACCCACTACCGTGTGTCTGTTGTTTCGGTGACACACTCTCCAGTGGTAGGCCTGACGACTGAGAAACTAAATTTAGTGCCACATGAATGTAAATGCTGAATGTTAAAACATTACAGTTATACTTAATCAGCATTTCCATTACACATTATATATACGTCTGGATTTGAAATTGTGATTTCCAGATACAACTACCACTCAGATCCTTTAAACATCTTCCTTAGACCACCACACTCCAAACACATCACATAGCAGGTACAGTACAATGCATAGCCATACCAGACTGAATGTGTTGCAGTGAGAACACCAGTAAATGCAAGTTTATATTCATATTTACTGTCCTTTGTCCAAATTTAATGCAATAAAATCTTATTTACAAGTGCATCACACTTAGTATCACCACAAGCAGATTAAACAAATCTCTGCACTGGTGAATTTGCGCTGGGAGGGACAGAGGTTAAATGAGATTGCTGTACATTCACATCCATACTGCATCCATATCCAACAATCATAGTCATAAAATGTCCATGCAACCATATTCATGTCACATACATACCCAGAAATAGATGTAACAATGAAACTCACCTTATGGAATTTTACTGTGGCCCACTTCGAAATAAGAATATCTAATGAATTAGTAGTAACAAAATGTGTTTAACAGAGTATCTGCACAAACCATAATAGATTTGGAAGCTTTAAAGGGCTGCAGATTGTGTTGTATTGGAGTCATCTCCTAATAAAAGTAAATCTGGTTCCAAAGAAATATTGTGTTTGTGTTACTTCCAGAAAAGCTCGAAAATCAAAAGATATGAGATAAAACAAAACTAGGCTCTAATGTTAGATGAGGTAAAACCATAAGCATTTGTCTGTTTATCTTCAAGACATAACTGTTTTTCTCATTTCCTGTCTCATGTCCTCTGCTATTGCATCTTTTTTTTGGTCACATTCTTTATTTAACACTGTAATAGCAAAACGCTGCGGTGTGGCTGAGCGCCGCCTTGCGTCAGTGCTAAATATCGGCACTGGTGTGCATGTATTTCACATTATAGGACACTGAGATGCAGTGGGCAGTGAACTTTTAGCAAAATATGCTTTCTTTGTACTTTTCAATATGCTCAGAAAAACTCATTATTGCATAGCGTATTTAAAAAATTAAATATATTTTAGGCCCCTCCATCCCAAATCTGTGTCTGTACATTCTCCTATAACCTATAGTCTGTGTGACCAGGCTGTGTGTGGGTTATGGTTTAGTATGTTTGTGTGGAAAAGAAAGAGAAAGATAATGAGGCAGTCACTCTAGTAATTAAAGAAATTTGAGGAAAGGCTTTGAGAAATGATTTTTGTGTGTGTGTATAATCAGCTATTGGATTATTCCTAACTGCCTCAGGCACACCATTCACCGCTATATAGAATGTACAACAAAAGCAGCACAGCATTAACGAGAGGAGAGAGCAGACAGCTGTTCCAAAGCCTTGAATGACAGGAACACCTGGCAGTTGACCAGATTCAGAGAACAGAGGTACAGCAAAACAAAGGGCGACAAAAAGGGCAGCTACTTCAGAAACAGTGTTTCACAAACTGATGCAAACCTGTGTCAGTGGACACTTTTACACACTTGGCAATTCGCAGAACGTGGTGTAGTGAAGAGATTGTGGAGTCTTTCATTTCTTAAGAGGTCATGAAAATGTAACTAGTCTACTGGAGGGGAGCTGCTTCATGGTCAGAAGACTCTGATGGTGACCTGAAGGCCACTGGTTTGAGTCCTGTGTCTCTGACTTGGGAGATAAACAGTTATTAAAACATTTTTTTCTAAATCAGTAATACCTATTTGTGGTATGTTTCCTAGAAGTTATCACAAGGTTCTGTCCAGTATAAGCGTCAAAACTATATGAAGTCTAGCAATTCACTCTAAACAGCACAAACCAGCTTGACAGTTAGGAGGATTAGCAAGCTGGCTGTTTTCAGTGTTTAAAGTCCGTGTAAATGGGAATTCATACTGCATTCTATATCCACACAATTATGCATGTTTGAGTGAAACTCAATTAGTGAGTGTGGTGGAATTGTGCTTAATCTTGCTGCTTGTGCACATAATCAAAATTTTAGATTAATTCAATATATTGATGGAATTGTATCTTTTTAAACTGTACAATAAGCCGTGCTAAATATGATGATTTTTTTTTTTAAATGTTACATTTTTTTAAATTGGCTTTTAAATTGTGAAGGGTGAAAAAGACTGTGGAGGGTGAAACTGCCCCCCCCCCATCCCCCCATCCTCTCTAGAGTAGTTCCTTTTTAAATAAGATGTAACAAAGAGCAACTAGAATAAGTCTTCAGCTTTAAAATACTACTCAGGCTTAAAATAAAGTAGTAGTAAATGCAGAATAATTCTGTGTTGGGCATATCACATACACCTGACAAGTATACCCAAATGGTTAACAGTGTCTGGAGGCTGTTAGTCTGGAAGTGCATGATAAATTAACATGATGTCATTTGCATATTGTGAACTGGTGTCCATTTGGGGCAGCTGCTGGCTAATTGTTATCAGCAATCAGAAGGTCGTAGGTTCGAATCCAAACACTGCTAGTGTCGTCACTGCGGTATCCCTGAGCAAGGTACCATACCCAGCACCCCCATTGATGGTAGCCCACTGCCTCACTTGGTGAATGGGTTAAATGCAGAGAAAGAATTTCACGATGTTCACACTGTGTGCTATGGTGTGTGTGATATAAAGCCACACTTTTACTTTACTTTTGACCCATGGTTGGCTTTTTGGACTGTATCCTTAGTGTATGAGTGTGTGCATTTCTGTGTCCCCACTGGACAGTGTTGCACATATCTAGCTCTAATTCTGCAACCCATCTGTGCGCCTCCCTGCTTGATTTACTCTTATTTCACAATAGTGTAGAGTCCAACTTACCAGCCTACAAGAATAATGCCCCCACTCCATGCCCCAAAACACATACACACACACACACAAATACATACACACTACTGTACACACAACAATGAGAGTCACATGTGGATGTGACCAAGGAAGGAACATTATTTAGTGGTTTATCAAAAGAGCAGATTTGTGAAAAGTGCCACCATCATTACCTTGTACCAAACACCTCCACTGTGTTTCCCCACCAGGTGCCAGCCTTAACCGTTATCACAACAAACACAGACCCCCGCTCAGATCAGGCGATAACAGCCACACTCACACATTCTCAGCACATTCCTTTGTTCTCAGGGTTCATTGGGAACACTTCCTGCATAGTTAAAGAGGACACGTCTCACTCACATTAAGGCCACTGGGTGAAAGTAATAGTCCTGAACAACGTTGGCCCGAATACGAAATGTTTGAGCCTGTTGTGGTTTATGGGAATAACTTTTGGCCGCATGGTGCTCTCCACCTATTATCTAAACAGGAAGCACAATTTACTCAAAAGAACATGCTTCAGAATCAGTAAGTGAGTGAAGGGTTACTGCTGGGCAATGTAAAAAAAAAAAAAAAATTCAGTATCACAGTGTTATTCAGTATCACAAATATCAAACAAACTTAAAGTAAAGTCAGTGAACTCATTCGTAAAGCCTCTGAACTCATGCTTCATGAGGGGCTGCTGCTTGGTATAAAAGAATATCATTCCATGATTTGATTGGGCTGTTTTGATCTCTTAAAATTACACAAATCAGGACGCTACACACTGCTGTGAAGTGTTAGCCAAACAGAGGCCACCAGAAGGAACCTTACTGTTTGTTTCTTTTAGTGGATTTTAAACTGTTCTTTCAAAACAATCTAAACCACTCAGCAGATTTACTTCACAGTTAAATGTTAGGTTCTGAATGCCATGAGTATAGTGTTTAAAATGCTATTTATGCGGGAAGTAAGCGTTTCTGTTCAAAAAATACTAATATAAGAAATTCTACCTGTAACATGAATAAACTAAGTAGTGATTTTATATATAGCAGTGGGTTCGTCTAGCCATTTTCAGACCTCTTCTTGTGGTAACCCAGGTTTACTCGTGGTTATGATCCAGTACCTGGTTTGGCGTATCAATGCTTTGTTAAATTTAAATCACATGAAATTGAATCTGCTGCAGGAATTCAATGAACACATGCGTTGTCTGGGGGTGTTAAAGGGGAAACCTGGAGCCAAACCTATGCTCTTCAAGCCTGCTCCCAAGAAGAAAAAAAATCTTGTTTCTTTTTTGGTTCAGTAATGTTAGTCTGCATTTGTTATGTTACATGGTGTTTATACAAGCAAAAACCACACTTACTGCTCAAATACACTGTTTTAAACGGTTTGTTTAGATGACTTTTGAACATTACTATATAATGTCCAGCACTACTAGGAGATTTAAAATACAAGCAGCTGTGTGCTAATGTACATACAACCTGACACTCGCATCATAAAGGAGTGTTGTGACCTCAAACATTTTCCAGCTGTTTGGGTCATGAGTGACGACAGCATTAACAGTGTTGCATATATTGGTTTGTCACTATGATCCTTGACTTTGTTGCTTGACCCTTGATTTGATAAACAACATGAAGATTGTAACCAACACTTAAGTTACAGTCGAAGAGAAACGAGCATATCTCCAGAATGGCAGGATATTTCTGTTAGGCTGGTGAATCAGACTGCACTGTGCAGCCATCAGGTCTGACACTACAGGGGATTGTTGTGACTCCAAACATTTTTCAACTGTTTATGCCGTCACAGCGAAACTCTTTATCAGTTGTAGTCAAGACTAGCTTAGTCTGGATTAACACACTTGCTGTTTAAAAAGTCTAAATAGTGTCAGCTAGTTTTCATCATTATTTTACGAGTGTAAACATTTAGCCAAGGCGTATTTAGCGTCCGAAGTTTGTTTCATTATTTTGCACTGGAGCGATGAGGCTATTGTACCTGACAAGAAAGGGAATCGTGCAAACTGTATGTCCTAATCAGCACACTGACCTCAAACCACTGTATCCTGATTTTTCATGTATTTAATTTTTTTTTGTGTGTGGGTTTGTGTACTAACAGACCATTCATTTCCCGCTCTTTATCCTTTAAAATGACTTACTGTTACTGTCTAAGACTGATGTGTCTTAGACAGGGGGGGGGTGGCCTAGTGGTAGGATACTTGCCTCTGGACCGAGAGGTTGTGGGTTCGAATCCTACCTCCAGCACCACCACTGGGTTCCTGAGCAAGACCCTTAACCCCAAGTTGCTCC
>JBBJLS010000011.1:15835265-15858978 GCA_037577275.1 Bryconaethiops microstoma
ATATATTAGTATATTGACCACTCCTCTTTTCAGAGTCTCTCAAAATCCGCCAGGTCATCTCTTTTGTACTGTGCTCAGTTTTCAATTAGGTTTAGGTCAGGGGACTGGAATGGTCATGTCAAAAGCTTTGATTTTGTGCTCATTGATTAATTTGTGTGGGAATTTGGAACTTTGATCCAACCACGATTTCAGATTTAACTTCATGATGCCCTGCTGGGTCATGTCTGTTGGACCAGAATGGATCATCTTGATTAAGTCATATACTAGAAGAACATCTTTAACTGATCTGGATATTGTGTGTCACACACAATAGGGACTTTAAAAAGCCTGTAGGGATGGCAACAACAACTGGAAATATTCATTAATGTTATCACCTAGCACAAGTGTGATGTAGTACATAAACACCATTCACACTATTTAGTTGTTACAGTTCACTTCACAGTCAAAACTGTCTAAAGAAAACCAATATTTTTATCCATTTACTTAAATAGCAACAACAGTTTAGCTCCACCCATTCACGATGAAGTTAGAATTGTTTCTGTCCAGACAGAAACAATTGGAATGAGGCATGAGTACAAAGCAGCTAATCAGAACAGCTAATAAGACTGATTTACATAAATAAGACTGATTTACATAAATAAGTGTTGAAGACACGGTAACAGAAACTCCCTCTTTAATTCTAAGGGATAAAGTAAGGTTGAAAAATGGAAAAAAATCCCACACTCACACACTTATTTCCAGTCTGGGGTCCTTTTAGGAGCAGTTTGCCAGATTTCAGGGTGTGAAGCTACGGATGCCGCTCTGCTACCCGTCTTTCTGCCCATATTGGTGGGCACCATCTGGGCTGGCATCACTGAAACACACACACACACACACACACACAGTCGCACGCTGCCGGCATTCTTGCATCCTGGACCAGCCCCAGAATTTTAGCAGATGTCCCGGGTGCTACACTATCGGTCTCCATAGTAACATCTCATTTTTTTTCTCGTTCTCTTTCTCTCTGTCTCTCCTTTTTCTCCCTCTTTTCTGCAGCACTAAGAGGAGGAAAATGGCTGATAAGATTCTTCCACAAAGGGTGAGTGGGAAGACATTTATGTTTTGGTCAATTGGGTTTGTGTGTGTGTGTATGTGTTAGTGTGTGTATGTGTGCATGCGTGGCCACTTGTGTTTGTATGTTATGTTGATCATGGTCTTTCCGAGAGATGATAAGATGATGTGTTCTGGACACAGCCCAACACCAGACAGGAGACAGGAAGGGCTTTGTACATTTGGGTCACATACTTAGCTGGTCAAACTTAGTAGGGACGGTCTGTTCTCACAGTGACATTTGTATTCAGAGAACAGTGTGATACTTCCACAGGTGTGTGTAGCTGTAACCCAAATAACAGGACGAAGACTCAGTCCCAGAGCTGGCTGCAGGTGTGCGTGTACGGCAGCATTAGAGATTCAAACGTTTTAGCGTTTTGATTTATCTTTGTACCCCAGCTCTGAGTCTGAACCAGAATTGCGTTTATTCATTCGTCTACATTAACGTGATAGGAATTTGTCTTGCAGCTTGGTCACAACATGCCACATTTGGCACAGTTTGTAGATTTTTTAAATTTGTTTGTTTCTTTGTGATGTTTGAAATCAGCTGCCATGATAAAAAATACTCCTAAATGACTTTGAATAAAGTCTCATTCCATTGATTTGCAGTACGTTTAAGAATGATTTCCCATTCACTTTACTGTCTTGGAGATAACAGACTTCGTTAACAGAGTGACAATGCATTAGAGGCTGGCCATGTGGCAAAAATGTAATATCATGATACTTCAGTAAATGTTCAATATATATTTTTCCTGGCATATGATAAGATGGATCAGACAAAAATAGAGCAAGGGCTGCCATGACTGAAAAAAAAAAGATTTAAAACCTCAGAGTCAATGATACACTGCTCTGCACTAAATACAACTGAACAGGAGTTACGTTCAGTTAGTAGTAAAACATGTTCTTTAAGTAATAACAATATTGCCGTAGGTTGCAAAGCGCTCATGAGACCTGAGATGTGGTAACCTGTGTGTGTGAACACGTCTGTGCGTGTGGCTTTTAAAGATAGAACGCAGGGGTCATGAAGCTCTAAGTCATTTTGAGTGACTGAGTGAGTGGGTGTGTTATCAGACGTGTGTAGATATGGCAGAAACACAGACGCCGGTGGCATTACTCATATACTGATTACGTCTACAGAGACTAAGACTGAGAGAGAGGGAGAGGGAGAGGGAGAGGGATAGAGAGAGGCTGAGATAGGTGCAGTATCGGAATCTGTGTGTTTGTACCCAGTATCAAGTGAGGCATTTGGCACACACATCCTCCTACCATCTGTGTGTGTGCATGATAATGTGGCACTGGAGGGGTTGATGTGGATTCTTGGCAGATAGCATGCACATACAAACACACACACACACAACGCTTCTGAGCACTACTGCAGTGAATGATGGACGGGTCTTTTTAATCTCAGACATACAAGCAACCTTCAGAACCACACATACACACACACATAAAAACATACATGTGCCAAATGGGGAGCACTGTTTACCAGACATTTCATTTAACAAGCTATGACATAAGGTGATCCATGCAGAAGCAGAATCAATAATCAAATGCCACTAAGCTGATGACTGGACTGCCTTGCATCCTTTTCCATGTGTAACCCCTGGTTAGGTTAAATCATGTTTTTTTGAGTTTCTAAGTTAAAATAAGTGCACATTCTCTACACACTTCATCACATTTTAATGATAAGAAACTTATTTGCGAAATGCCAAATAACTGTATGAAACATATCAAGGAAAAAATAACAATGTGGCCAGAGTACATTTTTATTTGCAGTATGTTACCCTCAGCTAATGAATAAAAATTGTGCACTAACAATTGCAGAGCAATGCCAAACTTGTATGTTCCTTTTTAATAAAGTGTACTTAATTTCACTTTGTGCACATGACTGTATCTTAAGTACTCAACCCGCTTACAAGGTTTGTTGAGCTATAAGTCTTTCAACCCCTGCATCCTCAGATTCGTGAGCTAGTTCCTGAGTCTCAGGCATACATGGACCTGCTGGCATTCGAGCGCAAACTGGACCAAACCATAATGCGCAAGCGGGTAGACATCCAAGAAGCACTGAAAAGACCCATGAAGGTAAGCCTTAACTGTACAGTTACAGTACACAATATGTATTTAGAATGAATCAGGTTACATTTCTTGATGAGTGCTCTTAGTAGAAAATAACTGTTCATAAATGATTGAAGAGATTATTGGATTTCTGTGTATTCAGTTTGAAGAAACTACTATGCAGTATAATGTAAGTCGTTTCAGGTTCAGGAAGGAGAAGAACGAATGTGTAACATTTACATTTGGTTCAATTGCTTTATAATAGATTCATTCTTCTCATGCAGCAAAAACGCAAACTACGACTCTATATTTCCAACACCTTCAACCCAGCCAAGGCTGATGCTGAAGACTCCGATGGCAGTATTGCATCCTGGGAGCTTCGGGTAGAGGGCAAGTTACTGGATGATGTAAGTCAGTCAATGCATGCAGACACATTCTCTGACATGAGCTGATCTGTGACCGATGATTTGCATAAAGCTCTATTCTCTGATATTCACAGGTTATTCATAAAGCAGTATTCACTGAAATAAGGTTATTCATATAAGGGTATTCATAAATCACGATTCATGCATATAAGGTCATTTTCATCACTTTTTTTTTTTTTTTTTTTTTTTTTTTAACTTGAGAAAATGTTGTTTTTATTTTTTCACATGCACCACTAAGTCAGTGCAACACACACAAACTCTCTTTAGCATTTAACTCTTCAGAACTGCTGATTGCTGAGGGATAAGCCAATTAGCTGCCCCTCAAACTCACTGTTGGTCCTTAAGCAAACATCAACACCAGAGGCAAAGGAACTGAACGAGCCGAAAAGTGCGGGCCCTGTGCCTTTGTCTGAGTGATCTCATACCCACTGAATGGCAGCTATGTGTGTTTTACAGTGGTGAGGTTAAAATTACTTGCTCATTCTCCCAAGTTTCCACCACAGCAGTATGCCATAATGAGGTCATTCGTCCGCTCCTGTGCAAACATTAAAGTTCTTCGACTCTTTTGACTTTCTTTCCCCTTGTTTCTAACTCTTTTGATAGTTTTATGCCCCGTTTCACTAAGACTGTGCTTTATATCTGAATAAAGTTGTACTCCAGAAACATTATGGAGCATGAAGTTTCCTTGCTCTGGAAATAACATCACTGAGAACGGCCTCCAAAAGCATTCTCTAAAAAGTTCAAAAGGACTTGCTCCACTTTCAGCCATAAACAACCATAGTGTTTAGTCTCAGGATACGTATACAGTATGTTTGGCCAGTAATTAGTTCCAGAAGTTGCTTGTTTTGGTTGGACAAGATTGAAACCGGAGAGTGAATAGTTTACCAAAGAAGTAGTAGCCAAAAGTCTTAACCAAATGCTGAATGTCTGGCCAAGAGCAACTTATATATTGTATATAACATAGCATATGCTATGTAACCACCCAAGTGGAAACAGTAGTCATTGATGACAGTTTTATTCATTAGCACCCGCTTTGGTTTGAATGCAGGGATGTCTTCGATAAGCCAGTAAATGAAAACACTTCAAACACTTTTGTACTGAAACTCTATCGTTTCAAGAAAAATTCAAACACAGATTTCCAAAACAGAATGACCGGTCAATGAAAGGATTTAATTACACATAATAAGTGAAAGTGATTATTCTGTCATACGTGAACACACCACAGCATGAAATTTCTTCCTCCGCATTTAACCCATTCACCAAGTGGGGACGGTTTTAACACATTCACTATCCGTGGGGACGGTACCTTGCTCCAGGGTTATCTCAGCGGTGCTTAGGGGTCTTGGGAATCGAACCAACGACTTCCTGATTTTAGGGCAAACGCCCTAACCACTAGACTACCAGCTGCCCTAGTAACACACATATACACCGTGAATCAGAACACACTTTCATTTATTCTCTTCTTCTACTTTTCTGTTCTTCTCAGCCAGGAAAGGTAAAAAGGAAGTTCTCCTCATTTTTTAAGAGCCTAGTCATCGAGTTGGACAAAGATCTGTATGGACCGGACAACCACCTAGTGGAGGTGAGCATTCACTACCACTGTGATGAACTCGCTGGGTCCAAATCATCTCCCAGTGGTTCCCGAGAGGATGTATTCTGTATCTCCATGTTCATTAACATGTTTTCCTTCAAACACACCTCTGCCCACAGAAAGGCAAACGTAGTTGAATTTCAGCCTTGAATTGTGTCATTTGATTTTTAAATATTCACATTTTGATATAATTTAAATTCAATTATATTGAATTTAAATTATATAAAATATTTTGTATTGTTAATTGTATTGAATGTATAGTTTAATATTCCTTTATGCATACATCTAGTCTAAGAATAGACCCCATCTAGTTATTCATTGAATAATTTAATGTATGTGTGTAATGATTTAATTTAGAATTATAAATAATATTAAATTACAAGATAGCACATTATTTAATTTATTCCTGAACTACACATACCTTGCTAGAGTACTCGTTTACTCTAGTTCCTAAAAGCGTTTTTGGTCTTCATAGTACAGTTAATACTTTTTGGTGTGCAGTAAGGTTGGGTTTGTATTTAGTTGGACTGTTTGAAAATTTAGAAGTTACTCAAAATGTCATTTTCATGTTCACTCCTGTCACATTCTGTCCTGTATGTGTGTTTTGTGCTGAAGTGCATGTTACCGTCATTCACTTTTCAGTAATGGAGAACATTAAATGTGTGTTTGGATAGACCAAGCTTATTTTCAGACCTATAGGGCCGCAGAATTAATGAACCTCCCATTCTGTACAATTATGGAGTCATCTCACAGAGACATCTTGTCAATAGATGCACTATATACTCTGTTATTTGCCATAAGTGTTCGTCATGTTGATTTTTGCATGTCAGGGTTAAGTAGTACTTAGCTTTTGTGGTTTCTAAGCGAGTGTTGCATGCTTAGTGAGTACGGTTACCTTGAATCTCTGGGAGCTTGAAATGTTTTTCTTTTCAGCTGCTGAGCAGCAAGGCCCAGGTAAGATCCAGCCTTGCTCACACTACAAACAGAGTCTGTAAAAGTGGAGATTCATCTTCCTTTCATTCTCAAGCACATATAAACAGCATAAACTAACTCCTGTTGAACAAAATTACAATTAGTTTCTAAGGTGAACATGGAGCATACTGTATGTAGTCATCAGTTCTTGTCAGTTTTTAAAGTACACACAGGGGAACTGTGTTAAAAGTTTAATGTTCACGTTTTTTAGGTTGGCTTTTTTATTATAGATTTTGGTGCCCTTGGCAGTTTCTTATATTTTCAAACTGAAATACATTTCTTTTCAGTTTGAACACATTAACTAATATGTGTAAATGTCTGAAAGATGTAGCTGTCTCAGTGTTATGTGAAGGTCATTGATCTCACAACTTCTTCTTTCATACACACACTTTCATAATGCAGGGTGTATAGAAGTTATGTGCCATTTCATGTGGATGGATTTATTTTGTTCCGGTGCCTGTATTTATGTGTGAATGAGTGTATGTGTGTGTCATACATGTATATATTGTTAACAAAGCTCTATTTCTGTTTTGCATCCTAGTGGCACCGCACTCCCACCACTCAGGAGACTGACGGCTTCCAGGTGAAGAGACCGGGTGACGTTAATGTACGCTGCACTCTGCTCTTAATGCTGGACTACCAGGTGAGGGTACCAAAGAGCACCGCAGTGATTCTCAACCCTGTTTTCTCTGCTCTTGCCTCCTGATCAGTGGCAGAGCCTGCAGGGGTTGAGGGGTTGCCATTTCCCAGGGCCTTACCCTTAAGGGGACCCACAAACATTTGCAAAAGTCTGAAGACCCCATGACATTATGTGATTTTTTTTTATTTTTTTATTTTTTTTTCATTTTACCCCCCATTGGGAGGGTGAAGGCAAACATGTGCTTCCGTCAAGTCATAAAGTGTCACGAACGTGATGTCATTGGACAGGTCAATACACTTGGAGGAGAATGCCATTATGTAATATTAGCTAGCGATGGGCTAGAGAGGACTATACCAGCCAGCTAAAGAGGGTGAAGCCAGTTGTGCTGGTTGCTCCATTGTTAGGGAACTTGTGATCTTTATTAATTTTCTAAGTAAAGTTACCTTGATACATCCTCTACACAGAACATACTTAAATTTTTCTGCAAATGTTAATAAGACGGCTTGTGGAGTTTACCATATTAAACACATGTGCCAGTATGAAATGTGCTCAGGACATGTTTTCCCCAATAGGTCTAAGAAAGCAAATAAACAATTATATTGTGTTATAAATGCAGAAGTGTGTTTTCTGAAGAGGATGTTTACTTATCGTCACTTAGGAAATCAACAAAATGTCATCTGAGCAAAAACCTGATGCCAAAACCTAAGTGTTAATTTAACAACACAGACGTACATGACAGCACAAATTATAATATTTGCTTAGCAAAAGAAGAAACAACTCCCTTTAATTCATCTTTCGTTTCGCTCATTGTTTTAAAATTAAATCATGACTTCAGGTTTAAATTTCAGCAAGTGAAAGACAAATGGCCATTAGGATGAGGAGGAAACAGACAAGAGGTAGCAGGATTAAAGAGAAACCGTTACCACAAATGTTATCTGTTCATAAATAAACTCTGTCATTTTGCAGTAAGTCTGACCTAATGAAGAGTTCACAGATACTTTAAACCAAGACTATTAATGGTTATTGATTAGGTCATAAATACCTTAAAATAATTAATAAGTGATTGTAACACTAATAAAAAGCAACTCTGAGCTTTTCTGATGAATAGGAATATGCAATGAAACAGGACCTAATTCATTACCATTGATAATCAAAATCTACACCATTAGCTCTTTATAAAGGTAGTCTTTTGAAGAGAGGTATTAAGATGGGCTTTCAAAAAATGAGAAGAACTCATTTTGGGGTTTTTTGTGTACATGGCAGTTTATGTGACCTAGATTCTTGACCTAGACTGCTGAGGTCACATAAACTGACCTCAAAATGCAGCTTGAATCCTCAATTTGTCTCTTAAAAATGTAGCCTAATGTCTGCGTTTCAACTCTGTCAACGTAGAAACTAGGAAATGGTGATATTATTTTAAATTGTTATTCAAACATCATCCTGTCTGATTAAGTTTGTTATTAACAACAGGGTCTTACTGAGTTGAAGAGACCTGAAGTGACAGTGTTGCCTGTAAGCATCTTTTCAGTGTTTAGAGAAAACAGTGGAAACACACAAGTGTACATTTTTACAGGGAATTTCTTTTTACAAAATAACAAAACAAACACACGCTTGTGTTTAGCCCCCCCAGTTCAAGCTGGACCCTCGGCTTGCTCGTCTGCTGGGCATCCACACACAGACCCGCTCCTGCATCATCCAGGCCCTGTGGCAATACATCAAAACCAACAAGCTGCAGGACTCGCATGACAAGGAGTACATCAACTGTGATAAGTATTTTCAGCAGGTAAGGGGTGTGACCACTGTAATCAAACTGTACTTCTAACCCTAACCAAACTGAATTTAGATTAATGCACCAGCACAATTTCTTGAGCAGAGAAAGTTGTTAGACTTTAGTTGAAGAGTTGAATCCAACGGATAGATCCACTGTTGATGTTGCTAATGGAAACATGCACTCACTCAGATTTTCGACTGCCCTCGGCTGAAGTTCTCAGAGATCCCTCAGCGCCTTACCAATCTGCTGCTGCCCCCTGACCCCATCGTCATTAACCACATCATTAGGTCAGTCGGTCATTTGGAGTCTGACTCTAGAATACTTCTGTTCTTCTCAAATTGATCTATATTTTAATGCATCTGGAAGTTACATTATTTTTGAAGGCCAAATGTCTTTGTTAGGCAAAGATCAAAAGACAAAACAGATAGTTAGCAACTTTTCTGGCCTGTTGTCAGTATACAAACTGAAGAAACTGTATTTTTAAATGCTTTAAATACAGTTTTTTGTTTTTTTAATCACTGCTTTTTGAGACACTTGAAACTTTTAATGTTTCACTTTACATTTCTTCGTTTTATTTCTTAAAGTACTAATAAAAATCAAACATGCTTGGACAGCCCTACTTGCTCTCAATTTGATTATTACTGCTTGTTAAAGATGTCGCGTTATCTTGGTTGTAGTGTGGACCCAAATGATCAGAAGAAAACAGCCTGTTATGATATAGATGTTGAAGTGGAGGATCCGCTCAAAGCCCAGATGAGCAACTTCCTGCTCTCCACAGCTAATCAACAGGAGATCGCAACCCTTGACAACAAGGTGCCACAATGACTCACATTGTCTCTTGAAAACTACTTGAAAGTAATTGTCATAGATGTTGCTTACACATTTACAATATCGTTTTGAAGTTCTTGAGGGAAGATGTTTGTTGTTTGTTTTGTAACCATTTGCAGATCCATGAGACCATTGAATCCATCAACCAGCTGAAGATTCAGAGGGACTTCATGCTCAGCTTCTCCAGAGATCCTAAAGGCTACATACAGGATTGGTTGAAGTCCCAAAGCAGAGACCTCAAAGTTAGTTTGAGTTGGATTAGTTTTTCCTGGGGTAGTTCAATCCAGCATGAATCTGTATTGTTTACAAGTCTGACAGAAATAATTACAGAGTAAATTACGCTCTGTACATGACCCCAGGTCTCTGGCCTTGTGGTAATGTAATAATGTTTACATTATAATAAAGTTATCTGGGGTAAACTGCACAAATATACAAGTATCTTAGCATTAATCCCATCTTCAGGAGATCAAGTACTTTTATGAGCAATAGATTCACACCAATTCTCAACATACGTTTTGGTCTGTAAATCTGTAATGCATTTTTTTAAACTGTACATGAAAACCTGTGAAAATTCTAAGATGGGAATAGTTGGACAGTAACCGTATTGTGATTGGTTTCAGTTGATGACAGATGTTGCTGGGAGCCCAGAGGAGGAGAGGAGGGCGGAGTTTTACCACCAGCCCTGGTCTCAGGAGGCTGTCAGTCGCTACTTCTACTGCAAAGTAAGACAGGAGGACTTCTTTCTATTATAAGGGCCTGTGTGTTTCATTTATTTAACCAAGAGTGTTGGTCTGTCAAGTTGCTGTCAGTCTGACTGTTGAATCATGCTCTTTCATGTGTTGTCTTCGTAGATTCAGCAGAGAAGACAAGAGCTGGAGCAAGCCCTGGCTATGAGGAATACTTAGACAGCTCCTACTCCTCAGCCACCACCCTGACAGCACATCTTCAGTCTGAGCCACGCAGATGCCCCTCATTATCCCCATATTTTCTTCTACAGCAAGCGTAGGCCGTGTGGGTGTTTGAGATGTTTGTCTTAGGGTGTGTTCGTTGTCACTGTGACCCAAAGTCAAATCACACATGGCCGTTCAAAGGAGCCTTCACATTCATCCTCCTCGACCAATCATGGTGCTCTGCCCTGTTACCTTTATAATAGAAAGTAATCATGAACCTACTAGTAACATGATTTTTTTGTTTGTTTTTTTTTTAATCTGTACTAGTACAGTCCCGCAGCTGCTAGTTGATATAATCATACTCAATTCACCTGGCCAAGGATATTGCCAGAATACTTTCCTTTAAATTCATATGAATTGATTCAGTATGTTATCAGTGTTAAGGTGTCGAGCTTTTCATGACAACAGGTCGTTTTCTTTCACTGTTAGTATTTGTAAAGCATGGAACCCATGAAGTATGCTTTACCATACTGGAATATGAGCTGCAATTTTATGAAGTCTGTTCATGCAGAAGATGAAGAATTTTTTTCTTTTGTCCAGCAGAATATTAGCATGTGACCAGATTTATTTAAATAGCAAAACTCATTTTAAGTTCAACTATTTAAACACTGTTTTCCTGCCATTATTCTACCTTGACAGGGATTGATGAAGGTAGTTTGTGTTGAACACTATAGGGGCACATGAGAACAAATAAATCAGTTGTGTGGCCAGTTTATTAAAACATGGTTAAACGGTTAAAATTGTGTAAATAATGGGGCACCGTATTGTTTTTTTTTTTTCTTCTGGTTAGCTGTAAAATATTATGAATGTGTTCATATGCTTGCTATGACCCAAAACATGAAAGTATGGGGATATGAACAGTACTGTTCTTAATGTCTGTCTTTTCTGTTTTAAGAGTCCTTTTATGTTTGATGTGTACCAAAGGTCACAAACACTTAGGTTTTAAGTATTTATTAAGTCATTTCATGATGAAGGGCACCATCTAGTTGTTAAGCATTGAATATATAGAAAGTAGACAAACTATCATGTTTAGTTTGGAATGAAAAAAACACCTCAGTAATGCACCACAACTTATATAACTTTTTGCACTAAGTTGTTGATCATGAGTCTGTTGTATGTTTTCATTGTTAAATGTCACTTGAAACAGACAAGGGAATGAATGAAGGAGAACATAAACTACTTATTTTGTTACATTTGAAGTTACGTTGTTGTCAGTGTTGTAATATAGTCCCAGATGCTCATTGATTGTGTGTTCTCAGCCCTCTGCCGAATCGTAGTATTCAGGTAGAGGGTGACTTGACACCAAGCAGGTATATAATTGGGATCTCATCCAATCAAATGCCTGAGATCATCAAACATCTTCTCATGGAGAAGAGTTACGTTCAAACCTTTTTATGGAACCTCAAGAAGTGAAGAGGGTCTGTTTCATTTTCTAAGGCCTATGCATGCTGCATGGACAGAGCTTTTTATACTTTCATACAAGGACATTTGAAACCCTTCTGACTCAAAAGGGAGGAGATCAGAAGAGCACTGGCCCATGGTGACTGGGTCAAACCTACAAATGTGCAACACCCAACACAGAGGCCCATTTGGGTCCACATACTGTTTTTTGTTTTTTTGGTTTTTTTTGTCTTCTGTCTTGTA
Organism: Bryconaethiops microstoma; assembly: GCA_037577275.1. Classification (NCBI taxonomy): domain Eukaryota; kingdom Metazoa; phylum Chordata; class Actinopteri; order Characiformes; family Alestidae; genus Bryconaethiops; species Bryconaethiops microstoma. The sequence continues at coordinate 15,847,231 of JBBJLS010000011.1, forward strand.
TCTTGTTGTCTTTACAAAAGACCTAGTGATTTTAGTATGGGAAGAAAAATAGAAGCACACAAATGGATTTGTACTGGGATGCATACAGTCTGGTGCATCGTAAAGACTAGAGCGCCTCCTACTGAACTCCTTGAATCCAGCATCTACACAGAGGCGTCACACACCACTCTGGGAACTGTGCCCGCAGCTAGCTGTTTCAGTATCAGTAAAACTTTGGACTCCACTTGATTGATTTGCTCTCCAACCCAAGAGCTGAGTTAAACTCGTGTCCCTTGTGGGTGGCTCAACTACTGGACCTTGTATAGTTCTACCAATTAGCACTGTTGTCAGTTTAGTGAGAGATCCACCACTGCTACCACCAGTGGCTTGGGGTAGAAGTTGCCCTTTTACTCCAGCTCAGCCCTCTAAGAGCTATTTTCCTGAACAGGACACTGGAAAAAGCATCGCTGGTCTCATGTGTGCATTAAAGGACAATTTCCAACAGGCTTACGTAAAAAAGTCACCACTGTTGGTCTGTGGCGTTTTAATAGAACTAAGAATAAAAAAGTCTGATCTAATGTCACATGGGGCAGTTTATACACAATGAAGGCACATGATGTATTAAAAGAGCAGTTTTCTAGTCCTTATTAAAACACTCGGCTGTCCATCAGTCCACTACAATTTCTTTTTTCTTCATTTGTTGTATCATCTTGTTCCACAACAGAAAGAAGTATGAGAGCCACAGCTGTGACTGTCGTACGGCGTGGATGTAAATAAACAAGCATTTGCCAAAGTTTGTAAAAGGGACCCAATTCCAAGGCTGATGTTTTATTTGCGTGTGAATGGTTGTATGCTATTGAAGGAGTCGTTCTGTAAGGGCACGCTTCTTATTTTTAAAAAACACATTTTAGAAAAGTAGCACTTCGATCATTTTATTTAGAATTTACTATAAAAAATAAATGTATGTATGTGTATACACATCACATATTTATACACAGTATCAATTTGCTGGGTAAAACATGGATATAGCATATGTTTATCCATTAAACTGTAATGTATGCGGGTTCATAACTCCATTCGTTTTTATAGAAGTTATGAAATCATTTGTAGTACTTACTGTTTTTTATAGAAGCAACTGAATAATTATTAACTACTGAATAATTTATAGTTGCTACTGGATTGTTGAAATTAATTATTGAATCTTATATTAATTACTAAATCATTTAAAGTAGTTACTGAATCATTTCTTGTAGCTACTGACTCTTTTATCCTAATTATTAAATCATATGAATCATTTATATTAATCATTTATAGAAGCTACTGAATCATTTAATTTCTGTGTTAATTTCTGAATCATTTTAGGAGCTACTGAATTGTTTAATCATGTATAGAAGATACTGAATTATTTGTATCACTGAATAATTGTTTATATTAACCATTTATAGATGCTACTGTATCACTTACATGAATCATTTATAGAAGTTATTGAATCATATATATTAATTACCGAATTTGTATTAGTAGCTACTTAATAGTAAGTGTGGAGATTAATTGCTAAATAATAGACCTGCAATTTACGGGGTTCATTTGTCAAGCCTGAAGATCTCGGATCTATTAAAATAAATCTTTTGTAATAATTTGCATGAACTCCAACAAAAAATTACAGTAACCTCTCACTGATAGACAGCCTTACAATATGCGTTAATAAAGTCTAGCCTCCTGTGTGTAAAATGAGCCCTTTCACTCAGCCTCCTGTTCTCACTCTGCCCTTTTCTATCCCTCTCCCTGTTTTTTTAACAATGATGTAGTTACATTTATGCAGGCATGGAGGGCACTGTGAATACTTCTGAGAACCTTCTTTTAATGGAATACTTCAAGAAAATCATTTACACAGATTTCTCCATTACAGCTGATCAGCCAAGACACTCCGCTAGAGCAGATGGCAGGTAACAGAAACTTAAAGCCAACAATTAGCATTGTGATCAATTTCTTTAGGCACAGAATTTGCATATAAAGCTGCATGTTGGACTTTAAGTTTCTGTTACGCTGTGATGCGATACATACGTTATTTGATGTTTGAGACCAAACTTGGCAAATCGACTACATGCTGAGTGAGAAACTATAACTCTCTCTTGAGATGCCGTATGCGTGCTGAATTCCAGCTCTGCTTTAGAAGGCTTAATGAGGTGGGGGTGTATCGGGTGTGTGGCTGGAGCTTGTTGAGCTGGCAGCAGCCGAGCTGAAGCTTCCACTTTAAAGGCGTACATCCACACCTTAACCACAACTCATACTTTTGTCTAGTGGAAACAAGTTGTGATTGTTTTAGTGAAACTGCGGGTTTAACGAATTCAGTCCCCATCACATATATAATTTTATATAGCACGCAGAAAGCTTTAACAAATAAAGCCAACAAATACTGGAGTTTGTAACGAACTAGGCAATGCACTTTTGTATTGTCCTATTATAAATGGAGGAAATAAACCAATTGGTTTTTTTTTTTAAATGCCTCTTTAAAATTTTGCCATGCATGTAGCCTATATGCATAGGGGTGGTAGGAGCCTAGTGGGTAAAACACTTGTCTGTGAACCCGATGACCAATTACGGCCCGCCGTCAGATTTCATACGGCCCGCAGTTTCGGTCTTATAATGTGTTATTTATGGCTCGCTCTGTCGGAATAAAAAAAATCATAAAACTTTAAAATTGTAATTCCTCCTTTCACCACACGGTAGCACAGTATTAGAATGGCAGCACCATTCTAATACTCTCTGGCTCTGCATCTGAGCCGCATCTGAACTTTTCTCCACTCATTTCTGCCATAGCCACGGCAAAGAATTAGTGTCAGCAAGTTATCTGTTAAATGATCAGTCTGAAACTGAGTGGTTTGAACGGTAACATCCGTCATTATTAATAGTGAAAAACCTTAAGCACACTAATGAACTTGAACTTGTGGCACTTATTTAAACTCCTGAATGAGATTTTGTTATAACTGTTGATGTTGTGTACCTGTAGATGTGACACAAACTGTTGCTTTCTGAAAGATCTTGTAAAAGACAAGGGCAAAATTCACTTGTTTTAAGCTTTAATGATAACAGACCACTGTGCATTACTTATAACTCCCATTTAAAATGTTCATGAGGCAAAGATATTTATCAAACTCATGGAAAAATAAGGTATTCTATACAGTTTGTTCAATCTTATCTGACCCTCCAGATATGAAAGTAAGGCAGAAGTGTGTTTTCAGAGTTGTTTGTGTTTGCCTCCGTGGTTTATATTTGGTTACATTGCCATTTGAAAAGGTAACTGTGACAATAAAAATTGTTTAACAGTGGGTATTTTTATGTAACTTGTGGTTTAAAAAAAAAAAAAGGAACTATTGGCCCTCAGGCATCTTCACTTTATCAAATTTGGCCCTCTTTGCAAAAAGTTTGGACACCCCTGCTGTAAATAATGATTGTAGGTCACTCTGGCTAAGGGCGTCTGCCAAATGCCCCTTCACCTATATGGGTGGAATACAACCCATATGCACTGCATATTTTGAAACAGCCTAAAAATATTGTAATTTTTTTTTAGGCCATATAGCCCAGTTGTAGTTCCAGTTGCGTTAGCTTTAGGCCATATTCAGGGTACACACACACACCTGTCCAGACACTCAGAGAGTGGATACATGGGGAATTCTTTAGATATCTCAGCAACACTTAGAGCACTTGGATCTGCTGTCTCTTGAAATCTTCAACCAGCCCCCATAGTCACAAATCACGACGCTATATAAAAAGATATGCGAGACCAAAAACAAAGTAACATTAAAAGAAAGCTTGTTTGGGGATTAACCTAAGACACCACTTTGTGACTGCAATATTACCCTTCTTTTTGGGATAGCTGTGAGTGACAGACAGGCAGCACTTTTTTTTTATTTTTTTTTTTATTTTTTAAAGTAAGAGTTTGACATACTAAGTTAACACATTTCAAACAGTTTCAAATATTTTGGGCCGTGGAGTAAACAGTACAGTTTAAAATTTATGTTCATATACTATATTAAACTGATTCACAAATTCTACAGTGGTGTGAAAGTGTTTGCCCCCTTCCTGATTCCTCTTCTCTCCCCTCCCTTGCAATCAAGCATTTGCAATAACTTGCAATGAGTCTGACAGCACAGTGGAAGAATTTTGGCCCACTCATCTTTGCAGAATTGTTGTAGTTCAGCCATATTGGAGGGTTTGAGCACAAACAGGTCATGCCACAGCATCTCAATAGGATCAAGGTCAGGAATTTGACTAGGCCACTCCAAAGTCACTTTCTTTTTCTTCAGCCAATCTGCTGCAGAACCCAAGTTCATTTCAGCTTGAGGTCACGAACAGATGGCCAGACATTCTCCTTCAGGAGTTTTTGGTAGACAGAATTCATGGTTCCATTTATTCACAGCAAGTCTTCTGGGTCCTGAAGCAGCAAAACAGCCCCAGACCATCACACTACCACCACTATATTTTACTGTTGGTATGAGGTTCTTTTTCTGAAATGTGGTGTTACTTCTACACCAGATGTAAATGGGACACACCTTCTAAAAAGTTCAACTTTTGTTTCATCAGTCCACAGAGTATTTTCCCAAAACTCTTGGGGATCATCAAGATGTCTTCTGGCAAAATTGAGATGAGCCTTAAATGTTCTTTTTGCCATGGAGGCCATTTTTGCCCAGTCCTTTTCTTATGGTGGAGTCAAGAACACCAACCTTAACTGAGGCAAGTGAAGACTAAAGTTCTTTGGATGTTGTTGTGGGGTCTTTTGTGACCTCTTGGATGATATTTGCTGCACTCTTGGGGTAATTTTGTTCCATGTTTTCACCATTTTCACTGTGCTTCGCTGGAGTCCCAAAGCTTTAGAAATGGATTTATAACCTTTTCCAGACTGATAGATCTCAATTAAAACTGGGACACTGGTGTTGTCACCCCACCACTCCTCACGTTCACTCAGGTTTGAATGGAGGTGCCGGTGTCTCGGGGCGCTCTCACGCCCACCATACCTCTCGGTTCTGCCCTTTCTAGCTAGGCTGCTCCAGCTAGATATGCTGGGGTCATAACTTGCACTCCTCACAGATAAACAATCCTCTGCAAATTTAAACAGAACTCTCTCCTCTGTTTTCTCCGAGTGGAACTGCTGCACATCTGTCAGACTGATCTCTGTGGGAAATTGCCCTTGACTGATCCCGGCTCCACTCGGGCCCTTCCCCAAGCTGGGGCAACCGCTGCCTAAAGCTCCGGCGGTGATTGTTGCTCCTGATCCTGATGTTGCTCCTGATCCTGACTACGGACTCTCAATCTCCTCTTCTAACAATATTTACCTCTCTGGACACTTAGTGAAACAAACTCTGTTAGCCATAGAAGGCCCGTCTGTCTATAATCTTGTTTATTGAGGCCCTCTTTAGTTATTCATCCCCATAAAGATTATTGTTCCTTCTCTCGCCAGGTTGACCTGAGGAGGACGGGTTCCCTTTTTGAGTCTCAGTTCCTCCCTGGTTGTAAAAAGCGCTATATAAATAAAATTGAATTGAAAATTGAAAATATCCCAGACTCTGTTGTGGATTTAAATATGTACGATCAGACAGACACCCAAGCAGGAGCTCATGCTACATGTCTAACTTCCTTTGACCGTGGTTCCATGACGCGGTGCAGGTTTGGAACAGAGCACACATTAACATCCGCAAGGTGGTTCGCTGGTTCCAAGCACAGGCTGACCGGTGTAGAGGGGAGATGCCAACTTATCTGGCAGGAGACCAGTTTGGTTATCAACCAGTGATCTGCGTCTTGGTCTTCCCAGTTCTAAGTTGTCCCCTAGGTTTATTGGTCATTTGTTAATTGATTGAAAGTGAACCCTGTTACACTTACCATCTCATATGCATATTCATACTGTTTTTCATGTTTCCCTTCTCAGGGCAGAATTCCGAGGTCCGCTGGACCAAGGAGAAATGGAACCTGAAATCCCAGCAGCGGTGGAGGTTGAGGGTGCTCCTGCTTGTTGAGTTAGACAACTTCTTGTCTCTTGGGTGCATTGGCGTCGTATCCAATATTTGGTGGACTAGGAGTGGTACGGTCACGAGGAGAGGAGGTCATTGATTATTACCACTGAGACTGGCTGGATCTGCTCACTCTTCATCCTAGGGGTCACCCTCCCATTCAACCTCACCATCTACCAGATGCTATGCAACAGGATCGACTTGCCCCTCTTTGGGTGCCGGTCCTCGGGGGGTACTGTCACAAACTCGCCACCGCCACCCCACCCTCCCTCCAGTGGGCCCTGCATTACTGAGTCGGGTTTGCCTTTTTCCTGTTCACGGGCACTAGTTTCAATTTAACCGTCATTATCATTATCAACTGTGTCATTTCAGTTAAATTATGTTTTTAGTGTAATCAGTCTTTTCATTGGTTAACTTGTTACCAATGTAGTTACGTTTCTCACCTGTCTCTTGTTTCTGTCTTCTATTTGAAATCAGCCTACCCAGATGCCTTTTGTCTGGTCACCGTCATTTTGACTTGTTTGTTTTCCACAGCGTGCATGCTAACTCGCCGCCACGGCTGAGCCAGGCTCACTTTCCATTTATTTCTCATCACAAAGCACTCTGATAACCATCATTCTGATGTCACATTCCACAAACGCAGACTTCCATAACTAGGGGCTTTATTATGAAACATCAAACACAAACTAAAACAGAACCAGCTCGAGGACCAGACACGAAAACAGAACAGAAAGAAGGTGAAGACACAGACCGGGGAAATAAGGTGAGGGTAAAGTGTGGTATGCTCCCATAACCAGAAATAAAACTAAACCAACCTAAATACTACAAGAGACAGGGCAGGGGACCAATCACAAGACCGGTCTGATTAATGTCAGTTCGTAGTCCCACAGCAACCTCTAGCAGCCGCTGACTGGTATCATGACAGGACCCCCCCTAAAGATGCCACTCCGGGGCGCTGAAACAGACCTCCTAGCCCACACAACAGCAGTGGAGGGGAGGACGAGGGGAGAACCAAGGCCACCCCCCAAGGAGGTGGCGGAGGAGGAGGAGGCAGGGACCCCTGCTCAGAAACAGAGGCTAGAGTGAAAGTCAGGGTCGCAGAAGATGAGGCGTCTGAAGCTGGGACCATGGCATGAGCTAGAGTCGGTGAGGCTGGTGCAGGATCCGGAGCTGGAGCTAGAGTCGGTGAGGCCGGTGCGGGAACCGGAGCAGGCGCTGGAGTTGGAGAGACCGGTTCGGAGGCCAGTGCTGGAACTTGGGCGGCCGGTGGGAGCTTGGGTTGGAACCAGGGCCTCCGAGGCAGTTGTGATGACTAGAGTCAGGACCTCAGGACCAGGATACCTGGAGGACTGTGGAACAAGAAGTTGAAGTCGTCGGGATGCAGGCGTGGAGGGTCGGAGCCATCTTGGCGCAGGAACCGGAGTCATGGAAAATCCACGCCCTGGAAACATGGGGATGAAACCGCATGCTGGATCCAAGGAGAAGAACTGCGCAGTGTAGCCTCAAGGTAAATCAAGCTGCAGGCTGGAGCTGCTGAGAAGGCAGCCAAGCTGACCGGGTCGGAGGCTGGCGCTGGAACTTGGGCAGCCGGTGTGGAGACCAGCGCTGGAGCTTGGGTTGGAACCAGGACCTCCGGGGCAGGTGTCATGGCTAGAGTCAGGACCTCAGGACCAGGAGCCCTGGGAGTGCGGCATCCTCGAACCTCTGGAGTACTGTGGATCTCGAGGACAAGATCAGGTTGCCCTGGTTGAATCTGAGGCCTTAGGAACGAGAAGTTGAAGTTGCCGGGTTGCAGGCGTGGTAGGCGGCTGGGCTGCTGACCGGAGGCGCTGAAAAGGCGGCCGGGCTGCTGACCGGAGGCGCTGAGAAGGCGACCGGGCTGCTGACTGGAGGCGCTGAGAAGGCGGCCTGGTGACTGGAGGCTTGGATAGAGACGGGCTGATGACTGGAGGCTTGGATAGAGACGGGCTGATGACTGGAGGCTTGGGTAGAGACGAGCTGATGACTGGAGGCTTGGAAAGAGACGAGCTGTTGACTGGAGGCTTGGATAGAGACGGGCTGATGACTGGAGGCTTGGATAGAGACGGGCTGATGACTGGAGGCTTGGACAGAGACGAGCTGATGACTGGAGGCTTGGAAAGAGACGGGCTGGTGACAGGAGGCTTGGATAGAGACGGACTGGGGGCTTTGATAGAGACGGGCTGGTGACTGGGGGCTTTGATAGAGACGGGCTAATGACTGGAGGCTTGAATAGAAACGGGCTGATAACTGGAGGCTTGGAAAGAGAATCTGATTGGCATGCTGTCACCGCTATGGGAGCCGCCATCTTGGCTCCGCCACTATCAGCGCGTCATGGAGGCGCTAGGGAAGAGGAATGGAGGACTGATGCCACCATGGGGGCCGCCATTTTGGCTCTGCCACGTCCAGCATGTGGCCGCGTGTTAAATGGCGCGCCGGAGACATTGATGGAGATGGAAAGCGAGTCCCCACCGCTTTGGGGGGTCGCCATCTTGGCTCCGCCACTATCAGCGCACGTTGAAGACGCTGCAGGAGCTGAACAGCAGGTTAAATGGCGCATCGGAGATGCACAGCGAGGCCCCGCCGCTATGGGGGTCGCCATCTTGGCTCCGTCACTATCAGCGCACGTTGAAGACGCTGCAGGAGCTGAACGGCGTGTTGCAAGGTGCGTTGGAGATGCACAGCGAGCCCCCGTCGCTATGCGGATCGCCATCTTGGATCTGGCCCGGGATCCCCTTCGCCTCCAGGGTCTCCCAGTCAATCTGGAGATGGGGAGATCCGTGAGAAACCCCCGCAGATCAAAAACCACAGGCTGGTCCTCTGCTCGGCCACACCAGCCGTACGTTAGTTCCTCCTCTTCTGAACGAATGTACCCCTGGGACTCCAGAGGGGTGTACCGACCTGCTCCGGGCGGCTTCCTTCTCAGCAGGGTCCCGCACTCACCACGCACCGAGCCCCATGGACGCATAGTCTAGTCTGCTGTGCCTCGAGGATGGGAGCATTCTGTCACATTCCGGTTGTGTCCGGACCATGGAGGATAGGCACAAATGCAGACTTCCATAACTAGGGGCTTTATTATGAAACGTCAAACACAAACTAAAACAGAACCAGCTCGAGGGCCAGACATGAAAACAGAACAGAAAGAAGGTGAAGACAAAGACCAGGGAAATAAGGTGAGGGTAAAGTATGCAAACTCCAGCAAAACAACACCAGGGAGGTGTGGAATCGAATGAGGGCTATTACTGGTCTGACACAAAAGAGAAGTGCTATGATGGATGTGGACATGGGAAGTGCTAACAACCTAAATCTGCACTTTAATAGGTTTGACTGCCCTTTCCCTCCTCCTCCCCTACTCATCACTTCTCCCCTGCTTCCTTCTCTTCCCCCTTCTCTTGCACCCACAGCCTGTGTCTCTTTGTCCCTCTCAGCAGATGACATCAGAAGGGAACTGTGTAGACTCTGTCCCAGGAAAGCTGCATGTCCTGATGGCATCAGTCCCAGAGCCATCAGGTCCCAGATGCTGCGCATCTGATCTTCAACATGAGTCTGAAACTGCAGAGGATTCAGACACTCTGGAAGACATCCTGCCTGGTTCCTGTCCCCAAAAAGACTGGAGAAAGTGCTGGAGAAACTTATGCTAAAATATGTCAATTGTAAGACCAGAGACACTGGACCTGTTCTATGCCAATGCTATTGAGGGATACACCTGCATCTCTCTCCCTCCCTCTGATAGCATCCTGAGCAGCATGGAAGCACCGCAGGGTGCTGTCCTATCATCCTCTACATGTCTGACTTCAGATACAGAGCTCAGTCATGTCACCTGCAAAAAATCTCTGATGATTCTGCCATTGTGGCCTGTATCAGGGATGGGCAGGAGGATGAATATAAGAGTGTGGTGGACAGCTTTGTTGAGTGGTGTAAGCTAAACCATTTACAGTTCAACATCATGAAGACAAAGGAACTGGTTGTGGACTTTAGGAGGCAGGCTCGTCCTCCCACCCCTGTCACCATCAGAGGGACTGATGTTGAGGTGGTTGAGGTCTACAGGTACCTGGGGGTACACACTGACTGCAAACTGGACTGATCCATGAACACTGACATTGTTTTCAAGAAAGGGCAGAGCCAGCTTTACCTACTGAGAAGGCTCAGATCTTTCAATGTTTGTAGGACAATGCTGACCATGTTCTACCGCTCTGTGGTAGAGGGGGTGGTGTTTTTTGCAGCTGTGTGCTAGGGCAGTGGGGAGAAGGCAATTGATGCCAACAGGCTGAACAAGCTAATCAAAAAGGCTAGTTCTGTCCTGTGTGTCAAACTGGAGACCCTGGTGGAGGTGTCTGAAAGGAGAATGCTGAAGAAGCGTCTCTGAATCATGGACAACCCCTCTCACCCCATGCAAAAGACTCATTGCCGCAAAATGCAGAACCGAACGCCACAGGAAATCCTTTCTATTTGTGGCAATAAGACTCTTCTGTTCAAATTGGCTATTGCTCAGCTGTTTATCCTGTGAATCGACTGAATGCTGATTGTTAATCTCATCCCTTAATAATCTGCTGCTATTCATTTTCATGTTTATTTTTTTTAATTGCATTATTAACACAATCACTTTCATAAACCAGTTTGCACTACTGAGCTGCTGGTACAGTACTAGAAATCTTACACATAGCAATGTCAGTGCTACAGTTATTTTGCTACAATGTTCTGTAATTTTGTTGCACTATTTTTTATTGTCTATTTTTAAAAAATATTCTCTATTGTCTTATCATCTTTTGTTCTTCTGTTGCACTGAGCATGGGAATGACAAAAGAATTTCCCTCAGGATAGTTATTTTCATATCTTATCTTAGATTTGAATGCTTTTAGTCCCAGGAGAATTACTCAGGAGGATTAGTACTGGATTAGTACTGGATCACAAATGTCAGCATGTCATTTCAACAACGAATACCAAAAATTATGTGAAATTCAACTCATTTAAACAACAAAGTTTTCTGATTCTAATTAGAAGAGCTTGTAGTTTATGGAAAATATACGCCATTTTTTCATTTAATTATACATTATTTGTATCTTTTTAAAATAGTAAATACAGTAAACCCCCGCAAATTCACAGTTCAGAATTCACAGCTTCAGATTTTTTTCCTTTTCTTTTTGTGGCAATATATACATTTTTTTTACGCATTTTATTTACTAATTTTGTAACCAATATTAACAAATTCAGCTACATTTCCATATAAAATATACATTTTAGTACTGTCAAGAGAACACAAGCAACTGTTTATTGGCTGCTGCCCTTGTGTTCTCGTGTTTTTTGTTTTGTTCTTCTTAAAGGAGCAGGTCTGCTAGACTTCTTCCCCCAAGCAGTCTGGCTCCTCAACACCTTGCTGCCCCCCACTGACTACACTGCACCCTGCTCTACAACAGCTGTTAAAGAGCAAAATGTTTATATATTACTTTTTTTATACCTACTTGAACTCTGCCCTCACTCTGCAATACTTGCACAACTGCTACATTCCCACAATAACTTGGTAGCTGTTTACATATTTTCTTTGTTTACATTTAAGGTCCTCTTCAGTACATTTGCACTGTCTCTTCTCTCTTGTTGTATTTAGTGTTTTTATAACTACTGTATACTGTATATATATTGAATCTAATAAAAACAACCCCAGGTTTCTATTCAGCACTATTTCCAAACTAACTAAGAACCAGGGAGGTGCAGAACCACAGGTTCCTTCAAATCTTTCCTGTGACGTTTT
>JBBJLS010000011.1:15859078-15875896 GCA_037577275.1 Bryconaethiops microstoma
AAGTCCATGAACACCAATACAGCTGAAAGTGATTAACAATGCCCTCAGCTGCTTAACCAACCAGAAAATTATCAGACCGGTTTAATTGATTTCATGCCAGGCCCAAAAAAAAAAGTGTTCCTTTAATTTTTGTGAGCAGTGTGTATATATATGTGTATTTATTCATATATGTGTGTGTGTGTATGTGTGTATATATACACATATATACACACATATATATATACACATACATACATATATATGTATGTGTGTGTATGTATGTGTATATATACATATGTGTATGTATGTGTATATATATATATGTGTATGTATGTGTATATATATGTGTATGTATGTGTGTGTGTAATATATATATATATATGTGTATGTGTATATATATATGTGTTTATTCATATATGTGTGTATGTGTATATATATACACATGTATATATACACACATACATACATATATATATATGTATGTATGTGTGTATGTGTATATATATATATATATAGGGGTTGACATAGGCGGTATGCAAGCACGCATAGACGTAAGTGGTATGCAAAATGCGCACCAGTCTTCACAGCTCAAATGCGTACCTAATTTGTGACTTCATACTGCGCACACCCACCCCAACAAAGGCTGATGCCTTGAATTTTGTAGTAAATGTAAGTGCACAACAGAAAGTGGGAACAGCTTAATATGGACAAAAGTACTGGGACGCCTGACTGCCACACTCATAGGGAGGCGCTTTACAGTGCAAATCGATAATACATACTGTGAAAGCAACCCGAGTATCTCAAGTAAAAGAAAAAGGATATTCTTCAATGGCAAAGTCAATCACCTGATCTCAAGCCAGTAGAGCAGCTTTACAGTTATGAACAAAAGTAATGGGACGCCTGACCCATGCGAAAACAAGACAGACGCCCAGCACAAGCACGAAGTTTCAAAATAAAAGGAGTATTTAAAAAATGCGTTAACGCACCATAAAATAATTGTTTCTACACGACTGCTAATCACGAAATGAAGCTTTCCTGTGATGTTTAAAGGCTACATCGTGGACCCAAACAGACCGAAGCTCCAAATAAGGGCATCCTTTTGTACATGACGGTGTTTTAGCACAATCACAATTCCGAGGTTTAGTTTTATAACACAGCCCACAAACGAACAGGGAGACTAAGCACGCGTGCAAAATTCTCTGTTCAGTGCAAAACTCACTGTAACATAACAGTTAACATGTCTCCCTACCATATTACAGGAGTTCCTCGGGTTAAAACAGTCTCGACATACGACATTTGAGTTTACGATGCACAATCCCATAAAAACTTTTAAAAAGTGTGGCGTGAGTGTTTCGGTGTACGCAGTTAGCGTCGTACTTTCGGGCTTCGTTGGCGAACTAGTTTGGTTGCGTGCAGCGGAAGAATACGTAGCAATCCATCAGCAATCACATTTACAATCACAATTGCAGGCATGCTACCAAATGGATTGTAAAAAGGTAGGTTTTACTGCACTGGTCAATTGTACAAATCCCAGCATAACACCGAACGGCTTCAGTAATTAAGTAAGTAGTCTAGAACTTACCGGTTAAATTCAAACGCTGGGCTTTTTCATTTTTCAGCCTGAAAAGCAGTTTTAAGAAAAAGCTAGAATAAATATACACTATACAACTAGCAATTTTCTTTGATTTAAGTACAAACCTCACTCTGGCTATTTAGAAAATAAATACAACTATAATTCAATTCTTAACATTAGGCTACATTTGTTACAAAAAAACTTTGATATTCCAGCCATAGGATCTACAATATTATCTCTGTAACAGAGATGGTGCCGACAATGCCTGGATATCTGGAAAGTGTTTAAACTGTGAAGAGCAAAATAAACAAATTTTCTTCCTTTTTTTGTGTGGCTACACTGAGCAGGCACCAATCTGCCTCAAACTTTACAGTAAAAAACTTAGCTTTCATGGGAGGCACATTAACACACACACACACACACTCATATAAGGAAAAAATATATATATGTTTTTCCTTGGTCCGAGCTGCGGGGAGAAATGCACCGTTAGACCCGGAGCGCATTTTAATTCTCTGCAGCTCCGTTAAAGACAGACGTGCATTTTAATGCTCTCCGTCTCTAACGGTTTACAGCTAATACCTCCGGGGGTGGAAGGGGTTGTTGGAAAGGTCTCCTGGACGTCTATTTTACTGTGAAGTTTGAGGCGGATTGGTGCCTGTTTAGTGGATCTATGCGGTTCGGAAATCCTGGGGGTCAAAAATAATGGGACAGCTTGGATTTTTTTCTTCTTTCGAATACTCGAATCTCAAAATGAAAACTCGAATGCCATCCCGCCGAACGAATATTCGAATATTCGAGTATTCGGTTACAGCCCTAGTTCACGTGTGACCGAGAGCCAAAATGTTGAAATGTCTTTTTAAGGTCATGGTTCACTACAATTATTTACTCTATAGGTTCACATATAATAAAATTTGCTGTCCCTAATGATTTATTTAAATAAATGTGTTTAAACAGTAGATACGGGCAGTATCAAGCTGCGCACTGAGGAGTGTACACTCAAGTACAATGTCTGAGTATTGTAAAAAATTCCTTTCATGTATTGATTTCAAGTTCATTTTCTGGGTTTAAATCATGGTCTGCACCCTTCCTGCTTGGGCAGTGGCCAGATCCATTTTTGCACACGTTTTAACTGATACCTTTTAAGATTTAATTTTTTAAGTATTGTAACTTAAGACATTGCTGTAAATGAGAAGAATTCATGCCAGTAAGCAGCATGAGCATTATATTTCCATAGAGACACAGGGAATACATGTAGAACAAAATCTCTATTGCTTTCATACTGACCTCTTTACAGAAACGGTGAAAAACGTGTAATGCAATGAATACACAAAACTGTGTTTAAACAGTAACATGCAGAAAAAAGTGCAGCTAATGTCACCGTGGAAATCCTGTGTCCACTGTAAAGATTGCATTTCAGTTTGGTTCAAATACCTCTCCATATGCCTTAAATACTTTTCTTTTAAAAACTTCTTTTTACAAAGTTCTAATCTTGGACAATTTATTTCTGTTAAATGACACCTTTACAGAGGTGATTGAGTGTATTATGCTATTTTGGCGTAGATGTTTAATTACATCTACTGCATGTAATCATATACAGCATTACAATGTACTTGCATAGCACTTCTGTCATATTTATAATGCTGAAATAATAGGCAGGCCTACTTGGTATTAGGGATGCCTAAACTGACCAGTGTCTGACCAATGAGTCAAATGTCTGACAAATGAGTCACATTAATTTTTTTTTTCCAGATAATGCATGACAATGGAGAATTCAGTTCAGTTAACAGAGAATTCAATTACCCAGTCAACTACAACCAGGTGGAGTAGTCACATACACAGAAATGAGTTCATTACATTTCATTGCAATAAAATGAGTCATTAAGACTCTGTAAATCAAATTAAGAGACTGAACTCCATCCAGTCAAGTTCACTTTAAAATCCAACAAGCCAAACCCAATGTCTTGCTCTTGTAGTTCAACATGGTTAACTCACTGAGCAGTATGGCTTCCCCAGTAAGACAGCCTCATGGTCTAAATTCTGACTCATTCAGTGTGTCCAGGTCAGAGAGCCATATTTCAGTTTTTATTCTTACACGGATCAAGGTCCAGTAAGGACAGTTTGTTGGTGAAATAAGGTTCACTGAGTGTAATTTAGTCACAGTAAATGGAATGAGGTCCTAGGTGCTGTTGGCCTGTTCCTGTTCAAACAGTGCCATAGCCAGATGTGATCGAGAGGCCAGCCCCTCAAGATTGCTTAAGACACAGCGATGGTAAATATCTTCACTGAACCGGGGGTTACAAGCTCGGCGGACATATTTCTGCACCAGAGCTGGCTCCACCGCCCGGAAAACATGCAGGCCTGAATAGCGCACAAAAATCTCATACACGTCCATGCTCTCCAGCATTTCATCATTGTCCAAGATGTCAGCAGCCATCTTGGTGCGTGCAGTCATGTAGTCTGCATTGTAGAAACAGGCCTCCTCAAAGACGTGGCGGTCAAAGCGGCCATCATGCAGAGTCTCCGAAGAAAAGGATGAGGCCGCAGAAGGCTGCTGGTCGCGGTACACAAGAGCGGGGCTATACTCTTGGAAGTGAATAGGGAAGAAGACCTGCCAGTTGCTGATGGCATTCATTCGGCAGCGGTTCAGAAAGTCAGCGTTTACCTCAGTCCACACACTGGCCAAAAAAAATAAGGTGTCCACTGGATGCTTCTTGGAGATGATGTCCATCAGCTTGACCTGTGAAGGCACCTCTGTTTTAACACTAATCCATGGGATCTTCACATCGCTATAGCGCTTCTCTACCTCGCCAATCATGGCCTTGACTCCAGCAAACACGTCTGTTTGGCTGACCCTCTGTGCATCAAAGGGATCGTACACAAATAGGAAAGTAAGTAGGGCGTTGTCACGAGTGTCCAAGGCGTTCATGACATACGTGTCCAAAAAGTTGCCCACAAAGTCCTGGTCACGTGCAGTCACTGGTAGGATGACCTGCACCCTTGTTGCTTCAGTGACATAGGGCATTGGAATGATTTCAATGGAGCTGAGAGGCCTCAACAGACCCACCCGCTTGGCAATGACCTGACTGTGACCTTTCTGCGTGACAGCCTCCAGGGCCAGGTCCAGCATATACTCCATGCCTCGTGTGGGGTCAAAGCGGCGATAGCCGTTCAGCAGCCGCTGCTTGCGGAAACGCAGCTGTGGTTGGTAACGCTCGTTCAGGCGCTCCACAGCTGTCTCTAGGATAGAGTTAACGTCTGCGCGGTCTGCTCCACGGAGCTCACACTTCGGTGAGCTGTCTGCACATGAATAGATGTGATCTTCAGTGAAATATTCCCAGTTTATCACCTCAAAGCGTGTCTTAGGTCTGAAGGGTGGGTTGACACCAATGGGCCAGCTAGCACCAGCTTTGCCTTCTGCAGTGAGCTCACTCAGGTTACTGATTTGAACCTGTAAGAGAGAAGACAAAATATAAACTGCGGTTTGTACATTTTTAATTGATTAGTTGACGAGTACAAGAACAGACAATGCACAAAAATATAAAGGGCAGGAGTGTAAAGGAGTGTCATTTTTATATGGATTGTTTATCAGAACTGAATAGAAACATAACATACAAAACGTTGGCAAAAACTATAGTCAATGAGATGCTCCATCCTAAAATGACTTTTGAATCTGAAATTTAGTTGCTTTTCATATGATATTTGTTTTGAGTACACATAAAAAGGTCACACTGTTGGATATGAACGCTAAACAATAAAGTGAATTTATTGAATATGAAATGTAAGTAAAGCCTGCCCAACATCTCTAAAACTGCTAGTAACCAATTTGTGGGTACAGCATGTTTACCAGTTAACCCTTACACCCTGCCCATTATTTTATCCACCACAACAGACGGTGGAGTAAATGAGTCCAAATTTACAGCAAGTAAGTTCACTCTGGTTCACTCTGACAGTAAGTCTACTATTGAATTCCACCTTCTCTGTAGGCTGACTGTTCTGCCACCTCTGTGGTCTGTTTGCTCAGCCCACAAATTGAGCCTCCACAGCCGGGCCGGTAATCCAGCAGCAGTATATTAGACTGAATTCTCCAGTGGAACAAACATCTATGAGCCAACCTTTCATTGGGCATCACAGTAATGCCTTTTTGCCTGCTTTTTAATGACATGAAAGTTAAATAATATAGTACGAGAAATCGTTTTACTGCCCTTTCATAATGACCACACCATTTAGATGTTACTAGCATGATTTACATGTTTTAAAGGCGGTTTTTACCATGGTTTTCTGTAGTGTTGGGACACTCTCGCTATGTTCCAATGAAAAAACATTAATAACTGATGAGGAAAATAAACATTTGCTAGTTCATTATCCTTAGCAGTTATTAATGCCTATTCCTTGGAAAATCTGGAGGGTGCCCAAATGGTAAATGGTAAAAACCACCTTTAAAACAAGGAATGTTTGAATGGTATGCTCAAACTGTGATCAGGGCTAGATGAAACATGTAGGGCAAAAGAGAGCTTAAGGCTAAAATCCTAACATATCTGACAATATTATTCTGAGGAAGCCTGGACAAGAAGAAATTTTAGGAACAAGAAGGAATTTAAGTATCAGTTTTCTAATTTAAAGAGAAAATATGAAACAAGCTGTCATACAGCCCAGAGCTTTAATCAGGCCTAAAACCTCAGTCAGAATGCAAACTGGTCAGACAAATTTCTGTCCGAATCCAAATTCTATATTGTTCCTAGTCTGATACTGAGCTAGGTCCAACACAATTCTGTCTGAAACTAACCCGAAATGGTTTGTCCTCCAAACTAAACCTGACAAGCATCAGTCACCAAGCAGTGCAAATAATAGCCTTATTGAATCAAAATAAATAAACCATAGAACAATACACATTAATATGTTATAAGAGTCTTAATCAAATCTTAAATATATTCATCAAAAAATGCTGTCAAGTAAAACCTAAACCTCTGAAGAAGTACTCCATGCTGTGTGGTGCTCCTAGCCTATGCCAAGATGCTTCATTTAACATTTAATTCTATAAAAAGAAAATAGAGTAGATAATAGAGTAGATAAAGAGACAGAGATTTAACTGAGAAAATTCAGTTAAATCTAAAGAAGTCTGAACCCAGGCAGAGTCCAAACTCGACCAAAGCCAACGTGAGCTGTTGGATCCCATCAGGTTCAGACGTACATAAGCTCTAAAACAGCATGATTCCCAAACACAAAACTGTGGGCTGCTTGTATGTTCCACATTTTTCATGTTGATTTACAGAATATGATTATATGTTATTATATTTTCAATTAAACTGTGTACATCAAAGCACAGTTTAACATGAACATACAATTGCCATTAAATACTTTATATGCACTTAAAACAAGGGCAGTTTACTAAAGCAATCAGGCTTCAGACATATGCACGCGCGCGCACACACACAAACACACCTGCAGCTGCTGTATTTGAGAATAGGTCCAGTCAAGCTCGATTTGGCTGTAGCGCTTGTGCAGGCGGTACATGAGCGTTGGCTCTGAAACAGGGTGCACAGTGAAAGCATTTTTGAACTGGGAGCTGTCTTCACGCTCAGGGTCTGCGTTCTTCTGTAGCTCAAAGTAACGGTAGGTCATCTCCTAAAAAAATAAGACACGATACAAGAATAATTACAATATTGTTTGAGAGCCATCTGAGTCTGAAATGACGCTTCTGAGATGCAGTTCACAAAGTGGAAAGAAATGCATTTCAGAAGAGCTCTAGTGTAACACTGAGTTATTAACTCCATATAGATACACTGGGCTGTTGGGAGCACAGCTGCAGGATCATGGATACAGCTTTTCATACAGCCAAATAACATCCACTTGAAATACCTTAGTATTTACACTGCTGTAAATACTGCTTTATGCAAAGTCCATCAAAATAAGTAGTAACGATGTCACAACAGCTCTAAATATTGTGCTCAGGCTGTTTCTGGAAAACCAAACATAACTCCTAGGATGTCACAGCAGCAGTGAAAGCATGATGTAATTTCAGGTCAGTCATTTCTTACTCATACTTTCTTACTCTTTGAAACACTCTTTGCAAAAAAGTTACTATTGTTTTGCTAAAGGAAAAAAAAAACATTCTGTATATTTCTGCCATTGGTTAACATACAGACAAACAGAAAAGTACGTGTGAAATGGAATGGAATTTCATAGCATGACTCAAGCACATTTAACAGTGATTGGAATGTACAATCACGGTTTGTCTTTCTTTTATTTTTTTTTACACTATTTGCTTCAGAGAATGCTATTTCGACCCTCTATGTACTTGCGTACGTGGCTGGGCTGACAAACTCTCTTGAATCTTGAAAATCTTGAATCAATGTGAAACAGGTACACAGCTATACATTTCTGTATTAGTTCAGAACCATTACATCATCATAATTTTTTATTAATTATAGATTATCTTTATTATTCTGATGGAAAGTTAGGATTTCATCCGGTCTACTATTCCACCTCACCTGGTGCTTTTCCACACAGCTCAGACCGAGGTAGTCAATGATGCAGCGGCCAAGCCACTCGTCAGGCCTCACACTCAGGATGTCATTGCGACAGGAGTCTAGATGGGGCTGCAGTCGGGCCAGCAGGCTGCGTGACAGCAGATAGCCGTACCCACCGTGGCAGTAACGGGCACGCTCATCACCACCAATAAACTCTTCTGCCCTTCCCATATACAGATCCTGCCCTGCACTCAAGTGCCCCACAAGGTCCATGACCCGCTCTGCCTGAGTGTAGGTGTCATCCTGTGCCAGGTAGAACCAGTCGTATTCATTGCCATGGTGCTGATGCAGGTGACGTATTGTCTCATACATCAGCCAGACTGGTCGGTCATCACCATGTGCAATGACAGTCATACCATGAGGTACTTTAGCGCTTCGGAGGCCAGTAAAGAAGAAGGTTCGGTGGAAGCAGTGTGCCACTGTGCGGTTGACTGCCACACCCAACGTGTTGAGGGTGGTCCGAGAGCTCAGGATGCCCACCAAGAGATGGTCTCGAATGCCAAGTTCTGTATGGATATAACGTGTTCTGTAGGGGGAAGAGGAAGGCAAAAGAAAAACGGATTATCTGAAACTTTCCTTTTTTCCCTACCGGTTTAGTTGTTTACATATTTTTATGTTTTTTGCTTGGTTAATTTACTAATACCCACATTCTAGCCACTCCTTCGGTCAGAAAAATTTATCATGCCAGGAAGGTGAAGAATAACAGTCACATAATGCCAGACAACACACCTATTTCAGCTGACTCTGACAGAAGAGAGAGAGCAGAAGCCATGCTCTCCTGGGCACCCTACCATTGATGCCCGTGGCGTCACCAAGATCAACAGCAATTGCTCCTTTTGGTGCGATTCAGAATTTGACATTGGCAACATGTTTTCGAGATTATGATTATGACTGTACCTGTGACTACCTTATGGGTCTGGTATCTGAGTTCAGCTGTGCACTATTATGACTGTTGGAGAATCCCTAAAAATGTGATAAGGCGCATATATGTTGGCTCCTTGTTACGCTAGCTGAGTCTCAGAATACTACTGCTGTTAATTCTTTTATACACATTTGTTTTCTGCCAACACTTTATATGATGGTGAAGAGAGACAGACTGCTCTGGGTGGTTTCAAAACTAATTATCTGTGAGAAAAGTATTACATATGGTAATCACAGTAATCACATGAGCTAGTTCATTTAGATAATTGGCCAACAAATCTAGGACACTGCGTTCAATATATTGACACTTAAATCCCTAGAGTAGATTAGGGAGTAGACATTGCAACAATTGAACTCACACTAAATAGTAATCAGCTTAAAGGTTTAAAGATATTTTGATACAGACAAAACAAGATTTTGTTCATTCTTCTAAATTAAGAGGAGACAAACTTTTTTGTATTTTTTTGTATTCATAGTCTATACCATATAGCTGCAGTTTATTTATGCTCATTTTTTACTTCAGCTGTTTTATTCACTTTTGATCTATAAGATCTTTATGTCTGAAGCACGAAACAGACAGAAGGTCCGAGCGTATTAGCTACAGGGAAAACATCAGCAGAAATCTACTGCTAAAAACCCCTTAAATGGAGATTACTTTAAAACCTTTTTCATTGCAGACTTGGCCCAATTGTCAGGAGATTGTGGGTGTGACTCATGGTGAAACTACAGCCATCCATGACCAGGATAAAAACACGATTTGGCCTCGCTCTTTCTGGCTTGGTAAGATTGCATGGTCGGAAGTCGAAGAGAACCTAATTGGCTTCAGTCTTTCTGGGTGCGTAGGATAGCCCTCCCTCTCCCTTAACACTATGTTAGGGAACAAAGTAACTGTTAGGTGACAGAATTGGAGCCTAGGGCTGTCCTGCAAGTGTATTAAGCTGTCCAATGATGATGTGTTAGTGGCTGTTTGAAAAGATGTGTTGTCACTTCCTGCATCTCGGAGGAAGCATGTACTTGCCTTCGCCCTCCCAGCTTGGTAGCATCATGTGACTAGGAATTTGTCACGACTAAATTGGTGTATATTAGTAAGAGTAAATTACTAATAAAATTTCAGTGCATATTAGTAACAGTAAATTCAGCAGAAAACAGTAAATCATTTTCAGGCATAAAAGAACGTTTACAGAATGATTGTATGATCAGTTAGTTTTACCATAGCACCATTATGAGATTTACTTTCAGCAATGTGACAAAAAATGACTTCACGAATCCATGAATTATTTTTCAAAGGGAAGATACAAACAAACTTAACATCTGATACCTGACAGGCTGGGCATAGTTGATAGCAATGCTCTTAAAAACTAGTAAAGTAAAGTGAACACAGTGTGAACAATGTGAAATTCTTTCTCTGCATTTAACCCATTCATCGAGTGAAGCAGTGGGCTACCTCCAACGAGGGGAGCCTGGGAAGTAGTGTGTGGTACCCTTGCTCAAGGGTTCCTCAGTGATGACACTAGCAGTGCTGGGATCTATAATGTCTGTGTATAGAGCACTATCCTTGCTAAATCAAGTAAAATGCACACACAATATAATGCCAGATGTTCATTCATAAGTGTTTTCTTGTTCTAGATAATATTGTGTTAATTACATTAATTAATGATATTCAGTATCTATATTGCAAATGGGTAGTGGATAAAACATAAGAATGTACTAAAGCAAACATGACGAATTAGTAAAGCAACAACTAAAAGTTGGGATTAGTGGCTTTGCTTATGATATTTAGGCTCCAAATCTTCTGCATGTCTTAGCAAATACAGTGCAATATTCTAACTTTCGTCTAAAATCTGAACCCATTTCATAAAGGGTAAACAGTTACCCCTATCATATTACTCCTGACATGGTGATGCTTTTTCCCAACTGAGGAGGTAATTAAATTGTTTCAAGTCAGAGGACTTAACACTGATCGATCGTATGAGGTATCTTGAGCAAGACCCTGAAAATATTATATAAATCGATGGAAGCGATGGAATTCATACCGGGGCACGATTATTCCAGATGCTGTGCAGGCATGTTGTAGGCTATATGCCATTAATCTTCCTATAAAACATTTCTATGACACTGCACACTTAATAACCAAACAATCTGTGGTAAAACCTGCATTTCCTTCACTCAAATTTAAGATGGAGTTTTACTAATAATGACAATTATGATTTCATGGAGTTTAGCTGTACACCATAGAGTACCAATAGTTTGGACACACCTATGAAAAAAGAAGGGTTTTGCTCACTTTGGAATAATGGTGATGGAATCAGAATCTGAAAACTTTGATCCCAGAGGAAATCACTTATGTTATGACTGCACAGTCACACAGAAACAAGAACATGAAATATAATGTCTAAATAAAAATGATAAACTCTGCAGATAAGGTGTCTAATGTATAAAATAACATATGTGGAATTACGTGCAATGACCAAAAAGTTTTAAACATTAACACATCCTGGTATCTTAGATTCTTTAGAATAGCCACCCTGTGCTGTGATGCATTTCTGAACACTCTTGGCATTGACTCAGGTAGCTTCATGAGAAGGCATGTGGGGATGAAAAGCCCCACATGTGCTTAACACTTGGTTGCTCAAAACTGCTCGTTTTGGGGCCTTTATTTAATTTATATTTGTTTTAAGAATAACCTTATAAATAATTGGAGAAATGCAAGAATGAATGATTACATTAGGGATAATGTGACTAACCTGAGTACTTTTTTATGTGGTTTGCTGGGATCTTTATGATAGGGTACAATCCGTGGCTGGAAGTCTTCGTTCCCTTCCCCTCTGTTGACTCCTTGGGGCTCCCGAACATGACTGCCCTGAAGAAGACCACCATTCACCAGCTCATCACGGCAGGCCTCATCAGTGTCTCCCTGTGTCCAAGACACCATGAGCAGACTGAGGCTGCAGCCCAGAGAAAGGCCCAAAATGAGAGGAAGGGCAGGTCGGAAAACAGAGAGGAAAGAGGACAGGCGCATGCTGGAGGAGGTCCTGCTGTCACACTGAGGTCCTACTGATGAATCCTGGTCCTTCAAGTCTTCACTCACAGGTTTTCTGTCTCTGGATGGCAAAAAACAGGTTGAAAAGCCCACTCTAACTGATTCAAATCACAACAGTGGGAAAAGGTTGCCTTGCAGATGAACTGTAAATGAAGAAAAAGTCACTATGGGGAGATAGCAGGTCACTGAGCTCAGATGTGTTCTCACACACTCCAGAAAGGCTCTGCATGATAAGCAGCTGCAGCAAGGCTGTGTTTTCTCTCAAGAACTGCCGTTTACATTACATTATAAGATGAAACAAAACAAACAAGACTATTATCTGACCCTAAAATGTAACGTTACATCATTTTGGGCTCCTCTGCTTCCTCAAGCCGTGTAAAGCACGAATATCCGGAACTGACTGCTTCGGAAGAGAAATGCTAATAAAACTAAGGTTCACTCAAACATTAGGCTTTCAGATGACCGTAATAACAAACCCAACATGGCTGCAAATATCAACCAACAGGTCTTTATGGTTCTCCCTTCACTATGAGATATTTCAAGCAGCTGATTTTCTTTATCTAATTTTGAATCATCCTAGACACCCACTTCAAGGTCCGAGAAGTCTTAAACTCAGCTGGATTTGAGATATATTTTCCTTTCTTTTGGTCTTCTCTCCTCTTCTCATCTCCTCTCTCAGTTCTCCAGTCCTGTCCCGAGCCTCGTCCTCACATCCAACGGTTAGTCAAACCGAGACCGTTTTCCTCGTTTTGTCCTGGTTTAATAGAGCTGGTCCTGTCCCGTATTTAAAACTGTTCTGGTTTAATAGAGCTGGTGATGTGGCCTGTGTGTTAAAAGTCTCTTCTGTAGAAGCGGACTGTCCCTAGTCCAGCTACTCTGTCTTCTCTCAGACACAGGACACATCCACACCGTGTACACAGCAATAGGACACCACGGGAAACAACCGACACGCACAAAACGTTCCGCACTAGTAAGATATGATGAGATAGACAAGATAAGAAAATGCTTTATAAACCCCACAGGTGGAACATTTACAATATTACTATAGCAAAGTGGACAACAGTATAATATAAAAAGTACACTTTACAAATAATACCAAAATGTAAATATATAAGTTTGTGTACATACATATACATAATTATAATGTGGATCACCAGACAAATTGTTAAGTGACACAGTGTAATGGAACAGATAATTAGTGCATTTAAAGTTATAGGACAGTCAATAATTTGACTCTGCATCAAAATTGTATGTTGCAATGTTTTAAAATAGTTAAATTCCATCATTTTTTCCCAAATGTCTGCATTTTCAGATCACATCTAAACGTGAGTATAATATACATGTATATAAATAATATTTAAAAAGAAAATAGTGTACTGTATAAAATCTTTCCAGCTCAAATCTTCACCAAACTGATGACAAAAAGGTGGAATTTCCCTCCAAGGCAGTGGTTCTCAAACCTACCATTCCCCACTTGGCAGAAATAAATATTTTCCCAGCCCACCTAAAAAACTAAACATCAAACTAATTAACATAAATTTCTTCAGTAACTTTAGTTGTGCAAAAAAACAACTTTCACATCAAACAAAATTGCTGTACCATTTAAAAAAAGGGAGCAACTTAAGCAGAATTTGGACTTTGCCAGAAATGCAACAATTAAATTCAATTCAATTTTATTTATATAATGCTTTTTAAAACCAATGTTGTCACAAAGCAGCTTTACAGAATCCAGGTCTGAGCCCGTAGAAAGCAAGCCAAAGGTGACAGTGGCGAGGAAAAACTCTAAAGCAGGAGGAAGAAACCTCAGAAGAAACTCATCCTCCTCTGATCAACCCAAAGAGAGAGAGAGTAAAAGAGTCTCTATTGCGAAAACTAAAAAAGAACAAACGTGTACCAACGTAATCACTGTTGGACAGATTGGCCATCTACAGCTTACAGAGTTGGTACAGTTAAGAGTCAGCAGAGGTAGTTTTTGTTGAAAGCTTGAACGTCTGTAGTCCACACCAACAGGAACAACAAACTCCGCTGGAACAGCAGTTGCCCTTGGTTGGGGTAGGAGCAGGTGGGGAGTCGAAAGCAGCCAAACCAGTCAAGGATACCTGGGCAAGGGGCTCCAGCAATTGCAGACCCAGGATGATGTGGTGACCTGGGGCCCCAATAGTGATCATTCAGGCTGGATAAACAAGAACAAATGCAGGAAGTTGTGAAGAGAGACGAATAAGGCATTTAGTGAGAATTTAATACTTGTCACTCTTAGTGGATGCAGTGAGCATGTTTTTCACTGCACAGCTTTTCAAAACAGGGTTGCAGGCTTGATACTGCTGCTCTCAAGTCATGTTTAATGTTCAACCTTGATCTGTATTTTGTTGTGTCTCATATTGTATGAGACACATACAATATGTTCTTTTGTTCTGTCCACTTTGCTGCAGTAACAATGCAAATTTCTCACTTGTGGCACTAATAAAGGGATATCATATCTTATCTCGTCTTATCTTATCTTATACAGTGAACCAGATGCTCTGTTGTTCTATATAGTGATAAGAATAGTGACCATTTCAGTTTTTTGTTGTCCTTGGAGGTGGGTAGTGAGTGACTGTTACATGTACTCAAATAAACCTCAGATGAATTTGTACTTTCTTAAATACATTCAGTTCATAATACTTTCACCTCTTTACTTTTATGAGGAAAGGAATTACTTTTCTTTAGTTCAGTTTTATTTACAAAACACATTTACATTTATTGTCTAACATTAATTCCTTTTTTGTGTTTCACTTTATTGTTATAGTTCATCAGGATGTTTTAAGGAAAAGAGAAGAACAACAGCTAACAGAGTTCCTTCAGCTGATGGCCTGGTGGTTAGGGAGTTCCCCCTGTGAACAGGATCCCAGGACTGCCAGGACTGCCACCTAGAGACACCCCACACACTGCTCTGCTGGTGGCTGCCCACTGCTTCACTTGGTGAATGGGTTAAATACAGAGAAAAAATTTCTCACTGTTCACACCATGTGTGTTCACACCTGACTATAAGAGGCCACTTTCTTTACATT
Source organism: Bryconaethiops microstoma (assembly GCA_037577275.1). Classification (NCBI taxonomy): domain Eukaryota; kingdom Metazoa; phylum Chordata; class Actinopteri; order Characiformes; family Alestidae; genus Bryconaethiops; species Bryconaethiops microstoma. The sequence goes on from JBBJLS010000011.1 coordinate 15,874,166, forward strand.
ACTTTACTGATAGAAGCCAAGTGTACTAAGGCGTTGGCTTACTCAGTACAGAAGTAGTGTTTACCTCATACTTTTGAAAACAAGTTTTATTTTAGAAAGTTTCTTATAGATAGATGGATGGATGGATGGATGGATGGATAGAGAGATAGATAGATAGATAGCTAGCTAGATAGATAGGGGTGTGTTACGTGCATTTTTAAAAATAATTTTCCCATACGTGACCGAATTTGTCACACTGTGTGAGGAAGTGCAGCTCTGTCTCCACCGGGTTGGTTATGCACTGTGTACAGACTCTCCGCTCAGCAGGGAGCAAGGATTTCTGATAGATAGGATAGACTATGACCAGTGTGTGCACTGAATGCGTTAATGTGGTTCTGTGCTGGTGCTCAGGTAGTGAGCTACAGTGTACTGTCACTTTAGAACCAGATAGTGTGTTCCAGTGACTGATGTAGTTTTGTGTCAGTAGTGTTATAATTTGAAGTCTGATTGTTCTTGTGTCCGACTGTTCCTGATGTGTTATTTTGTTGGTGCGTGTTATTATGTTAGTGTGTGTTAGTGAGAATAGCTATTTTACTAATTGGTATTTAATCATTTTGTTTGTGATGCCATTGGGTCTGCATGCTTTTTTGGATTTGAGAGAACTGAATGCGTGAGAGTTCCTACTGGGGGAGTCCAAGGGAGTCTTTTATGGCCAATTCTAATGTGTTCGGTTTCTTGTATAATAGTGTTTTGTTCATTTCTGTTATTATTATTGTTGGAGTGTAAAGTGATTTAAAGTCACTGACCCATATTTCACCATTAAGTACTGTCAATTTAGATTTAGATTTATTTAGTTTTATCAATAGCTCCCAGAAACTATTATTGTTTATAATTACTGTTAGTTGCGTTTGTGTTTGCTGGGCTTTTTTTATTCTGAGTGTACGTTTATAGAGTTTTAAAGTGTCACAGTAATGAAGGCGTAACTCACTTTATGTTTCTTGATTTGATTATTATCATAATTCCTTTCTAATATTTTTGTATTCTGTGTCAAACCACTTGTTGTCAGTGGGGTTTTTGATTTGTTTTTGATTCTAAGTTGTTTTAATGGACAGATTTGTGCAGATCTAATGAAGATATGATTTATATTCCTAACTGTGAGGTTAATGCCTTTAGTACTGTGCAGATATGTGGTGTCCAGAAACATGTCTAGTAGTGTTTGAATTTTGTAATTGCTTTTTGGAACTCTTCGGTGCTGTTTTGTGTCAATCTGTTTGGTCTCCGAATGTTGTACAGCTTACTGGGCTTTGTGTGTGCAGTAGGGTTAACTCCTGTTGTTTTAATGAACACAGTCTGTGATCTGACAGAGACGTTACTGGCTTGATTGTGAATGCGCTGACATAGAAAGGATCTAAATCTGTTATCATATAATCTACTGTACTGTTGCCAAGAGGTGATAGGCAAGGAAAGTTAGTCAGGTTTCTGGAGTAATGGTGTCTGAATATAAAGTTGTTACCCTACTCTGTGTTAAAAGTCGGGTGTGAGAGCCAGTGCTGGCGTTCAGATCTCCACAGATCAGGACGCTTCCCTGGCCCTGGAAGCTGCAGATCTCGGTGTGGAACTGGGGGGAAATCTCCTCATTGTAGTAAGGAGATTCACTGGGAGGAATGTAGAGTATACAGTGAGGAACATAAGTATTTGAACACCCTGCGATTTTGCAAGTTCTCCCACTTAGAAATCATGGAGGGGTCTGAA
>JBBJLS010000011.1:15875996-15890572 GCA_037577275.1 Bryconaethiops microstoma
TATTTATTATTACTTTTGTCAGATTAAAGTTATTTCTGTGACCATTGTGAGTTTTTCTTTCATTGACTGAAGGGTACTAACAATTTTGTCCACGTGTGTATGTATTCCAAAATGTATAGAAGGATGTAGTCAGATTCAATCAGTTATCTCAGAACAATGTGAATAGTGCTTTCCCTTGAGGAGGAGAATGATTCCAAATACTGCAAATAAATGAATAAAAAGAAATGTTCTTGACTGGTCAAGTCATTCTGTCAAATCTTATTGAGAATCATCATCCTGTCAGTATAACTCAAAAGAGTGAAATGTCCTTACTGCACAAACATTAATAGCATCCATTTAACCGGCTTGGGTTTAATAAAAACGATTCCCATTTAGCTGTCTCCTTATATATTATCTCGCTCTGAAACTCTTTTTATCTATTTAGATTTCCTGCTCTTCTTGTCAGATGAACACAAGCCTGGCTGACAGGGAGAGTGACAGGTTCATTAAGATCTTTGCCTGCAGTTAGATCCAAAGGAGGGTCTTGCCCTGCCCTCTCTAACATACTAGGGCACAGGTTGGTAGCATGGGGTGAGGGGGCACTGGGTTCAAGCTCAGTGTTTTGAACAGCTGAGATTCCACACATTCAAGCCTGCAGGCTTTCTTGTGTTAAAATTTCAGTCTCTTACTGAGAGACTGAAGAGGCATCATTGAGCAAAACAGAAACAAGGTGAATTGCAGTCAAATGTCTGTAATAATTAGGAGATACTGGGAAGGCTTCACTGTGTTGTTTTATATTTGTTTCTAGGCACTGTAAGCTGTGTTAAACTGTCTAGATCAATAAGCAGACAGAGTTGAAACTGTGGCTGAAAGGAGAACATTGTCTAGACTTCAGTCAATCATGGACCATGCTGATCACCCCCTCCACGTGTGGTGAATGAACTGAGAAGTACCTTTAGCCACAGACTTACCAGCTTAAAGCTCCACCAGACTCTACAACTTTTCTCCCTCTCTGATACTTATCCACACAATAATCTGTGCAATAGCCTGTTGCTTTTTGTTGTATATTTTCTGGTTAAATAACTATCATGTGTATGACTATGTGCATTATTTGTGCTATGAACTGCGTAACAGTCTACCATGTGCAATGTTCTTGTCGGATGTTAAACATTATCATTACATACAATATATCGTGCATTTGTCTTACCATGTGCAATATCATGTGATGTTTTCTAAATGGCTGCGGAATCATTTCATTATGTGCAATATCACTACTTATGTCAGTATTACTTTTTATTGCTTAATATTACCACTGATTCTGTAATAAGTGCAAGAACTTACTCCAAACTACCATTTGTGTCAGTAGGTTTCATTCAACTGTGTTACTTATCTATAGTATTTATAGACAGCATTTCTGTACATAGCATAGTGTATTTTCATATTGAGTTTCTTCTACCGATTATTTATTTAAAAAAATTTTTTACTTTATATTTTATATTGTTACTGTCTCTGTGGGTCTTGCAGTCATTACATAAGCAATTTCCTCTGGGATTAATAAAGTTTTCTGATTCTGTTTTGTCTTATCCAGAGTAACTTGTCCATTGTCTTATAAAGATTATCCTGCACCTAATGTTTGTTTACTGCAGTGTTTTGTATTGTGTATTGTAGTATTATTTGTAGTCACTTAATGGTTTTCACTGACTGTTGATTTTTTTTGAAATTTTTGCAAATAAGCAGTTAACGTCCGTAGTTAGTAAGTAGTTCTGTCGGAGATCCGCAAGACTAAATAATTCCTGAATAATGAATAAACTACTCTATTAGGACACTTTCACATATTGACCAACCAGATGTCCTTGGTAGTTGGGATTTAGGAGTTAATGCAGCACCATCCATTCTTTCTGTCTTAGCCCCTGTATAGTAGCCTATAAAACAGAGTTATAAAGCGATAAAACGCCTGACTTGACTTGATCTATCATTTTATTGACATTGGAAGCAAACTCATATCCTGTTGTTGCAGCTTGGGGGCACTATTTCACATATAATTTTTAACATGAATATCTATATCAAGAGTGACTTCAATGTATTTGGATGGGACATTTAAGATCATGTAGAAAAGACAATCCCATTGGAGTATCCATCTTTGCACATGATAAAAGACAAGACAGCAGAAGTAAAACAAGATGAAACAGGCAACTAGGTGGGATATAGTATAAGTGTGATGGTACTGGGAGAAAGAAGATGACAGAAAACACTGGCAAGAATGGTAATGGAGATTCCATTGGAGACCTGCAAAATATTCCATATCCTCGTCCTTACCTATAATAATAGGGCAGCAAGCCTGGATTTGTTAGCATTAGTGAAGCACAAGTTACTAAGGTTAGCTATTTCTCAGTTTTATTTAAAAATAAGACCTAATTCCCTGGCCAAAGGCCATTATCTAACATTATTACAGTGTCAGTATATAGCCATGTCGTTCCCTTGGAATTATAAGGAATTCAATCGGGGTTCAAAATGGTTTTGAGATATTGAAGTTTAATGTTTTTGCATTCTAAATAGCTAAACTGCTATGTGAAAGAATTTTCTACTTGAAAATTACAGGCACCCTAAATGTATTCTGAAAGTACAATATCAACATTTGGAAACTGGGATTTTTGAAACAGGTTTAATGCAGAAAGAATCTTTTAATTCTAAGAACTCATGACCATCTTGGAATTAAGGTTCTATGTTAGAAAACATGAAAGGAAACAATCCAAGTTGGAGACTGGAGATTGTGAGCCAGGCCTTCTTGTCCAACCTCAGTGCCTGACCTACAGAATGAATGGGCACACATTTCCACAGAAACACTCCAAAATATTGTGAAAGCTGTTATAGCTGCAAATTGGGACCTACTCCATTTTAAAGTCTATGTACTTGAAGTCCCAGTTGGTGTAATAGTCAGGCGTCCTAATACTTTTGTCCATGCAATGTATATATATTCCCACTTGTTACACAACAAGCAAAAGATTCCAACGACTGGTGGCCTAGTGGTTAATTGTTTTCTTCTGTGATCAAAAGGTTTTAGATTCTTTGGGGTTATCTGGGGGTGCAAAACATATCTATACATCCATCCCTAAATTCGCGGTTTTCACATCATAAATTTGCGGTTTTCACAACCAGAAAATAAAACAAGAATTGAAATAATCCGCTGTTGTAATTAAAGAATGCCTTCAACAGGTTCAAATCGTGCTATAAAATGCGTGGCGAAGTGAAATGAGTGAGCAGCAGCATGGCACTGTCTAGTGGAGAGTAGTGGTGGACGGATCGATCCAAATATCGATAATATCGATACTAACGTTGGTATTGATATTGATCGATACCTGCGTAATGAGATCGATACTTTAGTGCCGATCCTTTCAAGTGTCTCTCCAGTCCAGCACGGAGTGGCACACCCTGCAGCCCGCCCTACCCGCCTGTCTGTATTTTGATAATGCAATGTCACGTGACTCAGTAGTGCGCACACACACACACACATACACAATGGAATGGAGGAATGGCAGAGAGGAGGAGGAGCGACGCATGGCGATATTTTCAGGCCAAAAATGAAACGGCGAGATGTCTTATTTGTGAAAGTCTGTAAGTTACAGTGGAAACACTACACATTTCTATAAGCACATGAAAAATAAAAAAAGAAAACATCGAGCTACAGAAATGGAAAGAGGATGGAAGAAATCATCCTTGCTTTGTTATTGTTCTATTGTTTTTGTTATTATGATTATAAAGTATTTTGTCCAAATTATGTCCTAGGTTTTAACTAATTAATAATCCGAAGGGAAAAAATCACAAAAACACTTAAAGTCATGCAAATTCATTCAGATTTAGCAATTTGTTGAAGCATCCACCTTAACTATTAAAAAGTATCGTTATCGTTATCGGTATTGGCGATACTGGCCCTGTATTTACTTGGTATCGGATTGATACCGAATCATGTAGTATCGCACACCACTATTCTCTGTCTCTCTTTCTGTTTCTCTATCGCTCTCTTTCTCCCTCTGTCGCTGTCTCACACTCTCATTTTCTCTTTCTCTCTTCCTCTGTCTCTGTCTCTCTCTCGCTCCCCCTTTCTCACTGGGCACACAGCAGACTGCTGATACACAGAAAATATCTATCCAGAAAAGCTCCTCGTCCCAGGGTTTAGGGACTACAATATCAGAAAAAAACATAAAGACGACAGAGGACAGGGTTGATTCATTAATATTAGCCAACACTCTCCTGTCAAACTAAGTAGCCCCTTATAGTCATGCATGCACACACCACAGCACACAGTGTGAACACTGTGAAATTCCTTCTGAGCATTTAACCCATTCACGAAGTAAAGCAGTGGGCAGCCACCAATGGGGAGAGGGGGTGGGGGGCAACTCCCTTGCTCAAGGGTACCTCGGGTGCCATCGGCTGTCCTGGGATTCACACCCAAGACCTTCTTATCACAGGGGCAGCTCCCCAACTACTAGACCACCAGCTGAAAGGTTCTTGTGTGTAAATACATACAAAATAACCTTTTTACTGTACAAATAGTTCAAAAGGTATCAAATACGAAATACACATATGAAATTGCTTGAATACTTCATCAACTCATCAACTGCTTTTGAGAAACAAAAACCTCTTGATTTTTTCCCCTGCTTTCTTGTTTGTTTGCCTTTATTGTAATGTTAACTTGGGTTTTTGCTGACAGAAAGACACTCACTGGAGTCCTGTATGTGTGTGCTGTGGCTCTGTCCCTTTCCCAGTTTCTGAAACCAGAACGAAATAAGTATAATTTTTGTGGCAAGGCTTTGTGTTTGCTGTTTTTGCTTGGTTGATTTGTTTGGTCAGGATAATATGAGGAATCATTTATTGTGATTATTGCCACAGACTCAAGTTTATTATATTATAGTTTATTATATAATGTTAAGTGTGTGATGGTGTATAAAACAACAGTGTTGCAAAGTGTTCAGAAATTTGAGATTGACCGAAGTATTCATTTGCGGAATCGAGTGAACAACTGGAAATGCTAACTAGAGTTAGCACGTTCTGACATTTGTGTAGACCTTCTCCACAGGTTGCCCTCAGACCTTGCTAAGAAGAAGGTTGCAAAGAAGAAGGAGGCAGCCAAAGCTCGCCAGCATGTCAAAAAGCATGAGGAGGTGAGAGTGGAAGTAGAGCATCCGGAGGAAAATGGAGCAGTTCCAAATGGGGAAGCAAACAGAGGTGCGTTTATCCATCTATGCAAATAAGACTGATGAAAAGACTAGTTGTAAGGGATACGGCAGTGTCACCAGTGCTAAAGTGTTCATCTGCTACACCGTAATTATACCTGAGAGGTGTTTAACACTCATTACAGTTATTGCTGGATGTGTAGACTGTTGTGATTTTGCTATGCTCTTTCATATATAGTTGCATGCCAAATCACTGGTAGATGGTTAGCTATTCGTACAGTGTGACCATTTGAAGCTATAGATGATGAACAAAATAACAAATGCCAAAAGGTATATTTATATCAGGCAGCTATAAAACAGTAGAATCCAAAGAAGATATTTCCAGGTCCAGTCCCTCTCTGAATACTTTCAAAACCTTTTGAACTACGTGTTACTTACTGTGATTACTATAATGTAATTCTCCAGTTCTAAAAAAGCAGAACATTTACCTTAAATATCCTATTGGGTCCAAACTTTAAAGTAAAAACTGAGCAGTTGATTCTAGGTTACAGAGGTGTAATTATTTGGTCATTTCAAAAATGTGTGGTGTTTGCAAGTGTTCCATTAAGTATCATCTTTTGTGACCAATACAGATCTATTAACACTACCTAGCCCACGCGTTCATTCACCTCATGTTGCACATTTAAAAGTGCAGATGGTTAATCTGTGCTGATTAAGTTTACCTCTTATTGTTAGTCATCTCATTAGTGTTATTTTCTCTCAGTATTTGGTGTTTTCTCCTGAGATTTCATCCATCCAGGGAGTATTTCCTCCCATCTATCACCGATGGTTTGCTCACTGAAAAGGTTGAAAAAAGTTGAAAAAAGCACTATATTGTCAGGTTTGGGGTACAGTGACTGTGGGCGGCTGCTAGAGGCCGCCAGGGATATGTGGTGTTTATTTCCTGAGTTTGAGTTAAGTTCATTATTTGTTTCGGCTGCCGGTGTGCTCAGGAGAGATTGTTTAGGTATTTAAGGGCATTAGGGACCGACAGGAGTTGTCGGTCCACCATTATACTGTGTGGGTTTGTGTTTCCCAGTCTCCTTTTGGTTTGAGTTGTGTGATGGCCCTCGTGCCTTTCGTTTTGGTTTAGCTATTTAATAAAAGTATCTGCATAATGGATGTCTCTGATTGCGCCAGCCTTTATGTGGGAGTCATGGGAGGGGATCGTGACCCATATAAATAAAATTGACTTCTTTTCTAGGAGACACTTTGTGCTAACTTCAGTTCAACCTTATATGACTCATATTTGTAGCTGCCCTTGTAATTATAATTTTGTTACTTCAAAGCACTTTTTCATGTGTTTGTAAGTTAGGGTTAGATATACTTGAGAACAGCACAGACCTGAAGTTGATTTACTTTAATGCTAATTTCTTTTGTGAAATTTGTGTAGATGTTTTTTGGATGTTATCCGTAGCATCTACTCTAGTATTTTGTTTTCTTCAGCCTTCTCTATCCCTCACTGCCACTCTTCTGTTGCACTCTACACAGATGTTGTGCGTAACATAGAGGTGCGTAAGATAGAGGCTCAGGCAGTCACAGGCGTCTTGGCATCCCACCCAAACAGTACACATGTTCACATCGGCAGTCTTTCACTCACTTTTCATGGCCAGGAGCTGCTGAGTGGCACAAGTCTGGAGCTGAACTCAGGCAGACGCTACGGTCTCATTGGCCTTAATGGCACAGGTATGTCAGCCACTGTACCATTTGAGGATGTAACACAAGATAGAAGTATTGGTGGGCTTTACGGTTTGTTGGTGTTATAGCAATTTTCCATAATTTTTCAACCTGATCTATGTTTATAACATACATATTGCATTGTTGGTTGCCACAGGCAGTTAGTTTAATTCAGTAAATAAATGTAAATTAAAAAAAGGCTTTCCTATACTCGATGCCCCAGGGCGACAACAAATTCATCCCCAAGGAATACTAGTCCCAATTATATATTATATATAAAGAATAATAATATACAAATTTACAGCTTTGTTTACAAAGGCCTTCTACAAAATGATGTGCCCCATAAACATGTACATACAGAATTCTTGTATTATTATGTTAATTGTTATGTGGGAAAAGTTGAAGTTATTGTCCATGTTAATCGGCCATACAAGCAGATTTGATTTGGTTCAAAGTGCTGACAAAATATTGTTGTCTAAATGTATTATTTAACTTAGGTAACCTTGATTTTGAATTGCGTCTATTGCTCTTGAAGACGTGTTTTTAAAACAACGGTCTACTGAGCCAGGGAAGACCAGCAGTAAGACAGCTATGAGTAGTCATTTTAACATTTATTCATCTCTTAATGTCAATTTGGTAGGCAAATCGATGCTCTTATCTGCTATTGATCATCGAGAGGTTCCTATCCCAGAGCACATAGACATCTATCATCTGACATGCGAGATGCCTCACAGTGAAAAGACAGCATAGCAGTGTGTCATGGAGGTTGATGAGGAGAGGATCAAGCTGGAAAAGGAGGCAGAGAGACTAGCCCATGAGGACTGTGAGTCTCACACTCTAACAGAATGAGTCCAAAGTATGATAAAATTGCTATTTTTGGCTGCGCATGAACAGAGTACAGGGGGTCTCTGGGTTACAACACTCTGAACATGTGACGTTTTAAGTTTGTGACGCTCACTCCTATAAAAACTTTGAAAAATTGAGAGGTGTGTGTTTTGGCTTATGCTGTTAGCGGCGTATTTACAGACTATGTGGGCGAACTAGTTTGGTTGGCGCAGCAGAAAACGCAGTAACACGGCGTATAAATGAGGGAGTTGGCGCACCCCAGCACGGTTACCTGCGCCATTTTGGACTGTTTATTTCCTTTCATGTTATATTTATGTCCTTAAACCCTTTTACTAACAAACAGTTAAGGAGTGTTCATATACTTTCTATGTTGATATAGTACTGGCATCATAGAATTAAACCTTGAAAAACAGCCACACAAAGCTAGACTTACTATTTTGTCTTTATTGCTATTTGAATCAGCGAATAGTCAGCTTAGTTCTAAATAATTGCTTTAGATTATAATTGTAACACTACAGATAATTTCTTTAGATTATATAAAACTGGTTCTACAGAGGCAGTATTTGGCAGTGGACACAGGTGTGCCGTGGTTAGAAATTAAGGTTATTTCTTTACTTCCTGTAGCGGAGTGTGAGAAGCTGATGGAGATTTATGAGCACCTAGAGGAGCTGGATGCAGACAAAGCTGCGGTTCGAGCCTCACGGATTCTCTATGGTTTGAGTTTCACTCCAGCCATGCAGCGTAAAAAAACGAAAAACTTCAGTGGCAGCTGAAGAATGCGTGTGTCACTGGCCAGGTAAATAATCAAAATGTAGAAAAATTTATTTTTGTCAGAGATTGATTTTAAAAAGGTTAAGAGATGGAAATAGATTTTCTTCTTTTTAAAATAAAAAAATAATAAATCAGTTTACATCTGATATTCACTCTTTGCATTTACTCTCCTTCTCTTTCTGTCTCCTCTACTTTCTCAGGGCCCTGTTTATTAAGCCATTCATGTTGATCCTGATGAGCCCACTAACCACCTTGACCTGGATGCCTGTGTGTGGCTGGAAGAAGAGCTGAAATTGTACGTTCTGCTATTCTGCCACTCTCTTTATCTATAAACACCAGTTTTGCAAAGTAGAATTGGTCTACATTTGTTTGGCCTAAAACAAAGGTTTAGGGGGAAAAAAACAAATGTTTACCCTAAATGTAGCCAAAATACATTTGGTGTCTTATGTTTGCTGCTAAGAGGAAAAGCTACATTAGCTTGTAGTGGTGTCTTAATCTTCTTTTCAGGAGAAGGGTCTCACACTCAGTATAATCCTTCAGGGTCTCAGCTATGTCTTTGTGTGAGGTATGTTTATACTATATAAACTTCAGTACATACAGTGCTCAGCATAAATGAGTACACCCCACCAAATTTGTCAGAAAACCTTTAGTTTCTTTTCAGAATGAACATTTTCTATGGGATATTATACTACAAAATACTCCCACAAATGTGGGCCATTGATTGCAAACAAGATTTGTTAATTTGCACATACAAAAAAGTGATTTGTAACCACAGGTGAGTCTAATAATTCATTTAAGAGGTGTCCAGCAGACAGGTGACTATAAAAGGGCATTACTTAACAAAGAAAAGACCTTCCCATTTCATGCTGTCAGCAATGGTGCCACATGGAAAAGAAATGTCACAAAACTTGAGAAAGGAAATAATTTCTTTATATAAAAAGGTGAGGGCTACAAGAAGATCAGCAATGTTTTACATATCAATCAGAATACTGATCCAAAAAATTAAGAAAGATGGAAGTGCAACTATCTCTGAGAGACATCCATACTGTCCACTGAAGTTAACATCTCGACAGGAACGTATTCTGATGAGAAGTGTTGAAGAAAATCGGTATGCAAGTTTACTGCAGTTAGCTAAAGCAGTAGGAAGCCAAACTGGAGTGACTTTCTCCAGTGACCACAAATGGCGCACACTGCAGAGGAATGGCATACATGGGTATCATCCACAAAGGAAGCCTCTCTTAAAGCCCACACACAAAAAAGCACACCTAGAGTTTGCTAGGGCCCATCCTGAAAAAGATGAAGACTACTGGGACATTATACTCTGGAGTGATGAGACGAAGTTCACTGTTTTTAGAACAGATGGCTTCAAAACTGTATGGTGTCACAAAGGTGAGGATTCCAAAGAAAAATGCATGGTGCCTACAGTGAAACATGGTGGTGGCAGTGTCCCTATGTGGGGCTGCATGGTAGTGTTGCTGGTGTCAGGGTGCTACATTTCATTGATGTTATCATGAACTCACAGACTGCTCTATACTGAAAGAGAGGATGCTACTATCACTCCGTGCCCTTGGTCATCATGCACTTTTCCAACACAACAATGATCCAAAACACACAGCTAAAGCTACTGTTGCATTTCTGAAGAGGAACAGGGTGATGGTGATTAAATGGCCAAGTAGCCTATGTCTTCTGATCTGAACCCAATCGAACACCTATAGGAAATTCTGAAGAGACGATTTGAGCAGCACTTTCCATCCAGCATCCAGGCTCTAAAAGAGTATGTTCTTGATGAATGGAGAAAGATGTTGTAATGTGTTGACAACTTCATTCCATGCCTAGAAGACTTGGTGCTGTCCTTAAAAATCAAGGTGGTCATACAAAATACTAGATGTAGTAGTTTTTGTTGTGGGGTGTATTCATTTTTGCTTTAACTAATTTGAGTAAAACTGAGGATTTTGTGGTCTAAGCAATATTATTAACCTTAATTTCATATTATGGAGTTAAACAAGTGTTCTATAAAACTCAGCGTTGTGAAAATTTGGAAATTGTTCTTGTGTTTATTGAGCTATTGATTAAAATCTTACTTTTCAAAGAGGGTGTACTCCCTTATGCTAAGCGCTGTACATGCCTCAAAATCCAAATTGATATGTGATATAAAACAGATTTGCTTTTTTATTTGATTTCTGATTGTATTACAAACTGTTGTGTATAGAATAGACACTAAACACATATACTTGGGGCAAGGGGAATACTGAGTTCTGGCTAAATGCCAGTGACATGTGTGTTTAACATTGTCAGTGTGTGTCTAACATATCAGACATGTGTGTTTAACATATCATTTTGATGTCCTTTTTACGGTTTTACAGGTTCAAGCAAATTCTTGTACTCATCTCACACTGCCAAGACTTCTTGAATGGTGTTTGCACCAACATTTTCCATCTGCACCACAGAAAATTCAAATACTACACTGTGAGTACTTTTAGACACTCCAGTGTGAAAAATAAATATCACCCTCGCTCTTTGCCATCCACTGCCCTGCAAAGTGTACCACACTTGATACGTCTGAGAGTTAGCCAGTGGTGGAAGTGCATTAATTAGTTCCTAAAGTGTTACCTTATCATCTTCATAAAAGTCTAGTTGACTTTGTAAGATAATATGACAAAGGTATGTAATTATTCTGTCTATAGTAACAAACTCAGTGTCCTTCATCATTAAACTCCTAAAGGATGTGCTTCTCACATCCTGCTTTCTGTTTATTATTTTGCTACAGAGGTTTTAAACAGAATTACATATCAAAATCCTGTAATAGTAAATGCTACGCTTTCGGTTATTAATTTCAGAGGGAATCCTGGGCTTGTGATTTCATCAGAGACATCGCCTATTTTATATAATCTCACTGTTAATTTTGTCTGTAACCAAGGTAATAAAACGAGATTGAAGGAACTGTGTGTTGAACACCGTGTGTGCGACAGATACATTTGTTTTTGATTGAAGGGTAATTATGACCAGTACGTGAAGACGAGGGAGGAGCTTGAGGAGAACCAGATGAAACGCTACAACTGGGAGCAGGACCAGATAGCGCACATGAAGGTTAAACACTGCCACCTTGTGGACATACCTTGAACTGCTGTCATGCTCTGTAATATGTAAAAGAAATAATCTGATCCTTCCATCTCTCTGATTTTACTAATGCTTGTCTTTCCCGGTTTACTGTTCTAAATGTGACTCTCGTCTCATAAAACTGGTTTATTTCATGTTTGCTATTGAAAGTACATTTACTCTAACTGCAACTGAAACACTATTTCTCCCATTCTGTTTTCTCTGTGTCTCTTATTCCTCATATAAAATTACATTGCTCGATTTGGTCATGGCTCAGCTAATCTTGCCCGCCAAGCTCAAAGCAAAGAGAAGACCCTTCAGAAAATGGTGGCCTCAGGCCTGACTTCCTGTATAGTCAGTAATAAGGTTTAGTGCACGCGCAAACACACACACATACATACACGCACACACGCTGCACTCACAGTAGTAGTAAGCGTTACATGGCTAATGTAAGACCCTATTGCTGTGTACCAATGTGTACCAATCGCTGTTGAATAATACATGATTTTGAAATGGAGCTGAATTTGATGAACAACTTTCACATTAATTCCCTTAACAAGTCTTTGTAGCTCAGAAAATTGTAGACCAGAAAAAGCTAGTACTCTTTATCACATCAGAAAATAAGAATGAGAAATGCACTTCTAATTCAAGACCTCTTTTGTAAAATGTAAATAGATCTCTTTTAATATGTGATCAGAAATACTCCCCTAGTGAGATTCATAATATTCGTATGCCTGAAAAACATGCATACTACATGCAAATAAGTTCTGAGTAACAGACTTGATCATTTGACCTAATCGTCGTCATTTCTTAGTCATCATTTGGGAAGAATGACTAGGAAACTCTCCAAATAAAAGATCAAAGGCAGTGCTGTTTGAGCAGTGCACCATATTCCATGTTCTCCAATGCAGCAAACATACAGATGGTGATATAAAAGAAGATTATGTGAGATTAATGTAAAGGCTAAATAAAGATGCATAAGTTCCACATGAATTCAGTTCTTGATACAGGTAAGTAAACGAAATACTAAATAGTGTAGGTATATGTTGTTGTTTTTTTTGTGTACCCATATAAAAAAATTGCAATAAATGTATATTTAAAACTTCATTAATCAGTGTATTTCTGGGGCTTTTTATTTAACTTGAAGCTTCTGTCTTCCAGACTGTCATTTTATTTTCCTCCCTGTGGGAAGATCCCCCCTCCTGTCATCATGGTGCAGGATGTCTGCTTCAGATATTCGGAGGACAAAGTGTCTGCTGACTGCTCCTCTAAGAGGTGCCTTGTGATTATTTACACATTTGCATACATATGACCAAACTTACGTTGATGCTCCTCTAAATGATTGAACTCTGATGTTTCAGCACATAGCCATGCAATCTTCATAGAACAACACTGGAAGTAGAATGGGTCGTACTGAAGAATGACTATAAACGTTGCGCTGTCATTGGATGCTGCCTCTGCCACAAGTCAGTTTGTGAAATTTCTGCCCTGGTCTAAGACCAGCAACAGCTCAACCATGAAGACTAGCTATGCAAGCTATGGAAGCAGTGGAAATGTGTTTAGGCAGATGCCAGGAGAGCACTACCTACTGGAATGCATTTGTGCCAACAGTGAAGATTGGTGGAAAAGGGACCTGGGGCTAGTTGAAGATAATTAGATAATTGTATGTGACTTTGTGACAACAGTTTGATGGTGACCCTGTTCTGTTCCAGCTTGAAAATAGGTCCTAAAAGACATAGTTTGGTCTGACCTCAACCCAACTGAACTCCTTAAGAATTAATTGGACAGATGATTAAGATCCAGGCCTTTTTGTCCAACAGCAGTGCCTCATCTCACAAATGCACTTCTAAATAAATGCAAACAAATTCTCACAACATATTGCAGAAAGCCCTTCCAGAAGTATTGAGGCTGCAAAGGGGGGCCAAGTCTGTATTAATAACCATGATTTTAGAATAGGGGGAATAATGCGCTCTCATTGGTGTGATTATCAGGTGTCCACATATCTTTAACTATATGATGTATAACCCACTCATCCAACATTTCAGTAAACCACTAAATATACAGTAAACCCCCACTTTAACGCTGATCACCAGTCGCGGTTTCAGTCCAACGCGGATTTTTTCTGAGAACCAAACTGATAATTGTTCGCTGAAACTCCCGCACTAACGCGGAAACTGCAGATATCCGGGCCTCGTCTGCCACACCCCCACATCCTCGTGCTGGGTTGCTAAGCACTGCGGCCAAACATAAACTCTGCACAAGGACGAGGGGGCGTGGCGAACAAGGCCTGGACGTCACAGCTTTTTTTTCCTGCCAATATATAAATTTTCATACATTTGTTACAAAATAATTTACTTACTTTGTAACAAATATTAACGTAAATTCAGCCACATTTCTATATAAAAATAGCTATACATTTTTTGGTACTGTGGAGAGAAACACAAAGTAAACATGTCTTGGGATGGTGAAATAGGCTGTACTCACAGGCAGGAGTTTTGAAAGTAGCCAATCCGAGAGTGCTATTTATTTCTCCTTGCTGCTGATTGGCTGCTGCCCTTTGACGCAGCGGCAGTCCAGAATTTTCCCCATGGAACGTCTCAAATGTTCGTGTTTTTTGTTTTGTTCTTCTTAAAGCCCTTTATTTTTATTACTGTAAATTAAATGAATTTATTACTGTATTTAACCTGCTTATACCAAAGAAAATGACAGCGTATACCAAAGAAAACGCCCATGCGTGAATTACAGTACAGTCTATATAGGGGTAACATCGGTATTTACATTCTAGCACTGCGGGAGCTCAGTATAAACTGTACAGTACAAATACGGGTTTACCTTTACATTTTCTTACAGGGTAATGTATTAAGCTGAGTTGAAAATGAAATTAAAGTGTTTGGGGAGCATATTTGGGGGCATATTTAGGGTATATATGTGTGTGTGTGTGTGTGTGTGTGTGTGTGTGTGTGTGTGTGTGTGTGTGTGTGTGTGTGTGTGTGTGTG
>JBBJLS010000011.1:15890672-15917402 GCA_037577275.1 Bryconaethiops microstoma
GTGTGTGTGTGTGTGTGTGTGTGTGTGTGTGTGTGTGTGTGTGTGTGTGTGTGTGTGTGGGTGTGTGTGTGTGTGTGCGTGTGTGTCTTTCAGGCTGCTCTGCGACTCGGTCTGAGCCATGCTCCTATGGCCACTGCTGCGCTGGATGCCCTGGAGTCCTGGTCCTCTCACATCCCCTTCTCTGTCATTCAGCCTCACTATACAGACATACTGCCCCACCTGGATGGCTACCTCCAAACAGCCTTCACTACCAGTGAGATTTGAATGAGATTTCTCCCATTCAAAATTTGAAGGCTTAATTAGCTTGACTTGGTCTTATTATTACTTGTTTGTAGATGTTTTCTTTTATTTGTTCATTTGTTTAATTTACCTCTCCAAATTAACCAGTTAAAGAAATTATGCATTTGTCTTTAAATGTCTTTTTGTCAGATAAAGATGAAAACAGTATGAATGTTACCTTCATTTCAACCGGGACTCAGAAGGGGTACGGCAGGGTAATGATGAGGCTTCTACAAAAGACCCGACACCTGCCTATGGTAAGCGTTATTTGTTACGCACACAGTGCATTAATCTAATAATTTAATACACCTATACAGACACCCAGAGATCACTTGGGTGATAGATGTGAGCTAATTTAAGTAATGTTTTCAAGCTATAAATGGAAAATTTACAATTCAGGTCTCAATTTTTGCTGCTCAAAAGCCAGGTTTGTGTACTTAGATTGTAACTTGGTTTCTTTGTAAGGGGGATGAGACTCCCATAGCTGCAGCGCGACGGCGAGTAGTTCAGCTTTTGGGCCATCTCGGTGGACAGCTCAACAGAAGCCTTGTAACAGGTAGGCTGCTTAAAAAGAGCTCTGAATGTTTCAAATTCTTGAGTAGGGATTGCCAGAATGACTATATTATGTTATAATCATCCTGTTACAATATGATTTTCTGAGTTTTAGTACTTAAAGATTGCTGACTAACTGCATGTTTCATTACAAAGAGAAATAATTAGTTTTGTTTAAGCAAATTAATTATAGTGCAAAACATTTTGCTTTGACAAAAATCTTTTTGTCATAGTTTTTGATACTATTGTTTCAGTGTGGCAATGTTGGGTTTTATTTTTGTTGTTTTTTTCGTGTCCGCTCTAATTTAACAAACAACAGAAAAACTGAAACCTTGTACTACGTGTCATGCAGATAATGCCTTCAAATACATTATATTTTTCCATAGCATCCAATGCCAGTGGGGGTATTTTTTTTAATCATAAACAAAACTTGTTTAAGATCATATTGTAAGCATATGATTCATTAGTATTAGAAATTATGATTACTATTTATCTCAATTGAGATTTTCGCATAACTGCTTGTATGTCGTTTTTTTGTATGGTAATCTTCAAAATACGTGATGTATATACCGATATGTGTTCTTTATCGATTCTAGCCTTTTCTGCTGAGGATATGCTGAAGCGGTTTGTCGCATGGGACAGTGAGAAAAAGCTAAGTTTTGCTGTGCCATTCAAAGACATTAAGCCTGTCATCTACCTCGACCCTTTCTTGCCAAGAATCACAGAGCTTGCACTCTCTTCCAGTGACAGGCAAACTAAGGTATGATCATTATAGTAAATTCATAAAATCACTGAGTTCCATAAGGTAGATTCTAATTTGCTTTAATCAACGAATGTGAATCACGTCTAAGATTACCCCCAATGAAGTGTCATTCCAAACAGATATAAATTTTTTTGAACAATTATTATTATTTGTTTTTTTTTGTTTTTTCTGCGCTTCTCAGTGCATAACATCACTTCTGCTATAAGATAAGATAAGATAAGAAAAAAGAATTTCCCTTAGGATAAAAAAAGTTCTGTCATTAGCATGCTCAGTGTAACAGAAGAATAAAAAAAAATAAGACAATAGGGACTTAAAAAATAGACAATAAACAGTAGTTCAACAAAATTACATTGTTATAACAAAATAGCTGTATTTATTGTACCAGCAGATCAGTAGTGCAAAATTACTTATGAAAGTGACTTAGTGTTAGTGCAATAAGAATGGGGGGAAAAAGCAATAAAATAACAGCAGATGATGGAATGAGATTAACATCCTGTAGCATTCATTCGATTCACAGATGAAAATTGTGTTACATTACACATATACAATTCTGAACAGAATGTCATAAAAACTTATAGAATGGAGAGGAGTTATAGAGTCTTACTGCCACAGGTAGAAAGTATTTCCTGTGGTGTTCAGTTCTGCATTTTGCGGCACTGAGTCTTTTGCAGGGTGTGCTCTGATGGCATATTAAGGAGGTGTGCTTGGGTTGTGAGGGTTTGTCCATGATGCAGAGAAGCTTCTTCAGCATTCTCCTCTCAGACACCTCCACTAGGGTCTCCAGTTTGACACCTAGGACAGAACCAGCCTTTTTTGATCAGCTTGTTCAGCCTGTTGGCATCAGCTGCCTTCACCGCTCTGCCCCAGCACACAGCTGCAAAAAACGCCACACACTCTACCACAGAAGTATGCAGATAATCACAGACTTGCAACTTGTTATATGAGTTAGAGAGAAAACACCGTGGTGTGCCTTTAACTTTGTATCCATTGTGTCTGTTACACTGTACCCTATAATGCCAATAAAGATTACTGGAATGGAATTGTGTCTTTTAATGCTGATGTAAATCAGTCTCTCTTATCAGGTGGCAGCATGCGAGCTCCTCCACAGTGTGGTGGTATATATGGTTGGGAAAGGAGTTCAGATGGCTGAGGGGGAGACAGCAACTCCACCCATGTACAATCTGCACAAACGAGTCTTCCCTGTGCTTCTGCGCTTGGCCTGTGATGTTGACCAGGTTTTGTTTTTTTTTCTCTTTTTTTGTAATGTACCAAAGTATTCAGAAGCTGAATATACACATATACACCAAAATGAAAACCTTTGAAGGATTTACATGTTTGCATTTGTTTCAGGTGGCAAGGCAACTCTTTGAACCTCTGGTGATGCAGTTGATTCACTGGTTCACCAACAACAAAAAGTTTGAGAGTCAGGACACAGTGACAGTGCTCGAAGCCATTCTTGTAAATATTATATTTCTATGCTTGAGGAAAATGCTTGAATAAAGACAAATGAAAATGCACTGGTTTGTAACTGCCAGTAACCAGCAATTTGCGATTCTTTTAGTACTGTAATGCTTTAATGCTTTTTAGTACTTTACTATTTATAAGTTTTACTCTGGCATATGTTGTTGTTAATTTATTTATTTAATTATTCTCAATGCAGGATGGAGTGGTTGATCCACTGGACAGCACTTTGAGGGACTTCAGCGGCAGGTGCATCCAGGAGTTTATAAAATGGTCCATTAAACAGACCACCCCAAAGCAGCAAGAGAATAGCCCAACCAACATCAAGTCCTTGTTCAAGCGCATCTACAGCCTGGCCCTGCATCCCAGTGTATTCAAAAGACTGGGAGCGGCATTGGCCTTCAATAACATCTACAGGCACTTCAGGTGTGTCTAAGTTATAGAACACATGTGGAATAATCCTTTATATGGTTGCCGTGTTTAAATATATTTATTTATAACAATGAGGGGTTCAAGAAATA
Source organism: Bryconaethiops microstoma (assembly GCA_037577275.1). NCBI lineage: Eukaryota > Metazoa > Chordata > Actinopteri > Characiformes > Alestidae > Bryconaethiops > Bryconaethiops microstoma. The sequence continues at coordinate 15,894,249 of JBBJLS010000011.1, forward strand.
ATGGCTTTGGAAGACATTGCTGACTTAAACTCATTAAATTTAAGTTCCCTTCTAAATATGGCACTTGACGGCAGAGCTTTGTTTAAGGATTTCATTGCTGTGTAATGGTGTAACAATACCATAAATTCAAATCTGAAAACTGTATCAACGTTTAAAACAGTCTCTTTTGTAGAAACCTCTGTCAGCAATGTAAAAACTCCCACAGTTAAGTGAGTGGGGAGGGAGCAAGGCTTTTGTTCTGAAGTCATTTAAAATCCAGCAATTTTTTTTTCTCTTAGACAACAACACAGCAGTTGTTGAAAAAAATGTTGAAAAGGTTCTGTTGAAGAACTTTTATTTAATTGAGCTAAATCCATGTAGTGTGTGTGTATATATAAATAGACGTCTGGTGAATCCTAAACTCATGTGTATCATTACGCTCCTCGTGTTGTGGCATTCATGGAGATGGGGTATTTTTCTGAACTTCTTTGTTTCTCGCTTAGAGAGGAGAACACTCTTGTGGAGCAATTTGTCTTTGAGGTGCTGGTGGTGTTTGTGGAGAGTTTGGCATTAGCACACTTGGATGAAAAATCTTTGGGCAAGTTATGACCTCTACACCCTACTTTTTCATATGAAATGTTCAGTTTACTGGAGTCATGTAGTATACTTTTTATTTTACAACATAAGTATTTTAAAATGTGAATATTTTGCAAACATACAGTGGAAAATTGTGATTTGACTTCTGATTGCATCTAACTGCCCTACTCTATGTTGTCTTGACTTTTATTTTATGATCATCAGGAACTGTTCAACAGTGCTGCAGTGCCTTAGACCACCTTAAGAGGATAATCAAACACAAAGCAGATTCCCTTAATCAAAATGCCAAGAGACGCACGCCCAGGTATGAGATGGTTAGGATCTACTCTAAAAAATGAGTTCTTTGCTCATTTGGAATAGTTGAATATGCTTAGTTTAGATAATTTCCCGATAGCTAACTAGCTTTGTTGCTTCTTCATGCTCCACAGAGGTTTCCCTCCGGACCAGACTGTGCGTCTCTGTGATTTAGTCATGTGGCTGCTGACCCAGTGTGGGCGTTCACAAACTGAGTGTCGGCACAAGTGTATGGAGCTCTTTTTTGAATTTGTCTCACTTTTGCCAGGTAAGACAAGTTCCTTGGACAAATCATATCCTTAAGTAATTAATACACTGTGTCAGTAATATATGCGCATTGTGGATTTGGGGATGAGGTAGAAACAATATGTTGTTCCAGTTTTGCATTAAGAGATAGGTTGTAGGGGTTGCACCAATATTTACTTTCCTTCATTATCAGGTAAGCCATCCCCTGCACAGTGGCTCGAGGAACAGATTAGAAAAGAAGGCCAAAGATTTGTAATCACATGTTTGGAGGGTGGAGGCTTACTGTCTCAGCCTACTCTGAGAGAGATTGAAGCCCCATTCAGTGTAAGAGCCACCCTACAGTGGATGGATCTCTTATTGGCTGCTCTTGACTGCTATAACACCTTTACTGGTCAGCACCTCATTCAACCCCACAGGATTCTGGGTGAGTCCCACGTTGCTATGTAAATGAAGCTTGTTGTCACTGTCTTAGGAAAACCATTTGTGAATGAAAAGGTAACTTTCTAGGAGAATGAAAACTGGGAAAAATGCTTGTATTTATGTTACTTTACAAAACAAAGGTTTGTTTGTCAAAATCTCTGTCATTTCTATCACGTAGTGTTGATGCAGTGTGTGGGATATGGCTGACATTTTCAAATAGTGAAATAAATATTTAAAAATGCTCTTATGACCTGTGATATTGTGATGATGTCTTGATAATGGCCAATCCATGGAATGCTGAACTCTGAATATCCTCATCCCAACTTTCCAGACTCTAGTGAGAAGTCCAGCTTTCTGCAAGCTATCCATTTCTTTGTGTCAGAACTGGCCATGCAAGACCTGAAGGAAGCATCGGCCTGTTTCAAAGTCACTGACTCGGTTTCACCTCACTTCAGCCCTCGAGAGAAAGAGCTCTACAGCTATAACAAGTGCACCATTATTGTACGCTTGCTAGAGTTCTCCACCATGGTGCTACTCAAAGGCCAGCAGGACCTCTGGAAGGTGTGGTCCATTGTGTTTTCAGTAGTTAATTTACCTGTCCTCTTTAAAGTTGCAAAATGTTTGGATGCATTGTCATGTAATCCCAATTCAGTCATTTTGATCTTGAATCAATCTTTCATTTTAGCTTCTGGAACAGCAGATTTTCAGTCCCTCCTTTTTCACACTGGTCACTTTGACAGTGTGTGAACCATCTTCTGTTGGTTTTAACATGGCTGATCTGGAGGTCATGACACATCTGCCTGAAGTGTGTGTTCCTCTCCTGAAGGCCCTAGTATCAACACCCTACAGGACAGATCTGGAGAATAGCATTAGGAAGAAGATTACTTCTCAGTGGTATATTTTAAGCTTTAATTCTTTATTAAAACAACATGAATTACGCTTATTTTTCTTTGCTACTCTTAAACTGATATTTACAGCATGCAGCGTAGCATAAGTTTAACATTATCCTCTATAGTTATTTATGTCTAGTTTTTCTTTGTGCATCTGTATTCTTGGTTTTTTCCTGTACCCTAAAAGTGTGGAGGAGTTGTGTGCAGTGGATCTGTATGACCCAGATACTCAGTTCAGCCATCCCAAGCTGGAACTGTTACTTTCAGCTTGCAAACAGCTTCACCAGTGTGGGCTTCTCAACTCCGTCCTACGCAGCCAGGTACAATGATCTGCAAATGTGAAAATAAGTACACATCCTCTTCAGGGAATACACTTCTGCATTCTCTTTCTTTTTGTACAGGATGCAGGTCATGGCAGCTCTCTAGGTTCCAAGCTTCTCATTGCAGTCTACAAGGGCATTGCACCTGGAGAGGACAGGAAGTCCCTCCCCTCCATGGATGTTGGTAGCAGGAGGTTGGCAGATGGTTTGGTTAAGCTGGCTTTCTCACTGGGTGATCAGGCAAGAGTTCCATTTTCAGAAACCATAGAACTCATAAAATATATTTTGTAAAATACCTGATTTTAACTTTGACAGGTGGTATTTATGAGTACTTCAGACATACTTAGATTGTACATTTATAGTTTGTGGCTCATCTCTCCCATTCAGACTGAGCAGCTGGTGGGTTTGTTGCTCAACTCTATCACTTTGTCAGTGCCTCTGTCTGGCAGCCTGAACCCTCATTTTCTGAGCTTCTCCCATGGCGAGTACTTCTACAGCCTTTTCCACATCACCATTAACGCTGAGCTTCTGCACTGCCTGGACTGCTCTGTGCCCCTGCTGCTTACTGCGGCTACACAGAGCCCCAACATGGTGAGATTTCCCTGATTGAAGAGGAAGAAATATTTGGCAATATTGGATAATGATTTACATCTGGCAGTTGCCAAGGAAGCCAAGCCGTCCTAATTATTTTGGTCTCTATGACAAAAATCTAATCTTTGGTTTAAGTAAATTTAGTGTGTTTTGGTATTTTTTCCACAGAACAATTTTACAAAACTGTCACAGTTATTTTCCCCCCTACGCATTTAATACTTGCAAAGGTAGTATATATTTCCCGTAATACCTAATGAAAGAATTCAGAGCAAACTTTCATATATCTTTAATACAGAATCTCTCTAGTTTGTCTAGGGTCCTGGGTCCTCTCTTTTGGACTCCTTTCTACAGATTTCAGTGGGGTCATTTGTGATAATTAAACCATTTTTGTTTGGAGGTATCTGTTGGAAGATCCAATCACAAACCAGCTGTAGCTTTTTGGCCGATGTGCCAAATTTTAATTTAGTGTCTACTTGTACATCATGAAGATGAGGCCATGATGCTATACAGCCTATCAATGTTCTCATTACATTGCGGTGAAAAACAGCCACAAAAACACAGTTCCTCCACATCCTTAACAATAGGCATGAGATTGTCACCTTTTTTAAAAATCTAATCTAACCACAGAACCCTCCTCCAGTAGCACTGAGCAAGTTAGTAGCACTTCTTAGTTATTCTCCTTAGAGTGAGTATAGGCAGGTGTGTAGCTATGTTTTATAGTTTCCTGAAATATACCTTCTGTCTCATTTGTTGTCCCGTATTGATGAACGATTAAAAATTCAGCATCTGTCACATCGTTTTTTATACTCCAGTGAAAATCATAAATGGCCACTTAAGTTCCAAGACAGTTATTTAAATACAAACTAAAACATGCTTCTATTTTGTTCAGAATAATTTCTAGGGTTGCCTATTGTTTTGTGATATGTGATTTTATGGCAATATTTTTGTTTAGTGGGTGTTAAGTTTTAAATGTTGTTTTGTTTAAAATTTTGTCAATTTACTTGAGGTCTTTTTTTTTTTTTCTTGTTCCCTTTTATATCTTTAACAATAATTATTGAGTCTTGCATAAAAAGAGATAAACTGGTTTTTCCTCCTTGCGAGTGGATTGAAGGAAATTTGAGCATTTGAACAGCAGTCCATTATGAATTGTGTTTAGCACATCAGTGTAGGTTTCTACAACTAGGACGCTTCTAGGGTGAAAAATTGTGTGTATGTCTTATTTCAGGTTAGTGTCCTGCTTAATGGCATCTTGGACCACAGTTTCCGTGAGCGTTCAGTCAGGAAGACTCAGGGCTCTCGACTGGCTGGGCAACTATTAAAGGGTTGGGACTTCCTGAAACCATGGTGGGGAAGCCCTGCCTCCTCACCAGAGAGCAAAACTTCGATTCTTACATTGCTTTCTAAAGTTCTACAGGTACCAGAAACACATCAGTGAACCTCTGTTTAGACACATCTTTACAATACTTCTGGCATTACTTTCTTGAGTCTTTCATGAGTCTGTCATTGTAATTCACAGATTGACTCTTCAGTATGCTCAGACACCAGTCATCCAGCATTTAATGCTGTCTTTTCTACCTTCACCACTCTACTCACTGACACAGCTCTGCCCTTAAACCTAAAGGTAATGAATAACTTTTTATGTATAATAAATTTTACACTGAACTGTACTGGACTTTGTCTCTCTCTGTTATTCTCTTTAATGTTTTTTCATGCCATTACATAATCTGAATATAATGGAGTTCCTGTTCTCCTGCAAGCGTGTATCGGTTGTCCTCTTGAACATCTAAAAATCTATTGCTGTGATTTTTGTTTTTCTGTTCCAAAGAGCCAGGCCCTGATCATCTTGCCTTTCTTCACCAAATTGCCCAGTGGCCCTCTAGAGGAGCTGCAGAGTGCTCTGGAAGCTCTAGTGGCTGCCCATTTCCCCATGCAGTCAGACGAGTTCCCCCGCGGGTCACTTCAATGCAACAATTACATGGACTGCATTCATAAGGTGATATGCTGCAAACACACCAATGGGACTGAAAAGACTGATTCAGTTACAGTTGTGCTGGGGCAAAAAAGCCAGTAATTGATATAACTTATATTGTTCCCATTGATAACCATGGAAATGATTGTGTCAAGTGTGGCATGGTTTGATGATTTTTAATATTATTTTTAAAACTAACAGTGATTTGATTCTTTGATTTTTATTTGTTATTTTTTCAACGTCATGAAAGATTTGTCAAATGTCATGGTTAACTAAGCAAATTTTGGTTTTTTTATGTTTGAAACTGAAAAAATGAGATGGGAAAAAGAGACTTTTTTGCCCCCAAAAAGTGCTTGCTTGAATATTACTGCAGTCAGCAAGTGTGAAACATTCTAAAACTGCTGCCGCTAAATCACCACTTTGAGGTGCATTTTTAACATCCCTTTAATAGTTAATAGCTAATCAGATACTGATGACTGGCTTCAGTTTTTAGATGCCTTGGAGCTGTCCCAGAGTCCTGTCCTGCTGAAGCTAATGGCTAGAGTTCTGTGTCGTGATAAAAAGCATATCATGGAAGACCACTTTCAGACATGCTTCCAGAGAATTGCTCGACAGTAAGACAAAGACATACTCCCTTTCTCTGTCATGTGAGCATATATTTGTGAACATGTGTTAATATGCAGTATTTGAAGACAATTCTCTTCTCTGACAGGTCAAGCTGCGAAGGCCAAGTCCTCCTACTCTGCACTGTTTATCAGATGTTTCAGGTAAAAGATGTTCCCATGAACTCGATGCTCATGGGCCTGCTGGATAGGGTCCTGGTCCCACTGATGACTCACTGCAGTGCTAAACCTTTGTCTCAGTTCTTTATCACCAATGTGGCCACCATCATGACTACTCTACAGGCACGCTTTACAAAAGTGAGTGAAGAGTATGAATGGGCATTCTAAATGGTTGTGCTTTTTGTTGCTGTAGCAAGTTTTTCGTGCACTATTAAGCTGTTTTTGAATTCAGTCTGTAGAGTCTGCCTTTGAGAGCCAAATCATCATGAAAATAGCCTCTTGTAAGCTGCTGGAGTTGCTTTACTCTCGTCTGCCTAAAGAAGAGGTTTATTCTAAGGACTCCGCCATCAACCAGGCTTTCTGCGGCCCCATCAGAGCAGAGGGAAACGAGCTGTCTAAGAACCTGCTCAAGTAATATGTTTTTTCCTCCTTTTTTAACTGTTCATTGCTCCTGCTTTGAGTGTTAAGAGTCAAGAGCCAAGATCATAAATTATAACTTTGGACATTTACTTCAACTTGTTGAATGTGAAAAGGTTTTCATTTAAAATTTAAATGTTTGAGCTGCCTTTATGCTGTGGCAGGTCATGTTTTGAAGGCTTTACTGAGAACATGGCAGGAGAGAGTACTCTGTTGGAGCTGAGGAGACAGTACCATTGTGCTGCTTACAACTGTGCCATCGCCCTCATCAGCTGCAGCTTTAATGAGACCAAGTTTTACCAGGGCTTTCTATTCACAGAGAAACCAGAGAAGGTGAGTGAGCATTGAGTTTTATTCACAAGAAACTGAATGTATACTATGTCTTCTCCTTGGGGTTGTCATACTTGCTTGTTTTCGCAGTAATTAAGCTAATTCAGTATGTCTCAGGCATTCAGCATGTCTTTAAATTACTTTGCACATTTTTTCTCCTCACAGAACCAGTTCATTTTTGAGAACCTTGTCAACACACATAGGACATACAATTTTCCAATAGAGGTTGAAGTAGGTTTTTTATTACACTTTTTTTCAAATATTTAATTAGCTACAAAGCTTTGGATGATGATGCAGTGTATATCATTTTTGCTGTCAGGTTCCTATAGAAAGGAAGAAGAAATATGTCATAATCAGAAAAGAAGTGAGTGGAGAAAACGGAGGTGAGGAGTTAATGTCTGGATTTTTCCCTGAACACATGAATTAATTGCAATCACTGCAACTGTTACCAGTTTAAAGCCTCCACACTTGTTTGTGACAATGGGCTCAAGAAGCAAGATTTTCTCCTTTTAATCTTTTTCTTCCTCTCAGATGCACCAGTATATCTCTCTTCACAGTCCTACATGGCTGACAGTAGCCTCAGTGAAGAGATGAGTCAGTTTGACTTCTCTACTGGAGTTCAGAGCTTTTCCTACAACTCCCAGAATCCCACTGGACATCAAGGCAGAAGTAGGGCAAGGGTGTGTGAAAAACAGAAGGTTTTGTTTGTGTATCTACAAAAAACAGAAATGTCAGGCCTTCTAAGCAGGGTGTGTTTGTGAGAAAGTAAGTGGAATTTAATTTTTTTGTTGTTGTTGTTTGTTTCTTTCTCTTAGGAACGTATGGAGGTCCAACACCAGGATGAAACTGTTGAGCTGGAAATGGACGAGCTGAACCAGCATGAGTGCATGGCCACCATGACAGCTCTGTTCCACCACATGCAGAGAAACAACATCACCCCTAAAGCTGAAGAAGTGAGTAAGACATAAGTGGAGACACCGGTCAGTAATAACAGGTCCAACAGTTATATAAGCATGATATTTACTATATGTTTTTTATACCATTATTAAACCTTAAACCTATATACCATTATATCCAAATGCGTCATCATTCCTGGTCAAATTATGTTGTTCATTGCATAAGTAAAATTTCATACAATTCTGTTTAACTGCAAAATTTAACAAATTCAAAAAAATCATATATTAACAACTATATTTTAGTTGATTCCTTGTCAAGGGTGTATACTTATTGTATGTAATTTGCAGTGTGTTAGTGTATAAGTCTGTATTGTGTTCTCATACAGTTATTATATGTTGCCAATCAAGTATGACCATGTTAATAGACACATAATCTGTCTTGTGTTTTTAGGGAGTGACACCCAGTGATCTTCCACCCTGGATGAAGTTCCTGCATGGGAAGCTGGCTAATCCATCCACTCCTCTAAACATTCGTCTGTTTATCGCCAAGCTCATTATCAATACTGAAGAGGTGACTGCTGTCATTTTCACTTCGCACTATACATTTAAGAGAGCTGAGATTTTTTTTAATTCAGTTTAATGAATTGCTACCAATTAAATTACTATCTGTTAATCCTGCTGGCTCTTTGTTGTACAGATATTCCGTCCCTATGCCAACCACTGGCTGGGACCACTCTTACAACTGGTCGTTTCTGGTAACAATGGAGGAGAAGGCATCCACTTTATGGTGGTGGACATAGTAGTTACTGTCCTCTCTTGGACCAGTGTGACCACTCCAAAGGTTTGTGTGTGTGTTTGACATCATATTTAGTCTTAAACCTTAAGCCTTCAAGATGTAGGATACAGTATAGATTCAAGATTCAAGATTTAAAGTGTTTATTGTCATATTTACAGAAAAAAATTCTCTGTGTAATGAAATTCTTTCTTTGCTGTCCCCACACAAATGCCAAGTTAGGTTAAGAGTTAATAAATAAAAATAAATAAATAATTAAAAAAAAGAAATAAAGAAATATATAAAAATATATTTCTTTATTTTATAGGACATTATAGAACACTACTTTCAGTACTGATGTTGTATATTCTGTTTTGCTCATGGTGATAGGTTCCAGGTCATTTATTATTTTACTTTTCAGGGAAATACTCGAGATGAGGTCCTTGCCAATCGTCTGATTGAGTTTCTAATGAGAAATTGCTTCCATTCCAAAAGGGCCGTGTTCAGGCATAATCTCGAGATTATTCGCACCATTGTGGAATGCTGGAAAGACTGTCTGCACATTCCATACAAGTTTGGAATTATCTTTATTTTCCTAGTGTATATGATGTCTCTAAATGTATTTTCATTTGATATGTGTGAGTATATTGTAAAATGAACATATTCCGGATTAGACATGTGCCCATATTGAAGTAATGAGAAATACTGAGATGCAACACACACGGTATTGTTATAAATTGTTAATAATAACGTTAATAATCTTGCCTATTTTATCTTGGCTATTTTGCTCATTAAGACATTAATTAATGCTGAAGGCTGCTCTCTCATTATACAGTTTTTCTTGTAGTATTATTTTTCTTAAAACAATAGCGTGACTGTATTTTAAACCACAATAAAATGTTACTGGTGTGATATTTCATTTTCCGGCACACGTCTCTTCTGAAGTATGTGTAGTTGTTGCTACTTATCTCTGCACAATAATTCTTGCCACAAAGATTTTTAGAGTTGTTCTTTTTCTTGCAGTCTAATATTTGAGCACTTTTCTGGGACAGACCCCAACAGTAAAGATAACTCTGTTGGATTGCAGCTCTTGGGTATAGTGCTGGCCAACAACCTTCCCCCATATGACTCTGCGTGTTGCGTTGACCATGACAGGTAAACAGTCCACAACTCTGACTGAAATTCCATCCTGTATTATTTGTTAGGGCCAAATTATTATTTATTAGCGTTCACTTCTAACTCATGAAATATTGAAGAACTGATGCATTTTTCATGCCTGCACTTAAATGAATTAATACTACAAATGTTTTTACAGGTACTTCCAGTCACTGGCCAACAACCTGTCCTTCATCAGATATAAGGAAGTGTACTCTGCTGCGGCAGAGATCATTGGGCTGTCCCTAAACTACATGAAAGACAAGGAAAACGTACATATATTGTACAATTATCTATTTCTTATCTTAATCTGTTACTTAGCAATTAAGACTTGCAAAACTTAATAATGCTTGTTTTTATATAGCAAAACCAGGTTCCATTGTTTGATGCGACTGTTTCAAAGTTGATGGATTTGAAGAAGAAGGATCTGAGTGACAAATTTGTCATTTGTTTGAGTAAAGTGTCCAGACACTTCCCATCTCTGGCACCTTGGTAAGTTGGACATTAGAAGTTTTCATTTATTACTGGCTTTGCAAGCTTTCTAACTGGGGAACTTGGTTTATGTGTGTGTGTCTGAAACAGCTTTGCAAATGCTGTTTTTTACCTGCTGCCGAAACTACATGGCGTGTTGAAGACTCACTGCCTGGAATGTGTTCTTAGCTGCGCTGACTCCATTCCTGATATCTTCATGCACCTGAGGACAAAAAGCTTTGTCCAGATTATGGCCCACAGGTGTGTTTGAAATGATGGTGGATATCATGGTTTATCTATGGCCAAGAAATATGCCCTACATGCTACGGAATACATTTGTGTATATGGACATCACATTGCTTTGTGGCTGTAAATGTTAATATAATTTCATTTTTTTAGAGATGAGGCAAGACAACAGGTGTGTCTGGACATCGTGCATAAAATCCTGGCCCTTCTTAAGCCAGAGGAACTGAAAGAGATTTTGGGGGCTGTCTGTGCATTTGTCTCTCACCCCTCGCCAGTGTGCAGAGAGAGAATGTATGACATCCTCATGTGGATCCAAGACAACTACAGGTGCTTTCCACTCCCTCCAGCTTCTCTTCTTTGTCTGTAGTAATTGCTATCATAGATTGTTCTTTTTTCTCTGCTGCTCTTGAGGCTCAATTCTCTACCCTCCACAGCATATTTTTTCTGTTCCTTAGTCTTCAATTCGTACTTCCACCCAAGCTTTTCATTTTTCCCTTTTAAACACAGTTGCTTTTCACTTGTTCCTCATGTCTCTTTTTCCACTTAAGTCATAATTTTTTTTGTTTAGTTTTTTCTCACAGTAATGTAACTTTAAAGTATGGAAAAGTGGGTAGTAGCTAGAACTGTTTGGTTTACACAGATGTGAAAAAGTGAAAGTGAAAAAGCAATTGAAATTAACTGTTGCTGTAATTATGTGTTTACAGTGATGCTGAGAGCAGGGAGGACAGTACATCTGTGGAAGTGCTCAATGCAGCCAAGGAAACACTACTCCAAGGGTTGACAGATGAAAACCAGGGCCTGCAGTGAGGATGGCACACATTGCACCATACATTTCTTGCACAAAGACTTTAAAATGAGTACAAAAGATAAAAGTTTGGAAACCACTAGTCAATTCATATTTGAAACAACTTTTAATCTATGAATGGAGCAAACTTCCCACTTGTGGGACTAATAAAGGTTTATCTTATCTTAAATGTGACATATTTCTGCACATTTTAATGATTAACCTTGTTTTGGTTACATTTAATTTACACCAAAATATTGTGAAAGTGAAATTTGAAGTTTAGGCAGTTTAATCAATACTACAGTCATTTTTTCTCATTACAAAAGTTGCTGTGTAAACACAAATAAACCTGAGGCATTTTGGAATTGTGCAGTGGATTGCTGAAACAGAAATCAACAGAGCTGTATGTGGAGGAAACAATTGAGTAAAAACAACCCTTATAGCATCGGTTAAGCTTTCGGGTAGAACTATTGAGTTTTGAAGTTGTGTGGCATCTTGTGGCACAGGAAATTTGAGGATAGAGGGGAGAAAGGATTTTTCTAAATATCAACAATTCCTGGAAATTAATGTTTTAACAGCTAGTGAAGAAACTGAAAAAAGGAGATGTTGGATATTACATCAAGACATTGAACTATGTAAAGAATGCAAGATTAAGGTTTTCAAAGGAACTTCACCTTCCTCAAACTGGAATATTTTTGAAAATCTTTGAACTAGAACTTTCTGCAGGGGACAATTCTGTTGTTTTTTTTCTTGTGTTTTTTTATAGGCTGTATGTGCGTAACTTCTGGAGTCACGAGAAACGTTTGCCTCCTGCCACACTGGAGCGGATGCTGATGGTTCTGGGTTCTCTATACTCTGCTCGCATTGAAGAACGTTTCCTTAGTCTGGCTACAGATTTGCTGCTAGAAATGACTAGTCAAAGTCCAGACTACACTCGCAACATTTTTGAGTTTCCCCTCTCTGAGTGCAAATTTCAGGTAATGTCTTGGTTAGTCTTATTTCCATTAGAGCAACTATTCAGCAAGTGTGTGAGAATTTGTTTTAATTTTGAAAAGAATATAGGTCCAGAAGTATGTGGTCCTAATTACTGAGTTTAGGTGCAATAGGAGGCCACCTTTGCCACAGGTTAGTTTGTGAAAGTTCTGCCCTGCTAGATCTGCTCTGGTGAACTGTGAGTGCTGTTATTGTAAAGTGGAAGCCTCTAGGTCCAAAGCTGTAAACTTACAGGGCCGTAAATTAGATAAAAATGCTATGTCGCCTGCTGGATCACTTACTACAGAGCTTCAAACTGGCACTGGAAGCAACATCAGCACAAGAATTGAATGTTGAGAACTTCACAAAATGAATTTCTATAGGCAAGTTCCACGCAAACCTAATATCGCTATTACACCACTCCAGCCAAGCGGACGACTCTGGAGTAGTGAAATTGTGTTCTCTGGAGTCTGTCAGTCTGATGGATGAATCTTGCTTTGGACTATGCAGAAGAAGGCTACCACCCAAAATCAGTTATTGCCAGCAGTAAAGTCTGATGTAAGAGGATTAATAGGCTCTGCCTGTTTTACAGTTTTAGCTCGGCCCCTTAGTAGTAGTGAAAGGTGGCTTTAATGCTACAGCATGCAAATACATTTTGCACTATTTATATGCTTCCACCTTTGTGGCAACAGTTTTGGGAAGGCCCTTTCCTGTACTTGAATGTGCAACTGTGTACAAAACGAGGTCCATAAAGAAGTCGTCCATTGAGTGTGGTGTGGAGGAACTGCAGAGGCCTGCACAGAGCCTTGACCCCAACCCTGCTGAACACTTTTGGGATGAATTGGCCTTCTCATACAACGTCAGCGCCTGAATTCACAAATTCTCTTTCAACTAAATAGGCAGAAATTCCCACAGACACATTACCAGAAGTGTGTAGGCTGCAAAATGGGAGTCAACTCTAAATTAATGTCTGTAGTCCAGCGAACTCATAGAGTTGTGATAGTCAGGAGTCCACATCCCATTGGCCATTCAGTGCGTCTGTACGAGGGTTTTTCCAAACTGTTCATATTCCTTTATGATCTTTAATCTGAATGCAGGACTACGCTATCGACTCCAGCTGGCGGCTACGGAGCACAGTCCTCACACCCATGTTCATGGAGACCCAGGCAACACAGGCTGCGGGCACCCAGGTTACAGACAGTGCAAGGACACAAATGGCCAGCATGAAAGGCCAAATTCGAGCCACCCAGGCCTCTCTGGAGTTCTCCCAAACCCAGGCACCTGGTGCAGGTATTCTGTTTACATTGCAAGTTACACTTCATATGTGATTGAATTCAGTTTACTGCTGTTCTTACACCGCTGTTCAAAGACTTTAATTCAGTATTTGCCGTAATATGAAACATTGCAATATTGGAAAAAAAATCTAAAAATATCTATACACAAACAATTTGTAATATGTTAAATCCACAATGCATAGTAATTGTTTATAAAATAAAAAAGTTGTTATATGGCAAGTGATTGCATACTTGTATGGCAAGTGATAGTGTAAAGTAACACTTAAATGAAATGGAAATTTGTGCTTACAGGACGGCGCTCAGCATATAACTGGTTGACTGGCAGCAGCGTGGATACTCTAGCAGATTATTCCCTGTCCTCTGACTCACTGTCCTCTCTGCTGGTGTTTGAGAAGAAAAGAGCAGAGCGACCCCTCGGCTTCCGAGCCGTGGGCACTGGTTTTGGCTCCAGACGACTCATTGCTCCTGCTGACGAAACAGACAGCCGCAGTGCAGGTCTGTTTGTAATCATAGAGGGAGTTTATTATGGCAAACAAACTGAACTGTACACTAAAATGTCTGAGGTGGTATTGGAGTGAAATGTTTGTGTTCTTCGTTTATAGCTGATAGAGAAAAACGTGCTGACATACTAAGACTGAGGCGAAGGTTCCTAAAGGACCAACAGAAAGAAAGCCTGAAGTTTGCAAAGAGGGAAATTCAGTCACAAAAAGCTGAAAGGGTAGATTTGGGTTGTTCTAAAAAACCTGATTTGTCTGTGGTTTTTGTAACTGCTTTCTTGCATCAGCCATCATATTTTTCACTGAACAGGAAAAAAGGGCAGACCAGAGGATAAGACGAGAAGCTCAGGTGACCTTGTATCGGAGCTACAGAGTTGGAGACTTGCCTGACATTCAGATCCAGCACAGCAGTCTCATCGCTCCTTTACAAGCCTTGGCACAAGTACGAGCTGATCCAGATGGTTTAAACGTTAGTGAAAGTTCTCATTTAGTCTGAAATAATGTATTAATCTTTCTTTTATTAACTGTGCCTCAGAGAGATGCCACTCTGGCAAAGCTGCTGTTTAGCTCCTTGTTTGGTGGTGTGCTAGTTGAGATGGACAGATCCAAGCCATCTAAAGAGAAGGAGGCACTTTTGAAGAACCTTCTGCAGAACATGAACAACTTCCTGCAAAAGAGCACTGTTTATTTTCCACCTTTTATTTCTTGCGTGCAGGTAAGTGTGGAGTGTGGATCTGCAGGTCAAGTATAAGGACCAAGATATTAGAACACTGTGGGTCAGTTTCCCAGATTCAGATTAAGCCTAAGCCTAAAATGAATTTCCTGTAGAGATTTGCTGCTAGCTGTGCAGTTTTGTCTGTGATCAAGGCTTAATTCATGTTTAGAAAACTTTCCCTGTATCTAATACTCATAAAATATTTGGTTTCTTTCCAGTTTCAAAAACTGTGAAATATTTAAATAAGAGCCGTTTTTGATGTATGTTTACTTCTGTACATAGATACAAAAATAGACATAAATACAAAAATGACATCTTAGCGGTTTTAGGCAGCTGAATTAAATAATGTTGAAATTATTTTTGCTATACACAACCATGACTTTTTCTGCAGGACATGTGTCGTGAGGACAGGACCTTACTGGACGTTCAGCCTGCCAATGTCAGTGCCAGCTGCTTGGCTAGCTTGCAGCAGCCCATGGGCATTCTTCTCCTAGAAGAGAGCCTGCTGCACTCCAGCTACATGCCTGATGAACCTCCTTCCAAAAGGGCACGGGGCAAAAAGGAACTGACCCCAGACACAGAAAGATGGATTCATCTAGCAAAGTAAGCTTTCTATACCTCTTCCTGTCTGCAGTGTATTCTCTGATTTCTTTTTTTTCTCTCTCTCTTCTCCAGTACCATATTTTCTGCCACCATTTGTTTCATCTTTTTCATTTGAATTTTCCATGAGTTTATGGAATTGTGTATTCCTAGGCTTAGAATGAATTATTATTTTCTGGCACTCTTAGGTTGTATAGATCTTTAGGGGATTATGATGTTGTGAGGGGCATCTTTGGAGGAAAGATTGGCACAAAGTCCATCACATGCACTGCATTGCAGGCAGAAGCAAAAAGTGACTATGCTGAGGCAGTGAAGCTTTACAATGAGGTAAGGTGACTTTGGGATCATAATAAAAACAATTAAGAATGTTCAGAATTATTTAGGTATAAATGTGGCCCAGATAGACAACTAGCAAGACTAAATTAAAGAGAGAAACTAAAGAGAATTTACCTGTGTCAGATTTGTGCTTTGCAATAATTCTGTGCTTCAGGCTCTGAACACTGAGGAGTGGATGGATGGAGAGCCCACTGACACAGAAAAGGATTTCTGGGAGATAGCAGCTCTGGAAGCCTACAATCACCTGACTGAATGGAAGTCTTTGCAGTACTGTGCTACGGTTAATCTGGATGACAGCTCCCCTGTAAACCTAGATAAGATGTGGGACGACCCCTTTTATCAGGTAGAAATTTGGGATCAGTTTTTTGTCTTACAGGACGTGTTCTTGGTGGGGTTTTTTTGTTTGTTTTTTGTTTTATTTTGTCTTTTTAAACAAAATTCCACCCACTATCGGCTAAAATTTCACTCAGTTACTTGGAAAAAACAGATCTTGGCCGTTTTCATCTGTAGTACAGAGAGAGTTATTTTGATGTCATGTTTTCTAACGTTTACCAGGAAACATACCTGCAGCACATGATGCGCAGCATGCTGAAACAGCTGCAGTTGGGGCAAAGAGACCAGGCTCTCCTGAGCTTTGTGGATGCTGCCATGAAGGTGGAGGAACGAAAACTTCTGATGGAAACACACTACAGTCAAGAGCTGAGTCTACTGTACATCCTGCAAGAGGACTACGACCGAGCCAAATACTATGCCAACAACTGCATGCAGGTCTTTATGCAGGTCAGTGATAGACTGAGCGATAGGCTAACAAGACAGGAGCCCATTGTGGCTAGTTTTTATACATCAAATATTACTACAGTAGGGATAACGGTACTCATTAATGATGCACTTTTCATTTTCCCTCCCCCATTACGATACACTTTTGATGTGGATGTAGTGTTGTAATATATATATATTTTAAATTTAAGCAAAGAAATTCTCTTTTTGACATATTAAACATATCTTTATTCTATAGAGATGTAATTACATTAAATACAGGTTGTTTTACCTCATACAAATAAAAACACACCTTTTATAAATCTTGTGGAATCCATGCGTCAGTGGATCAGAGATATTTTGGCATGAGGGGAGTTTAGACAATATTGCCTAATATGTTGTTTTTAGTTTAGTTTGGCTGTTCAAAGACACAAACCCCCCACTTTCTACCATTGTGTCTATGTACAACACCCTTAACCCTCAGATGCTCCAGGGGGACTGTCCCTGTAATTAATGATTGTAAGTCGCTCTGGGTAAGAGCATCAGCCAAATGCCCCCATTACCCTTTATCTGCCCATTAGACTGACAAGATGCCCCCATACGGCTAGTTTGATTCCCCAAAGTATGGGAAAGGAGATGCATATTAGCAACATATTGGCAAGTTTTACATTTCGATACTGTTGAAATATTGGAATATAACACATTGCGTCAAAGGTGTGTGGAAGTTTTCGTGGGTTATGCGCACTGAAAAATGTAGTTTTATGTTAAATTCTTGGGCAATAATACATTAACAATCTTCAATGGTTATTGAGTTTATAGTGTATAGAGAACTACAAATCTGACTGTTCTTTTAAACCATTTTTCTTACAGAATTACTCTAGCATAGACCCTCTGCTGAACCGCAGTCGTTTGACTGTGCTCCAGTCAGTTCAAGCTCTGACAGAAATCCAGGACTTCCTGCATTACGTCACAGGCGAGGGTGAGCTGGCTATTTTCTCGTTACAGTTAAGTTTAAAAAATGGTAATTAAGCCTCTCTTACTGTGAACTCTGTGTTGCTTTCATCCAGTCTCAGTGTGCTCTCTGAAACATGTGGTAAAGCGGTGGACCAGTCGCTATCCTGATGCTAAAATGGACCCCATGAACGTTTGGGATGACATTATCACATCTCGGTGAGTCATCTCCTTGACAATTTGTTTGCATAAACTTTGCCTACAATGCAGGTGGAATGCTTAATTTCTAGTGTGTTTGTATAAACCTCTTTTTTTTTTTTTTTTTCTTCTCTGCACCAGTTGCTTCTTCCTAGATAAGATTTGGGAGAAGCTGAACTCTTCTCCTGCTAACAGTATGGAGGTGGATGGAACTGAGCAGGACAGCGCAGAAGAATTAGGGGCGCTGGTGAAGCGCTGCAAGTTTGATATGAAACTAAGCATGGCAGACAGTGCTATGAAACAGGTGCTCGTTCATTATCCCATAATTATTCAGAGGAAGATTAATAAAGAAGAATTAAACCATGGCAGTACATGTTAGAGATGTTTAATTACTTGGCTCTTTACTCTTTACTTTACTCTTCTTTTTTGTATTTTAAAAACTCACTTTAAATGTACAACAGTGAGTGTATAAGTCAATCAGAGTCATACTTCTTGCCAAAGAGAGAACCAGCACGTTTTTGTTGAGAAATATGTTTTTTTTGTTGTTTTTTTTTTAAATGTGCCAGAACAACTTCTCAGTGGCGACCAAACTGTTAAAAGAACTTCACAGAGAAGCGAAGACTGAAAAGACTTGGCTACAGCATTGGGTTCAGTGCTTCACCCGCTTCACTCAGCGCAGGAGCCAAAGTATTGGACCGGCCGAGCAGATCAGTTCCCTGCTCAAGACTGTCCCACTTCTTGGTAGGGTGTGACCTACATAAAGCAGTCCGTGACAAATCCATTTTACTCCTTAAATCAACTGCTGATTTTCCAGTCCTAACACACTTCTGAAACCTGGAAACTGATTTCTGCCATTCTGATCAAACGTATTGTTTTAGTTAGTGCAAGCTCTTCAATGTACTTTCCTATAGGATGGTAAAATCTGAAATAGTGACTGACAAAAAAAAAGAACTATATTATATACCCGATGACAACCATTTCTTGACTCCAAGTCATGTGTTTTTGACATGTAGAGGAGACAGAGCGACAGAGTGAAGACTCTGTGGGCAGTGTGTTCAGAAACCAAAGAATCCTTCTGGGCACCACCTTCAATCTTTTGGGAGGTGCTGTGCAGCGCAGTCCATCTGCTCTACAGGCCGTTGGAGTAGAGAAGGCACAAAGAGTTCTTGAACTTTCCAGAGCCTCTTCCTCTGACGAGGTAACATTCTTTTTGTGTTAAGTTTTATATTATACGTGGATTGACCAAGACATGGCTTTAACATCTGCGCAAAATGTTGGATAACAAGAGCGTACTACACATTTGAGTGACTAGTGACTGAAAAGAAATGCAATTTTTGTATTTTCTCATTGAAATATCAACACCTCTCTTCTGCTGTAAATTAGTCTTCATCCTTTGGAAAACATGTGAATCCTTTAGATACGTTTTTTATTGATTTAATTAAATATTACCTCTGTATGAATACAAAAAAATCAGGATTTGATGTAAATTTAATAAATTAAAAATCCAACTTGACACGTTCCTAGATTTTAATCATTAAAAAAATTTACAGTGACATCTTTTGAAATCAACTGCCATCTGTTAGTTATGCTCAGAGTATGAGTGCAAAAATGGCTGATTTCACCTGTACTTCAAATTTTTACCCAAATACAGTGGGCAGCACTGTTGCCTCACACCTCCAGGGTTGGGGGTTCGAATCTGGGTCCTGTGTGTGCGTGTGCGCGCGTGTGTGCGCGCGTGTGCGTGTGCGTGTCTGGTGTCTGTATGTGTGCCCTGCGGTGGGCTGGCGCCCCGCACAGGGTGAGTCCCTGCCTCATGCCTATTGACCCTGGGATAGGCTTCGGATACCTGCGACCCTAGTACGGATTAAGTAGTTAAAGAAAAGGAATTAATAAATGAACCGACTTCATATTATGAATGGCCTATATGCCAGTCTTCAAGTCTGTCTTATGTGAATTTTAGGTAGTGTATGGGCTGCAGATACGCGCTCTGGAGATGTTGCGTAGTGCTGCTCATAGGGCCGAGGAAGAGGAACAGTCATTCAGTTACAAGCATTCAGATGCAGCCGGCATCGTACAGGCCTACATGGCTCTAGCCAACTTTTGTGACCGGAGATTGAGGGAAGATGAGCAACGAAGAGATGGTAAATTTGTATTTGCATACCAAAAAAGCATTCTGCCAAGACATGCATCCTGAGCAATACGTTATATGTATATAGAGGCAGTATTGTAGTTTGTTCTCAGTTGCTAAGAGCAGAGTCATTGAACTTAATGGTCCAGGGCAGCGGCCCCCAACCTTTCTTGCACCACAGATCAGTTTAATGTCAAACAGTATTTTCACGGGCCGGTATAGATACAACTAAAAACAAAGTGCCTTTGTTTTTTACTCATTTTTGCTAGCTTGTGGGCTAAATTTTGATGTACCATATCACGTGATAGAGACAAGCATGTTTTTCAAAATAAAAGATCTTTCAGACTCTGATATTCAAAAAAAAAAAAGTTCCGTCTTTCTGTGTGGCCCGGTACCAAATAACTCGCGGACCATTACCGGTCCGCGGCCCTGTGGTTGGGGACCTCTGGTCTAGGGGGTCACCTCCTACATTGCATTACAGAAATTTTTGTGTGTGAAAATCTTATTAAAGTTGACTCTATCAGTGATACCGTCTATAACATAAGACACTTAATTATATAAATACTACCATAATGTCAAGTAGTAAGCAAGGCTTTAAAGCTAGTTCTGTTCATGTTTTGCAGCAAACAGTTCCCTGAAGGGCCAGTCCTTGCCTGCTTATGTAGTAAAGATGATGCTGAAAGCTCTGAAGCTCCACTCCGAGGAAGCCAGACTGAAGTTCCCCCGTCTACTGCAGCTCGTGGAACTCTACTCTAAAGAGAGCCTGGACTTGGTGGCCAAAGAGGTGTGTTTTGTTGTGGTCCAGATTGCAAATGTGATTTAAGGCTAAAAGGCCAGAAAAAAAGGTTAGAGGTTCAATATTATGGTTCTTATGCTCTTAATACAGAAATACCTTCTAAAAATCGAGTCAGGTTTTGTCATTTTTAAGTGGTCATTGTCATTCTGTCCTTTTTTCCGTTGCATTCTGTTGCATTTTGTGATGAGCAAAATTTTTTTTCTAATGAGTGTGTTGCAGATTGTGACTGTGCCCTGCTGGCAGCTGATTGGATGGATTAGTCAAATGATGGCACTATTGGACAAACCAGAGGCAGTGGCAGTTCAGCATGTAATAGAGGAGATTGCAGAATGCTACCCACAGGCACTTGTCTACCCTTTCATGATAAGCAATGAGAGTTACATGTTTGAAAATTCTGCTAATGGGCACCGGAACCGGGAGTTTGTGGAGAAGTATGTTCTTTTGTAAAGCTTCTACACAATGATGAAAAGGTTTAGAATGTGACCGTGTAATATCTGTTTGTGGATATTGTGTTCCAGAATAAAATCGGTGTTGAATAAAGGAGGGGTCATTAAAGAGTTTGTTGATGCTCTTCAGCAGCTTACCAACCCAGAAATGCTCTTCAAGGTACTGTGTGTCTGTGTGTCTGTGTGTGTGTGTGTGTGTGTGTGTATATATATATATATATATATATATTATTCATACCCCTGGCAAATTTTGACTTAGTAATTTTGGCTTAGTTACAAGCAAGTTTCTTCTTGATTGGAAATGACACAGGCGTCTCCCAGAAGATAATAAGACGATGTACAAGAGGAGTCATTGTGGAAAAAAATATTTCTCAGCTTTAATTTACATTTGAACAAAAAGTGGCATGTCCAGTATTATTCACACCCTTCTCAATAATCAATAGAAAAGCTTTTTTTTGGCTATTAAAGCAATCAAACGCTTCCTATAATTGCTGGCGAGCTTTTTGCATGTCTCCACTGGTATTTTCCCATAGACTGTGACAATTTGCAAAAGGTATGACAATGATGCCTCTTGTACATCGTCTTATTATCTTCTGGGAGAGGCCTGTGTCATTTCCAATCAAGAAGAAACTTCCTTGTTGAATAAAAGTCAAAATTTGCCAGAGGTATGAATAATTTTGTTTACGACTGTATATATATATACATATATATTAGGGCATTAACAGAAAAGGCGATTTGTCGATGCGCTGACGTCAGAGGCACAAGTCGACGACCCCTGAGAGAAGTCGACAAGTCTTTTTCCCCTCTATGTGCGCATGCTTGCGTACTCAAAGCAGTCTTTGCCTCTGATTGGCTTATGCTGACATGCGTTTCTTGACTTAACCAATTATTATACTCACTTCATAAAAAGGGCGGTAACATTGGCGCGTGGAAGGGAATTTAAGCACAAGACCACAAGAAGATGAGAGACATGGCAGCAGAGGTGACAGACACACACCACATGTGTTTAGATACTTCACTCTAGACCACACAAACCGCACGGTGACCTGCACAATCTGCAAAACCGGTGTTAAAGTGCAATAAAAGTTCCAGCATTATGCACGGCCGTCCAAAACGGCATCCACTAGCGTTTCTCAAACTGAACATTCTAGAATGCTGAAACAAGGAGCGGGGCTGTGAAGTCGAGGGGGCGGGGAGGGGCGCGCAGCATTGAGAAGCAAGAATCCTCGCATGGACAAGCAGGAATCCTCTGACGGACCAGCGCCCATAGTTTGAGAAAAGCTGCGCTAGCTAACATGGGTGATGCTAGCACTGCAAGGAGTCGTCCAGCTTAAACTGTTCCCACTTTCTGTTGTGCACTTAAATTTACCAGAGAATTATTCAAGGTATCAGCCTTTGTTTTGTTTAATTTTGTGGCAGTTAGCATGGCAATCAAACACCTCCCAAACATAAACAACCAGCACGAGGACGAAGGGGCGTGGCAGACGAGGCCCGGACATCACAGTCACCTGTATTCAGAGGCAGGAGGTTTGAAAGTAACCAATCCGAGAATGTTATTTATATCTCCTTGCTGCTGATTGACTGCTGCCCTGTGACACATCTGTGGCAGCTACAGTCCAGAATTTCCTCCGTGGAGTGTCTCCAGTGTTCTAGTGTTTTTAATTTTTTTCTTCTTAAAGCCCTATATTTTTACTACTGTAAATTAAATGAATGTATTACTGTATTTACCTGCTTACCAAAGAAAAGGACAGCACATACCAAAGAAAATGCATGTGCATGAATTACAGTGCAGTGCACACAGGGTTAAGATCATATTTTACATTCTAGCACTGCAGGAGTTCAGTGTACACTGACCAGTATGGATACTGGTTTACCTTTACATTTTCATTTAAGAGTAATGTATTGGATACTTCATGTTGCCAATTATTTTACCGTCCGTTAATGCAGTTTTTTTAAATCCTTTTATTTTGAAATCCTTTTCGCATAGCTCTATGTTGGACTCTGAGGGTAACTTGTTTTTTTATAACAAACTAGATAAAACGTGCAATGCCCTGGCAGTGGCAAATAGCTTTGATTTTATATTTGATTTGATTACAGTAATGTTTAAATTTTACAAGAAACATTTTAACTGCAACTGTGTTAAAGGGAATACTGCTGTTAAAAAGTTCCTTATTTCTTTAAAGTGTTTGCAGACCAAAAGTTATTGCACTTTTGCTCATATATAGCAGTACTTTAAAAATAAAAGTGCGCAATACACTACTTTTGAATTCATTATTGAATTTTGCATATAACAATGTGTTTAATC
>JBBJLS010000011.1:15928390-15943509 GCA_037577275.1 Bryconaethiops microstoma
TGGCAATATAGGGCAGGACTGGCTTTGCTTAGTGTTACATTCCTCAATGGGTTTGTCTCTGTACATTTCCAGGGTATAACTAGTAGATTTAGTACAAAACTGAGCAGGGTGTCGGGCCTTTGTGGTTGCAGTACTCCCCTCAAACTTCTCTCTATCAAAGTCAAAGAGGCCCGAGGAACAAGCCTTAGGGGTACTAGGTGTCCTTTTCCGTGGATAGCTGGAGTAACTACGGCACTGGACTGATGAGAAGTCTTCTGCCTTGTGTAAATCACCTCCACAGAAGTCGTTTGGCCAAGACAGACGAGAGAAGGTGGCATCCATGGAGGGACCGAGGCAAGGGTGCAGTTTGGTGCTTTCATTGGCATCTGGCCGAATCCAGTTGCATGGGTAACACGCATGGTTCTGTTCGTCTGATTCTTTTGAAGACTCGTTCTCTCCTCCTCTGCAGAAAGAGAGTAGACCAAGCTAAATACTCTAAAGCAGATATTAAATACAGTGGAGCACAGTGCATTTTGCAAAGCACTGTCAACTAGCTAAATGGTTCACTACTTACATGTGGTGCAGGCCAGAGGAGTAGTAGGATAGGGTTGGACTTGGGGAGCGAGTGTCCGTCTGCCGTGGCTTGGTAAGCGGGTATGGCACTGCGGCACTGCTGGAGCTTAGGATGGTCTGTTTGGAACTCCGTGGTGGAATTGGAGGAGCATTTAACAACCGACACTCCTCTTTCACCTGCAAAAATCAGGGCACTAGATTATAAAGTACTTATTAGTCACACTCAATAAAGGAAAAAAGCTCCAAAATAATCTTCACAGGCATTAAGGTATAAAATGAGTTTGTTGTTAAGGTATAAAATGCTGTAGATATGGCTTGAATTTAATTTGTGTGAAATGTCTTTCTAGATGTACCAATGTCTGAGGCTATGTTCACACCGCAGAGCAAATCAGAAGTTGCATTTTGTGACCTGCCACAATAATGATGCGGAGGGGCAAAACTGGTCAAAGTTTTGATGTACACCTTTCTTTAATGACTATAAATAGCTAACAAATAATATGCTTTATTTTACAACAGCACTTCACTTTTGGGCAAAGAGTACTAACAAAACATGACAGACAAACATCAGCAGATAACATTAACACATTAACAGACACTACCATTAATCTTCTAATGTCTTAAGTTTTTTGGTTTTGACTGAAAGTGTAGTTATGTGTTAGCTAAAACAAGGGCTGGTTCACGGTATGAAGTTATTCAGATTTAGAGGAAGGAAACGAGAAAGAATGGATGGCTGTGAGCATCACATATTTGCATTTTCTTTGCATACCATGTCACAGTGATGGCACTGATCTTTGATCACACTTTAATTTGACAACACTTCTGATGCAAAAGGTAAAATGAGTGGACTTGAAATATAGCTGTAGGTGATTTAAAACATACATGAAAAATAGTCCTTCCAAACGAAGTAACCAAAAACAAAATATTTAAGAGTTTGTGGATTTAGACAAAAATGTTATCAGAATCACTGACAATCTCACATAATTGATGGCAAACCTCTTCCAACCTGGGCATGAAAAAACACTAACTTTACATTTCAATGCTTTCATATTTTAGTTCTTATTCAAATCTTGCTATTTAATGCCTGCTCCTGTGATGTACTTTTATCAGAAATACTAAAGTTCAGTGGACACCCTTCGCCCAGAGTTTAAACTGAATACCATCAAACTCCACCTCTAGTAGAGTGGAGTCTAAAACTGAGACTAGGTCAAAGGTGATTTGTGAGACAGACATTTAGGCCATGGTGATTCATTAAACACTAATGTTAATATTACTTTTGCTTATAATTGCATAATATTAAGAGCAATTGGCATGAAGCACTGGACATTGCCTTGACAAATATTTGCAGCCAGAATGAACTGTGAGCAGCAGATTTACATTTCCAAAAACCACTCTTTGTAGCGACAGCTTTTCCTTTATCCCTCACAGCTGGAACTATCAAGTAGATTTTAGAAGCTACAAAACATTTACAACACCCTTACGCCACCACGAACTGGAAACCCTAATGCTTTTTCCTTCCTCACTGCAACATATTTTTCTGAATAAAACTCCAAGGAGGATAGCTGAGAACTTGCTTGATAGTTTATTTATGGATTGATAGATTATTGGCCACTAGTGCTTGGTGATATAAACAGAAATGAGATGGCATTTTAGTGGAAGGCAACAGGCTTGTAATGTTATGTGACACATACCAGCATACAATGTCATTCAATTGCCAAAGCTTATCTTGTAAATCATTCTACTTCACATATAAAGGCTAAAGAATGTTACTGTAGACTATCAGTGACTCCCAAGCCTAGTGAGCAGACATCATTACATTTTGATGGCATATAACAGCATATAACAGAAAACCTAATGGAATAAATTAAGCATAGAAATACGAACCAAAGAAAACGAGTGAATGCAATAGGCAAAGCATGCAAAATTATCACACCTCAGCTAGTTCTGTAGTGGCAATGGCCCTGGTTAACGGAAAACTTTAACTAGACTTTTGCTAAATATACTGGCAAAAATACAGAGCCACTGTCCAACTACTGGTATAGACTTTAATGCTGCATGACCTGCTATGAGAGAGACAGAATGTAAACAAAATAAAAAATGTTTTCATGGTATACTCACAGCTTCAGATTTTGGAGGCACAGGGGGTGGAGGTAGACTTATATCTGTACTGAGGACAGCACTAGTTGAACCTGCTTTGGCATAGGGCAGGACAGGAGGGCAGCCAGAAATGCTTGCATTTACTCGAACAGCCTCAGTATGCTCATGTACAGACCCACGTTTTTTCGCATGGTCCAGCCACAGTTCCTCATACGGCAGATCCGGTTTATACAAATTACCTGGGCCAGAAGATGTGTCTAGCAAATCAGGAAACAGATACTCCGCATCCGGTGGTTCAGGAGGCACATATTCCCCATACAGGCTAACACACCCTTGCAGGTTCACCTCACTGTTGCCATGTAGATTGTTGCCATAGACACAGACGGAAAGCCGATGAAAGGACTGTGTGAGCTCCTCCCGAGCCGAACTGAGTGAGCTCGGCAGGTGAACATGAGCAGGGCAACCATTGCTACTGCTGTTGGCACTCCCATTCCCTGTTCCTCCAGTTCCACCACTCTTTTTGGGACTCTTGCCATCCTCCAGCCAGTCTACCCGCACGTCACGAACAGCCCGTGAGTAGTCGTCAATGTCGAACTGCTCCTGGCAGTAGGTAAACCATCGGTGAACCACTGTTTCCAGCCAGGCTTCTCCATGCAGCAGCCCTTCAGGTACCAGCAACTGTGGCAAGGCCGTGGCCACATGCAAAGGAAAGTGTACAGGCAGCACCTTGTTGGATCGCAGCACACAGCACACCACCACCGTCTTGGTCTGAATGTTGACAAGCTTGTAGCGATGACCCTCGCGGATCAGGTGAAGATCATGTGGGTTGCGTGGCGGGCTGCTGGGCACTGTCACATTAACTGGAAGTCGCGTCTTCTCTACGATGGTGCGGATGGTGTGCTCACCCTCCTGCATCTGCAGCTCCAGGGGAGAGCAGGTGCTGAAGCGGCCACGACATTGGAAAGGCAGGCTAATACTCTCATTGGTGCGGTGGTTCATGCAGATGAGGCATGGCATCTTGCCACGACCAAGTTTGCTGATGGAGTTGAGCTTACCAATGCGCTTAAAAATAGTGTTGAACCGCGACTTTTCCCTTGATGTTTTGGCATAGAGGATTTCGGCCTGGCCCATGAGTGTTAACTCGTCACCAGTGTTCAGAGTGATGTTATACACCTCTGTGTCCTCGTTGCATTCGCCTGAGGCCATCTGCAGGGGGACACATACAAAATATTTCTTTAGATTGACTCAAATTTAGGGCAACTTCAGATGACAAAGACTAGCTCACTGAAAGACAATAGGACTTTGCATTGTGGAGCAGGCAATGTCATTGTGAATTCAGTTCAGAAAACAATGAAATGTCTGTTTCAGAGGTTGTGGCACATCAGCTATGCTATAAGCGAGGGCACACACTGCTAATCAGAGTTAGGAAGTAACAGAATACAGATAACAAGATTACATACAACAAACTTAAAATACAAAAACGGACAAAGACAGTACAGATTACAAATGCTTCCAAAAAATACAGAAATCGCTTATAGGATTACACTCAAACCCTTGGAAAAAAAGCACTCTGGTGGGTGAAGCTTTATACAGTCACTTCTACACACAGAAAACCAGACCTTAACATTGAACGTTATTTCCTCCATGACATAGACTCGCTCAGGGAATGCTTTGGCCACTTCTTCCACACTATTGAAGTACTGCACAGGCTCCTTAATGTCCCTGTCCTGCTCCAGCAGTTTGAACTGACCTGTCCAACAGAAAAAAGAGAAATAACAGCTTTTTTTTTGTTTTTTTAAAGTACAACTATATTTTCTTCTCTCAACACATTTCTTCTATAGTTGTAGTGTCTGCAGTGCAAACAGTTTGTAAACAGCAATCTTAACATCAATATTAGCTTTGTGAAGATCAGCCTAAAGCAGGGGTGTCACGCTCTGGTCCTGGAAGGCCGGTGTCCGGCACAGTTTGATGGTTCTCCTCCTCAAACACATTCACTAAACCTGACAATTAACTGGCGAGGTGAACCCGTTGTTTCTGAGAAGGGAAATCACCAAAATATGCTGGACCACGTCCCTCCAGGACTGGAGTTCGACACCCCTAAAGTAAAATTATTATTGTAGACTTGCCGTCCTGTTTAAATGTGTTTGCTGTCTCCATCACTGTGTTTGCAAACATTGTTCCTTCTTCCTGCTTAGACAATATTAATTACATACAGTAATTAGTATTTACCATAATGAGGTAGTAGGTGTAAGGATACTGGTACTGCTTGCAGGAGCATCCACGGACATATTTTAAATGAAGACTGACAACAAGGATTGTTTTAGAGTTCAGATACATAAATACTCTATACAAATCTGATTATTTGATTTGATACCACCCCGACACCGAACATATCCACTGGGATTTAATTTCTACTATCATTTCAACTGGAAATTGAAGACTTAACTTTATCAGAACATTCTGATAAATGAAAGACCCCAGTTACAATGCACCAGAAACACATTGTGTAAAAGGGGTTGTTATTAACTTTGCGGTTAATATTCTTAAAAAACAATTAATTTCTTAATTTAAATAAAAATATGGTTGCCAAGATATTACACTTAATGAACATCAATTTTTGGAATGAAAAGGAGTGACCTTTTTTCCTCTCCCTCAGTATTTATGCAGTCAAACATCCTTCTCAAAAGAGTGACGTCAATATGGGAGGTCAATTAGATAATTGCCTGCCAGCGTCAAACTGATGGAAAATGCTGCGGCCCACAAAGTGGATGCAGTACCTTCACTATACTGAAAGCGCCTGTGCTGATTTGACTAATTTAACTCTTGAAATCATTTTGTTGTCAGTTAGCCCTTGTGAACATAACATTTGTCAAAGTTTGTTACGTGGCAAGAGAATCTGCACTGTTGGGTGAGTATCCAGAGAGAACCAGAGCCATCCCTACACAGTGCAAGCAGCCTCACCCTCATAATGGACAGGGATCTCGATTTTTGGTCCGATGACATAATGGCCCTCCTCCAGGCTATGGGCAGTAATCGTGGTCCACTGTCGACACGAATGAATCAAGAGGTAGTCATTTTCTCTTAGCCCTTCCACTGATTCCCCTGGAAAGAAAGACACTTACCTACATCAATCTGGAAATTTGACACTATAGCATCAGCACAATTAGTCTGAGAGTAAATAGTGCCTTCATAGACATTATCTGAACACAAATTGTATTCATATAAATATTACAAGTAAGATCGACTTGCCTTCCAAATTCAACTAGGCTATTATTTAGTAAACCTCTTTAACTCGAGGAAATGCTGAGGGAAGTCATTTACATCAAATCTACTGGCGTATCCTTTTTAGATCACATCTACATGCAAATCACATTCATTCACTAATTCCCATCCCATTTCAGTAGTCCCAGGCCAAATATAATGTGTCAGTGTGTTGGTCTTGAAGTAGTGCCCCAACTTCCATGTAGCAGGATTTGCAATAGACATTCATATAAAGCCAGCAGGAAGCACATTCCACTGGTGGACTGGAGGTTAAAATGGGAGATGAGTCTCTCCATCACACAGCTCATGGAGCTGCTACTAATAGTGGAGTGGAGGAAAACAACAAACTTATCACCAGGCAATGTGTGTGTGTGTGCTGTAAATCAAATCTCTGTTGTCAAGCTAGTTTCTAAACCAACAAGGGCTGCAGTCTGTATTCTACGATCTACAACTCATACACCTGAATAAGCATAGGGACTCCCTGTTTTGTAGATTTGCGAATATGTGCAAAGCAGCGTCGAGTTTAAAGTGTTTCATTCCAACTGTTTCGCTGGTGTTGTTTTATGCCCAAATTTGTTTACAAATTGGCCACATTTCAAACGACCAACTCCTTCCAACTCCTTGTTTCCATTCCCTTTCCAACTGGAAATTAAAGCTTTAACTTTATCAAAACATTCTAAGCTGTAAACACACAATGAAAGGTCCCAGTTACAAGGCACCACAAAAACATTGTGTAAGAGGGACTGCTATTATATTGTTGCCAAGATAATATTACTTAACGTATTGGTACTTAACGACCATAAATGTTTGGAATTGAAAAGGAATTGCCTTTTTTCCTCTCCCTGCATGTATGCAGTCAAACATCCTCAAAAGAAATCTGACGTTCGGTTGGGGAAAACCTAAACGAACTGGCTGGCTAAAAACAGCGAATATTATGTGCAACAGTCTTACATGTGCAACATCACTACTTATGTCAATATTACTTCTTTAATACTGATCTCTACTAAGTGCAATCCAAACTATCTGTGTCGGTTGATTTCACTCAACTGTGTTATTTATTGCATTTCTCTATATAGCATAGTGTATTTTCATATGAAGGCTTCTTCTTCAGATTATTTTATTTAGATTATCTAGACTTTCCTCCGGGGTCAATAAATCCGATTCTGATTTATCCGATATGAAGAGGAGACATGCTCGGTTCTCTCATTTTGAGTAAGACTGCTGAACTCAGACAGACCCTGGTGCAGTGTTAGCAGTTAGCAGGCAGGCTAACCGTCCGCAGGCTCTGACACACGGGCTAGCTTAGCAGCATGCTAACTTTAGCCGGAGAGCTAAAGCTCTGCATTCCAGTCGAGCAGCACCACCACCCACGCTCGCCCGGGAGAGGAGCCAGTTTTCTAAACGAGGAGAACATTCTCGAAAACCAAACGAGGCCTAAAGTGTTCAGCCGTGTGTGTGGAAGGAGCGGGAGCCGTCTAAACTCGACCTTACCGCCGTCCAGCTTCACAACCTGGGGCAGTCTGTAGGCACTGACCAGCCGGTCCAGGGGCAGGGTGGTGGAGCTCCAGGTCACATCTTTCAAACTGTTGTACAGCATCGAACCCACGTCCATGTTAGCTCGCTAACACACCCCGCCGCCGCGTTCATCCGCGCTGAAGAGCGGCTGGTTCATTGAGAAAAAAGCTCCCGCGGACGCTCCAGTTCGCTCACTTAAATGACGAGGCCATGGCAGCCCGACGGCTCTGTTTACACTCACAGGAAATGCCATGCTCCCTCTCTGACCATAGAGAGCTGGAGCAGCTTCCTCCTCTCCCAGCGGCCCGCGCCACGGCCCCGCGCGGTCGCCCAGGCAACCGTCGCCATGTTGTAGCGATGCGTTAAAAATAATTGATTCATTTCAATCGATTCTTTCGAAGTCACGGTTCGATTCGATTCTGTTCATCATTATTCCCCACACATTTTTCGGTGGGGGTTGGTTTACCGAACTGAATATTTAGTGAGGATATGTGTTGTGTGTTACTTATTTACTTTTAACGATGAGAAGCCATTGTCTGGACATCCATTGAAAAAATAATGTCAGATTTATCGATTCGCTGATTCATTTCAGTCGATTCTTTCGAACTCAGGGACGGTTCGGTTCGACTTTAAACATCAGTGGAATCCCCCTTAATGTTTACCCAGATAGTAGCCTTAATCTTAAAAAGTGCAAAGAGATGTCTACAGCAGTAAATGTGGGATGGGTGAGTGGGTCATTTTGAGCCATGTATCTGCATTTTCAATGTTGGAGGGTCAGAATCCCATGACTTCGTATTAGGATACCTCACAGACAAGCACTCCTAATTATATCAGGCATAGATTTATAGAAGAAAAGTGCAAGAATTAGCCCACAGTGCTCTCTTTAGCACCAATCAAGCTGGTTTCATGAGCTAGTTGTGTCAAAATGTCCCTTGCAGTGAATCAAACCACCAATTCAAAGATTCACAAACTGGCCTCCCCAGACGGGTACTCCATAATAGCGTGTACTAATATGCATAAAATGCCTGGGACCTGCCCTAAACACAGATGTTCGTTTAGAGAGGGGAAGTGGTAAACACTGTCAAAGTTGGAAACCTTCCTCTTATGCTCATAGTGACCTTTTTTACACCACATCCTCATAGCTGACATTTTACACAATTAGTATTCTGCTAGGTCTTTCAGTTATTTCACCGATGTATAATCAAAGCACCTATTTTTAATCTTAGTCCTAAACTGTTTTGGGACCAACATCTGGTGTGAAAAGCACAATACAAATAAAACAGACTTGAGTTAATTTTTAAATGAATCTACACTGTTATTTACTAGCCCAGTGCCAATTCTCAAATATAGGGCTATAGGGCAAGAAAAATCTCTGGTGTGAAAAATGCAGGAGAAATCAGCTCTGATTAAACCACTTCCTCTCTGATAGTGCAAGCTCTCATTAGCTCACCATAAGGAAGAGCAGTTTTCAGTTAGACTTGACCAGCAGTCAGGGGAACATGTCATTTGTGAGCACTCTGAAGCAGTGGGACGAAGCAGTGGCTTATGCAGAGACAGGAGACATAACCTCTGCTCTCAGGACATTCCTGAACATTGAAGAGAAGACATCTAAAATCACCTACAACATTGGCTGCCTCCATCTGAACAACAATGACCTTGATGCTGCTGAAAAGGTAATCTTGTCAAAGCTTTAAAGTTATTACATTTAGCCTCTGTGAGTGAGTTATGAGTTTCTGTCTCAAAAGCTGACATTAGTGTACTGAATGTTATATATGTTATTTCAAGTGGTATAAGTTTGTAGTTCCATTAAGACAAAACACTACGGTTCAAAAAAGGGGAAGTAAATGTTTTTCAGTCTCTTAAGAGGAAGCCCAGTATTATTCTCTCTTTTCAAGGCATTTGACAGCAGTATTGGCAAAGATGAGCACCTGGCTGTTGCTTTTTTTCAAAGAGGAATCACGTTCTACAAAAAAGAAAAGTAAGTGTTTTGACCATCAGTCAGCATCATATTATGTTTCAGCTTAGTGAAGGTAATAAGACTGTTTATTTTCTACAAATACCCATGTTCCAATGTCTTCAGCATTTCACAAGCAGGAAATCTGTTGTAAATGTCGCAATAGGGCCTATAATTGAGCTTTCATTTTTGGGCACTCCTAGTCACGTTACAGGTTTTGTTGAATTTCTAAGTGAAAATAAGTATGCATCTGCATCCAGAGGGCACATTTTAATGCAGAGTTATTGTTTATCTGTTGAAATAAACATATTGGAAAAGAAATAAGGGGTGAGCCATAATGGCAGTTCCAAAAGATGTGCTTTACATGACTCACTTGCACATGCCAGCTCCCAGTGTGGGTGGTATTGTGTGATTGCTGGGGTTCTAGCCTTTGGGTGAAATTACACATGACTAAATTAAGGAGAAAAATGGGGAAAAATATTTTCACTTAAAAAAAAATCAACATGTCATGTGACAGGGGTTGCTCAAACTACAGTGTTTTCATACGACTATACTCCTAACATCTACATACAACTTAAGGTTTGAGGAGTCGCTGCTGGATTTCCAGCAAACCTTTAAGCAACTAAGAGGGAATCAGCTCATTGACTACAAACCTCTCGGTCTGAGGTATAAACTTTATGCTTGTGAGGTAAGAACAGCTTGAAGTAATAGACTGATTGTTTCATTCTTTACATGACCTCATCAGTCAGACAGACATGCTTGTATACTTGAAATATATTTTATAGTTTTAAAGGGCAAATTATTGTCATTTTAATCTACAAAGCCCATCAGTATCAACTGTATCTCTGTAACCTCGACACACTCCATGTTTTTAGGCTTTGCTTAAAATAAGACATTTATAGACTCATATGAATTTATTTATGCTTATTAGGAACACAAGAATATATAATAAGCACAGCTACTCTGCTCATTATATTAGAAAGATTATATTTGGAAGAACTGATATAATCCTTCAGAATTTACTAAATTATTACAGCACTAGATTATAGAGTTTTAATTGTTCCATGCTTTCAGGTATTGCACAATATTGGACTGGTCAATGCCAAGCTGGGGAAATGGGAAAATGCTCAAGAAAACCTTCTTGCAGCTCTCAACATCCGAACAGAAGCCAAATTCAGCCACATTGACCACGCTCTTGAATCCATTCTGGTCAGTCAGCCCTCTAGACGTCATTGAGAAATGGGACCTATGTTGTGATATTACACTTGTGATGGTTACGACTTGTGCAATGCAGTGCAAACATGAAGAGGACATTGCATCACTTGCCCTGATAAGATGTTGTGGGGATTTTATGTGGGCTGCAAGAGTTACAAAAAAGAGATCACATGATAATCGATCACATTCTCACAGAAAACAGTCAAAACGTCCATGTTGGACGAGTGACTTGCTAGAGAGAAACTGTCCTCGATCTTGACTGGTCAGCTGTGAGACTGTATGCCATTCTTTCATGGTGATTAGCAGAAAAGTTTTAAAAACGCAGTGCACAGGGTAGAGATATATGTTCTTCAGTCACAGTGTGAGACTGTGATCCGTAAATAATAATCATAAGAAGAGCTTTTGAATAGAGCCCCAGTGGTGACATCTTTTCTTAATAAATATCATTTGTGGTCAACTACCTAAGGGAAACAAGATACTAAAGCATGGCCATGATTTACTTAGACCACTGCTTAATTATCTCGTTTATTTAACTGACTCATCTGATTTAACTGAGCGGCCTCTTACACTGCACTTTCAAACTTCATGGGAGAAGTACCTTGTCATTTTTGTGTAAGTATCTATGTTAGAGTTCACATAGTATCTTGTTGCATTCCAAATTATTTTATGTAGTGTTATACTAAGCCACAGAGTCTAGCTTTGTACATTATGAATGGTATGCATGAGCAGTTTGTATTACAGTTATTGTGTCTTTATGTAGAAACAGAAGCTCTATTGTTTGGTGGAAATTAAACCAGGCCTCCTGTTCAAACCTAATAAGCACTATGTGGCAGAGCTGGAGAAAAAGGACTACTTAGGAAAAGCTAAGGTACGCAAACAAATCATTACACAATCTCATAGTTTGCCATTATTAGTAACATCTATAAGACATTTGTCCACCTCTAAGAATGCCAGTACCATATGCCGTGTTGAACCGTGTGGATAATCTGTCCACAGGTTCTGTCTTCGGTCGTTCCATCTGATAATTTCTCTGGATTCGCCGCTCTGCAGCCTCAGGTGAGTCAAGACTAAGGTTTGCAATCTGTCTAGGATTTTCCTGGATCATACTGCATTTTGTCAATTCAGGGATTGATTGATTTAGCTAACTCACAACGCAGGAAGAGTCCCTTTGGAGGTTGCATGTTGGTGATGTGTTTAAGTAGCAGGCAGCACTGCAACGCGATAACTGGGCAGATTGGATTCTATAGCTGAACTGACCTCTCTCTACCATTGATTACACAGCTACTCTTTCACTGAACTGAGTAAAAATTCAAGTTCCTGATCAAGAATACAGACATTTTATAGGGCTAAGGTGGCAACCCTAGTAAAGACTTATTTTTCAGGTGAATTGTAAAACTGCAATTGTTGTGTGTCACCTGAAAAATTAATAAGTAACACTATCTCGGATTAAATGTTTGACAAGAACGTTTGTTTGGTAGACATGAAGCAGTAGGGAACATTATAGGAACGTTATAGCATGCTCAAAATTCATTTTTATATTGTCTCACTTACTTTTAAGAGAAAACGGTAAGTCACTAAATGGGATATGCTTATTCTTGTTGCCGGGCTGTCAGAAACCAGATACATAACTGAGTTGGCTGATACGTAGACCTACAGCATTATGTATGGTTATACCTCTTTCCATCATTTGCAGCATAGTGCTCTGAAATGACATGCATTATTAACTGAATGTTATTGAATGAACTGGCAAAAAGGTTGAATTAGGTAAAACTATTGAACGGGAGTCTAATTCCAAAGTGATGCCCCAGTTCTCAAACTAAAGGCCCTTTTCTGTAGATATAGATGAACCGTGCTGTACCTAAACTTTACTGCGAAGACACAGGACTTGCAGCACGCTTTGATTTTCCAGTGCATGTCAGCCCACTAAAGAGTTTCTGACTCAATTCTCTACCCCCAGTTTATGACCAGCTGTCATCCCAAAGCTGCACCCAGCTGAAAGTTTTTTTCTGTCAGAGCTGCTTTTGTTGTTGTGGTCGTTTATCATTTATAGTCTTGTTTGAGTTTTTTTCTAATCATTGTTTAGCAGTGTGACCTAACCCAGCTAACTTGTTAGCAATGGCCTGATACACCTTCCCATTTCTCACAGTGTTAAAGATAAATTTTTAGCGTCGTAGAAAACTCCACTTAAAATTATTTTAATCGCAAACAGACAGAAGTGTACAGACAGTAAAAATAATGGACTCTATCCAGTGTTGTGATGGCCACATTTTGACCAATCAGAAAGCGGTGATGTAGTCAACTTTCAGTCCAGCCGTCGAGCAGGGCCGTGACAACGTGTGTATGGCTCAGGTATAGGTCACTTTATATGTAATGGAAAAGCATTTGTTCATGGTACGGCATGGTTCCTTGTGCCAGTGGAAAAGTACTCTCTTAAAGGAGAGCTAGACAGGAGGATTGAAAAATCCACCACTGGGGTCTTTTTCTAGGTTTAAATCCTCAAAAACGTAAATAACTGGTGTTCACTAGTTTTAACTTTTAGAATGTCAGCATGTCTGGCTGAAGTAATGCCTTACTATTCATCTAGAAATCAGGTTCTGTGGAACTGCTTGTTGTATTATTTAATCAGGATTAGCTACAGGGTTTTTCACCATATTAAAGTAGAAATGAACTAAAGTAACCACCTAGATCCCACTGAAAATAGCCTCCCCACCGATGGACCTCTGTGAGCTTCCCCTCTATTCACGTTTGATGTTATTTTCCTTACTTTTTTGAAACAGGTTGAAGATGTACCTGCTACACCAAAAGCTCCTGAGGTATTGAGGTAAACTGAGTGCATGAATTCCTTTTGCAAAGCTTGGACATATGGAGTGTTATTTATAGACTATGTGCTTCTAATCTGCAGGGCACTTGAAGGTGAGCCTCACACCGTTCTTTATGAGTTCATTCCTGAGACCAGCGAGGAGTTAGCTGTGTTGCCAGGCAACATCGTTTTTGTTCTTCAGAGAGGGGCCGACAACTGGGCATCTGTTATCTTCAATGAAAGGGTGTGTTGTGTATGAGTGAGAGTGTGTGGTTTGTGTTTAAAGCAAAATGCTTAGAATGCATCATTTATTATGTGACTCCTGACTTTTTGGAGGAATTTAAAGGATTAGTTCAAAGAATCAAGTTTACAAATCAAATTTTCAAATTTGATTTTATGCTCAGCTATTTCTTTAACCACTATTCATCAAAACCCCGTCTATTAGAATACGCACTTTCACTCTAAGACTAAGACAGGTCTAAGACTGTAAATTCTAGATATTTTTCATTGTTGTTTTTCACCTGATGTGACACCTTACAAATATGTTTTACTTGTGTTTGACTGTTTGTGTGGCTAGCACATTTGGCAGTTTCCCCTCTCTTTATGTATTAAATTGTGGGTTTGAATGTAATGCCTGTTTATTATTATTAAATATTCAGAAATAGATTTGTAAACTTCCAGTAATAACAGTCTCCTCCTTTTATAACTTGAATGACTCTCAGGGTACTACAGTTCAGACTACAGTGACGTATTTGCAGTGTGTGTATAAGCGGAGTTTAAACCCAGATAATCATGTGTTCTGGATGTTTTTCTCTCATTTCCAGAGAGGGCTAGTTCCATATAATTTCCTGGAACCGCTGGATATTACAGTGGCACCAAAAGTCGAGCAGGTGATTTAAAAAAAAAAAATACTCCGAAACACCAAAATAGAGTATGTTTAGTTTTTAGCATGTTTTGGTGTAAAAGGAAAAGTACAAAGAGCAAGATTTTCTATTTCCATTTTGTTTAGTCAATAAGCTGTAAATATTTGTTCAGGTGGGCATTTATCTCTTCCAAAGGATCTACAATGCAGCAATGTACTTATTGTATGAAACGTAGAATACAAGGAAATGGGGTGATTTTCATCCAATATGTCATTTTTAATGTCAAGTTATTTCTTCATGAGAGAGCCATTTAATAATTAAGTGTTAAGAATTTTGTACCAATTTCTCAGTTTATAATGACCTCTCCTTTCTAGGTTGCACCTTTCAACAGCAATGAGGCCATACCTGCTCCTCCCAGAAGAGTAGCACCCAGTAAACCGGTGAGTAAAGCAGGCCAGCACATATGTTGAAACAAAATAAACACCTAATTAAGACAAGACATAGTTACCTGACCAAAGAGAGAAGAATGTGTTTTGTTCATTGTAAGTGAAAAGAAGCTAGCAGTCTTTACTAGGAACAAACTTAAATGTGACATTCTTCTATTAATTTTAGTGCAGGATTTCTATGTATTTGCTCAATTATCTATATTATCTGTCTCTCTCTGTTTGTCTCTCCGTCTCTCTGTGTCTCTCTCTCTATGTATATACAGTGGTGTGAAAAAGTGTTTGCCCCCTTCACGATTCCTAATTTTTTTCAAAGTTTGTCACACTTAAATGTGTCAGATCATTAAACAAATTAAAATATTAGTCAAAGACAACACAAGTAAACACAAAATGCGTTTTTTAAGTGAAGGATTTTATTATTA
>JBBJLS010000011.1:15943609-15972894 GCA_037577275.1 Bryconaethiops microstoma
GCCACTTTTTGTTCAAATGTAAATAAAAGCTGAGAAATATTTTTTTCCACAATGACGCCTCTTGTACATCGTCTTATCTTCTGGGAGACGCCTGTGTCATTTCCAATCAAGAAGAAACTTGCTTGTAACTAAGCCAAAATTTGCCAGGGGTATGAATAATTTAGTTTACGACTGTATATATATATATATATATATCAATCAACAGTACCATATAGTTTTTACTAAGAGACTTTGCAAACTAATGTACCATGATCAATCAGTACACTGAAAAAGAATGTTAATGACAGGGGTCATGAGTGCACACGGCAGTGAGGGGAAGGTGTATGTCCGCATAAGACCCACAACCTGCTTTGCTGAAGAGCTCATTGAATACCTCCCAGACAAACAGGTAATCATGTTGCTTTATCACTTCATTACAAGAAGTAACATATATTTACACAGGTTGAGTGACTGTAACAGAAGGTGATGCACAGTGGTTTAGTTTAGTGGTTTATATCTAACCTTTCTTAGGCAAATGTTAATATTCATCTGTCCATCTCTCTGTCTCTCAGACAATGAATGTGTGGCACAGAAGAAATTCCAGAAAAGGGGTTGTGAATAACCAGATCAGCTCTTGGTCATTTCATCTGAATGGCGTACTGCACAATGTATCTCAGGAAGAGGTCTATCAAAGTGTTGCCCACAGCGTGGTGCTCGGAACTCTGGAAGGCTACAATGGTCAGTAATAGCCATCAAATCTAAAGTTTTCTTGTTACATAAAACTAATTATAATGTTAATTATTTTGTCTGTCTATATTCCTTTACTATGCAATTACCTCCATATATATTTTTTTGAAGAAATGGTTCCCAAGTGTATCCTGCATGCATAACACACTATAAATCACAGCAGTAGAAATCACTGCACAAATAAATCATATACTTATTACCAGTTAGTTGAAGTGTTTATATACGAAGAAATGTCATAAGTTAATTGTTGACATTATTTTTTAGTTACTTTTCATTAATATGCTGAACAGCACATGTAATTTCCCTCTGTCTGATTAGGTACAGTTATTTGCTTTGGACAGACTGGAGCAGGAAAGACATACACAATGACCGGTGCCACAGAAAGTTACAAAGAAAGAGGCATCATCCCTCGTGCCCTACGGGAGGTAATTAAGTGCAGTATTAGAAACTAAACCAGTGTTTAGTTTCTAATACTCCACTGCAGCTGATTTAGGTGCACTGTATGACCTAAATTAGGGTTGTTAGAAAATAAAAAAAACTTGGTGTTCTATCATCTCTTTGTGTGTATTTACTGTTCCTGTCTTTGGCCAGGTGTTTCAGGAAGTGGAGCAGCGTGTAGGCCATACCTTCTCCGTGCACCTCTCGTTTCTGGAGATCTATAACGAGACACTGGTGGATCTGCTTGCCTCCATAAAAGGGGGCAGGGCAGTGCAGGTCGGGGCTTTATCTGTTGTGGAAGAGCCGGGGGGCGGGGTTTCAGTGAAGGGTCTGTCTCTGCATCCAGTTCACAATGAAGAGGAGGCCTTAAATCTGCTTTTTGAGGTGAGGCCTTATGATGACCCATATAAACCAATATGGATTTCACTACACTGTCTCCAAACACTATCAAAATTTTATTTATACAGAAAGTTGTGGTTAACGTTGTTGTTTAATATAAAATTCACCAGGCTTCAATTCAGCTGACAGGCTTGCTAGTCGTATAACCATTTTTAGTTTCCTGGGACCAGTGCGTCTCTGTCTCTTAAAGAATGACTGTGAGTTTCTAAAGCAGTGTTTCCCTGTGCAGATCTTAGGGATTTCCAGATGATTCACCTCTTTGTTCTGACCAAGCTCACAAAACACATAACCAATCGATCATTATCAATGAATTTGCACTGCATTTGTGTTGTGATAGAACAAATCTTTGAATCACCTACTCGCAAAACTAGTGAGAGTCCATGTTCCACATATACATTTTATACATTTTTATTAAAAATCCTCAAACTGAAGACCTAACTAAAGACCGACTCTCTATAGAAACAAAGATGGTTAATTTTGGTTCTTTAGTAAATTAAATGCAACATGAAATCTCACTTTTCACATTGATTCAGTAGACTAAAGTATCTAGATTTTTTGAAAGCAACTTTTGCGAAGTTGTGTAAGAATTTAAATTAGGCCTATGATGCCGTGGTGTCCAGAGTATGTATTCTGTAGCCTATTGAGCAGTTATGTCTTACCTTGATATTACTGTTTGGCAGGGTGAAATGAACAGAATAATTGGGGAGCATGCCCTCAATAAGAACTCCTCAAGGTCACACTGTATTTTCACCATCCACATTGAGGTAAACCATGCGCAGACAGTCTTTTTCCTCACTGTGTCTTGACAGTCATATTTTTGGAACGGAAGAAGCTTTTCAATGCTCAGATGAAGACAGGATTATAGCTCTATTACTATTATTATTATTTAAATTATGTGGTTAGCATTCTAAGCAGTCTGTATAAAATTGAGTAGTGTGTTGTTGAACAGATAGATGTAGATAGATTTGGCCCCACTCATGATGTTCGTATGTGTGTGTGTTGGTTTCTGTGTCACAGTCGCGTTCTCGCACACTGTCAGATGCATCGTATGTTACATCTAAACTGAATCTGGTGGACCTTGCAGGATCAGAAAGGCTAAGCAAAACTGGGGTGAGTTTCTGTTTCACTGAGCATCTGTTACTAGACTCTTAGCAGCTGCAGAGTATTTGGATGCAGTATATTAGCATGTCTTTGTGTCTGCTGCCTATTCCAAAATTCCAAAATCACCATCAGAGGCGCTACATGCATTTTGTTTAACACAATGCATTCAGGTGTTTTATGACTTTGTGTGAGCCCTTGTGTCAACGTGGTTAACCACCTGTTGTCCCTCTCTCTCTGTCCCAGTCTGAAGGTCAGGTGCAGAGAGAGGCCATGTACATCAACAGATCTCTGTCCTTCCTAGAGCAGGCCATTATAGCTTTGTCCGACCGACGCCGAGAGCATGTACCTTTCAGACAGAGCAAGCTGACCCATGCCCTAAAAGATTCTCTTGGTTGGTGTGGTACCAACAAGCATCACCTCCAAAAACATACATGCGCTACTTTGCAAACATTAAACGTCATTGATTGTGTTAATAATGTATTATTTTATTTAGTAATAACTGCATACAGTGAGGATCTGATAAATATGTACTAGACACCAAAATGTATTTATGGATGTTTTAATTTAATTTCTTGTCTTTTAAATGATAAAATATTGTTTTATGTTTCACAGCTTTCCATGAATATTTTAAAGCTGTCACGTTGCATAGTACTAGAATCAGTTTATACATGTGTCTGCAGAAAAAGTAGTTTTCGTTGAATTGAAAATACTAAATCCAGACTTTTCAAGAGTGTGTAAACATTTTAATTAGTAGTTCACCAAAGGAATTCCCTCAAAGCCAACACTTACGTTTCTGTCTTTATGCAGGAGGAAACTGTAACACAGTGCTGGTGGCTAACATATATGGCGAAGCAGCACAGATTGAGGAGACGGTGAGGAAGCTTCCCTTAGCGAAGGCATGGGGTAGTACAACCATGCTCAGAAATGTCATTCACTTCTATATATCTGAGCGTCAGCGCTGTTTTCTTACTCCATCTTGCAGCTCTCCACTCTTCGCTTTGCAGCCAGGATGAAGAATGTGCGCACCGAACCGTCTGTCAATGAGCACGTTCACCCTGCTGTATGACAAGTTTGCACTTCATGTTAAAGAAACCCAAGTCAGGACACAAATTTGCTTATCATTGCTATCATGGGGTATGGTATAGTAGCCTAGTGGGTAAAACATTTTCCTGTGAACCCTATGACCACAAAATCGCATATTCAAACCCCCCACTTTCTACCATTTTGTCCTTGAGCAAGTCACTTAACCCTCAGTTGCTCAATTTGGGACTTTAAATAATGATTGTAAATCGCTCTGGATAAGAGTCTCCACCAAATGCCCTCTTTTATGTCAAAGCTTTGTGATTTTTTTTTTACTTTACTATTTTTTTTTTTTTCCACCATGGGAGAATTCCAGCTGGCCTTCACACAGTGTGAACACTTTATACTACATGTATGAACAGAAATGGTATAAAGTAACTCAGGAGGTAATCTCATTACATTAAGAT
Source organism: Bryconaethiops microstoma (assembly GCA_037577275.1). Lineage (NCBI taxonomy): Eukaryota > Metazoa > Chordata > Actinopteri > Characiformes > Alestidae > Bryconaethiops > Bryconaethiops microstoma. The sequence goes on from JBBJLS010000011.1 coordinate 15,947,761, forward strand.
ATCTCCTTGGGTAAAAGGTAAACATTTTTTAGGTTTCGGGTTTAAATTCCGTTTTTCGTGTCATAATTAACATAACACATCACACCTTGGATCAAGTTTATGTTATCTGACTGCCTGTGTTCAGATTCAGATCCGAAGACTTCAAAAAGAAATCCAACTTCTGAAGCAGGAGCTTTCCATTCATGACACACTGGTTAGTCATATGAAGACATGCTCATATAAATGCCTGAGAAACATAATTCTGCTGATATTTGTAAGCAGTATTTGAATGTAATGTCTTATATCAGTGTCTTTTGGAGCGACCTAGTGACAGTACAATTTAAATTTATGCTGAACAGATATTCAGAGATTGGATTACTTAATGTAGAAACCATGGCTTAGGGTATAATAGACTGAAAAAATAAAACTTTTCCCCACAAAGGCCAATCGTGTGGGTGTGGCGTACGAGAACCTGTCGGAAGCACAGGTAGCAGAAGTGAAGAGCCAGGTTCAGAGGTACCTGGCTGGCACACTGGACGAGATCAAGGTCAGTAATTGTCAAAGTAATTGTGTACTTGGTCAGTCTGGGCAATTTGTGCTACAGTAGCTTTTCTAGGGGTTCAGACTTGTCAGGCTAGCCTTTGCTGCCCCTGCACCTCAGTGAGCCTTGTAAGAGTCACTCAGATCCTTTCGCTTGTCCATGTTTTCTGCTTCCAAAACAAAAAAAAAAAATACTTGATGAACTGACTGTTCACTGCTTAATATATCCCACCCATTGACAGGTACTTTTGGAATGAGATAATCAATGCTATTGACGTCACCTCTCAGTAATTTTAACATTGTGGCTGATTGGTGTTTATAATTGCTGTCAGACCTAAACCTTGAACTTCCATCTTTGTCTTATTACTTATAATGTTAGCTTGTTTTCTGTTTAATGAGAAGACCCCAGGTTAAAAATACAAGAAAATGTCAGATTATTCTTACTTAAAGAGATGTTTTTGTTCCTTCTCTTGTGAAACTACTATTTAGCAGATTTGTTTATTCCAGTAGTTACAGTATATTTGTACAACATGAACAGAGGAGTTGTTTTGAAAACTGTGATGTTCTGAACTGTTTCAGATAGTGAGTGTTCGACAGATCCAGGAAGTGTTTGCCCAGTTTAAAAAAGCTGTTCAGTAAGTATGGATACATTTCTACTATAAGCAACATTAATAACACAATTCATATTTTTACTGCTTAACCCTGTAGCCTCTAGCCTATATAGGTTTACTCATCATTAGGTTTCGTGTATTGCAGCTACTATGAAACTTATATGTCAGCTGTCTTGTTAGAAGAGTGAAGAATTAAAAGTGTAGACATACTATTATGTTAGAATTTAGTAATTGTGTTAGTGTTAGTTAATGGAAACTAATGGTAGTTGTAATACTGTGTGTGTGTGTGATAAAAAGGGAACAGGAAAACCAGCTTAAGGAGCAAATAAGTCAGAAATACACTCTGGTGGAAAACTACCAGAGAACCCAGTCTTCTTCTGCAGCCAATGTAAGCTTGCACGTTTTACAGTAAAAGGGTCCTTGTCTACTGATACTTTCACTATGAAATTTTAGCTTTTGTCTTTATGAACCTCTGCATTCTTAACACTGTTGCACACACTGGGACTTTCAGGAGCAGGAGCCTGTTGGAGCTGTTGGAGAGGTGGAAGGTGGATTTGGGCTCGGAGTGGCCGCACCATCACAGAAACACACTGGAGCTCCGTCACCCCACAAAAGCAAAGGCAAGAAGGGCAAAGAGAGCAGCAGGTGATTTGATCTTATCCCGTCTTCCATCCTCACATATTAACAAATGATATTATGCTGTTCCTGTCAACTAGATGCTGAACAACAGAAATACAAATGAAATTACTTTCAGGTTTTTGAAACCCATGCTTTGTTGTTCCACCTTCCGAGCAGCAAGCAAGTTTTACCACTTTGTTAGATTATTTGCTACTTTATTAGAGACCCCTATCTTGTAGCTCCATTTGTAGTGTACAGTTAGAGACAGTAGCCCATCTGTTGATGAACAGTTTTGGTTAGTTATCCTCTAGCCCAATGATCACCAACTCTGCTCCTGGATTTAGTTCCAATCAGTATTTCACCTGCTGCCTTCTAAAGTAAAGTAAAGCTTTATTTGTTATCCCAGCAATATACATATAGTACGCAGTGAGACGAAATGTCGTCCTCCTGGATCATAGGTGCAGCAGAGAACACAACAGAACAGCAGCACTCAGACAGGTCAACAGTGAGGGCAAAAAAGAAAGGGTGGGGGGTTTACTAATTAACCTATATATCTATAAATATATATATATTCTCCTTTCATAATACTAATACGTCTGATATTGCAAAAAAGGAGCTTCTTTGGCAGATTGTGGTTGGAAATAGACTCTGCAGGAAGTTAGACCTCCAGCACCAAGGCTGGTGATCAGTGCTCTAGCGCCTCATCAGTGGACCACAGATCGGCTCCCTGGGCTGGATATTTTTCAGTGGTGGACAACTAATACACAAATAATGGTCAGCAGCAGCCCTGTGGCTGGAATCTAATTACTGATAATGAGGAGTGTGGGTATGTCAGCCGATCGTCTACAGTCTGTACACCGTCTATTACTGAGGTGTCTAATCTTATCCACAAAAGACTGGTGCAACTGTGCTTACCAGTAAGGTTTATAGAGCTCATAAAGTGGCCAACAGGATAAAGGACTTTCTAATTAAGTGGGTGGTGAGTGTATATCAACACATTAAAACAGAAATATTGGGTGTTTTTTCCTATGCATAGTTAATGTTGGACAACTGAGCTGTCCAGAAATGTAGTGTGTTCTCCCTCTTTTATCGTGGGCAGGAAGGATGGTGCTGGAAACTTAGGTCCAGCAGTAGTCGCCGCTGTGACCCAGAAAAATACAGAAGCCCTCGCATCTATTTGTGAGCCTGAAGGCCTAGAACACACAATTCTAGCTGAAGATGCAAAGAAGAAAAGAGAGTATGAACTCCTTCTATACTTACCTAATGTTAAGCATTCGCACTTGCGTGGTACTGTTCCTGTTAACCATGACAACATGTGAAAATGCTACAGCTGGATTTGGTGTAACATTTATGTAATGCAAGTAAATGCATCATATGCATATCAAGATGGTTCTACCTCTGCACTTTCCTTTTGGCAGCACACCTCCATCTAAGACGGAGGCATTTGAGGCCTTCAAAATGGAGCGGGGCAGCGAGATCAGCCGCATCCTGAGGGAGAATAAAACTGTGCTGCTGGAACGTCTGGACCAACTGCACAAACTCACACATGCCATTAACGGCATTAAACAGGACATCGACCGCATGAGTTCTGAACTCCGGATGTGTAGGGAACAAAGAGAGACTCAGGGTCAGTTTTCAGCAGTTAGTAGGCAGACGGTCTGACCCACTTAACCTATTTACTTGATCAAATAGAAATAAATAACTACAGGGTTGGAAGATGCTAGGGTTTGTACTCCCTAATAACACAGGTCAACAGGTAAAAATTAAATTTTCTTTTTCCCTGTGGCCTGAGAAAACAGCCTTTTGTGCCTCTGTCTGTTCATCAGGGCAGTTTGTGAGTGCGGAAGGAGAGCCTGTGCTGGAGGAGGCTGAGTTAGCTTTACTCATAAGCCTCAGAGAGATGAAGGACCGATACAGGCAAGCCTATGAAGAGCTGCTCAACACCAAAGCTGAGGTGCGCTACTGTCAGCATCTGGTGGACCAGTGTCGCACACGCCTGATTACTGGTAAGCTCCTGTAGCTTATCCTGAAATCTAATTTGCAGCTTATCCCTTATCCTTTTCTAGAAAAATTACAAAACTACATAGCTACAACAGTAGTAACCATCTTGAGGTATAATAATGTCTGCATTTTTCCCTTTGCACATTTTTTACAGCATGTTGTCTATAAAAATTGGTTTAAGGCAAGCATGTGGTGCAAATTAACAAATTTAAAATGGTGAATCACCACTTTTTTGTAGTTTAACCCCTAGATCAGGCTTAGTTCATGTCCTAGAAACCCTGAATGTGCAAGTCTGGTCTAAATACTGGAGTTGTGTGTGTAGTAATGCTAAACCTCTTCTTCAGATTAGATGAACTGTTGCTATTTACCCCACAGAGTTTGAGAGCTGGTACAGTGAGTCTTTCCTGCTGCCAGATGAGGTACAGTCTCTTTTCAGAGAAGGAGGACCCATCAGACCAGGCTTGATACCTGTGGACAAAGCTTTGAATCTGGTTAGTACATTATATGCAGCTGAAGTATGGTTTGTCCAGCACTTAAGGGGTGGGTGGGGGTGGATAACTAGAGTAAGTAAATGTTTTTAGGAGAATAAATGTTTTTAGGTTCTCAGGAGAATTCATGGACCTAAAAGGTTAGAGTTAGAAAGGATTGGCAACTAAATTTGTAAGTTACCTACGACAATTTATTTTATATTAATTTGAAAAATAACATTTAGAAGCTCAGTATGCCAAGGTCTTGACGGTATTTGAAGATTTGAAGTCTTGAGGTCAAAGCACACTGACTGGACAAACACAAAAAACATGCTAAGGTCTGCAGCTGTTCTTAGAATGTCCAAATATAACTCATGAGAACACAGATGAAGCAGGGAGAATGGGGAGAGAACATTCTAGAACACACACACATTAATCAAACTGACAAGATGTTTGTCTGTTCGGTGTAGGCTGGCCTTTAATAAAAAATTCAGTGAATTAACACATTTTGCCTGGAAAAATAAAAAATTAACACCTGGAAAATACATTTATAGCCTGAGTTTCGTGTAGATGAAACTAACGGTGTGTTACTGTATTCATGGACAGGAGGGTGATGACCAACAGCAGTATGAGTGTCTTCGTATGGAGCTGCTTTCAGAAAGTCCCAGTGCTATGTCCTTTTACAATGCACAAATTAGCACAGTACGGAGGGTGAGGGGCGACACACACACACACACACACACACACACACACACACACACACTAGAAAAGCTTGTAAAGACAGGGGCTTGTTTATAAATCAATATTTGACAACATGCTTAAACAGGACTAATAGTTTGTGCTGCAGGACACTGGTGACATTGCACAATCATTATACAGGATAAACAGACGTAAACCAATGACTGCATGTGTTTACCTTTGCAGAGAGGCAGCAGGCCAGTTCCTCTCGGTCGTGATTCCAGGAGGAACATGGGAGCTGGAACAAACAAGCTCAAACTGCCAGACATCTCAGTCACCTGAACACTACTATGTACTCCCTTGTCCAAATTTTGGCAACTACCGGAAATGATTGGCAATGTAAAAGACGTGCAACCTTTTATTATATTTATGTAGTATTTAAACATTAACAAGGATGATGACACTTATGGGGATAAACAAGGGTTATACTACTGTACCTCTATAAAGCTCTGCACAATCATAGCAGATGGTCACTTTTTTTTTTTTTTAAAACACAAAGTGTGCAATAAAAAGGGAGGAGTTTGTCACTAGTGCTAACAAATGTAGGGCCCTCAAGGTCTTGATGTAGTCACACCAATCTGTTTCAATTGGGGGAATGAAGAAAGGATGCTAAGGAGACGCGTTTATGCAGTAAATCCAGTTTTACAGGGCCCTCTGGTGCCCAGGTGTGGAGGAGCACTTGAGGTACACATACCTAGTTAGTAATCCTGACTCCCTTGTACAGCTAAAGCCACAACATGCTGGTGTATAGCACTATACTAACTCACTGAAATCTAGACAGAAATACTGTAGTGAAAGTATTGTGCCACTCCTGCCTCCATTTATAGCCCTCCAAACAGTCCATTCACTAAATGTTTTTGCTTAACAAATGGCAAATACCAGTCCATGTTTATGATAATGAATTCATCAGTTTTCTCCTAGACATAAATCACACAAAAGACATTTTGGGACATTAGCTTGTTAAATGAAAAGTAAACTTTATTATTCCTGAACCACAAAATAGACTTCTTTGGTTGTACAAATTCACTAGTTACAGTCCTGAATGTGTTCTATCCCCAGCCTTCACCCCCTTCCCACTCACTTAGCAAAAAAAGAACAACCCCCCCCCCCCCCAAAAAAAAACAAGAACAAAAAAAGGAGATATCAAAACAACTGACTTGCTGCAAAAATGTAGTGAATCCCAACAATTACATGAAAATGTGATTTCTACAGGTCTTTTAAAAAAAATACAATACATGATCAGCCATTCCCAAAGTGTTATCATCCAAAACTGAATTTCAGTTAGCAAGAGAAACACAAAAAAACTAAGATTAGTAAAGTTAAATTAAAAATGGCAGTCATCTGACCACAGTGTATATGGTAGCTGAAATAACAGAACAAATGGGTTTGAGAATGGTCAAATAATGTGTTCTAGAGAGGGATGAAAATAAGTTTCTTTTTGTAACTCAGGATTGAAAGAAAATTTGCAACAAAGCCAATATACATGCAAGGAGCACCCAGTCTTGACCGTGTCTGGATTATACAGGCCACCCAGGTGCCTAGTCTTGGTGCAGACTGGCTCAGTTTCAACTTGGATTTTTGCTTCTTTCAGCATTTTGTACATTATTCACACAACAAAGATAATTTCAGTGGCTTCAGATTTAAATTAAACAGATTAAAAAGAAAACAAATAGTATAGTCAAAATATAATCTACTACCTTCACATGCATGTCTGCCCTTGAGCCAAAAGATATTAGCATGAATCATATGGAAACAAAAAGCAAGTGAACATATAGCATCCCCAACCCCAGTGTAGCATAAATAGAGAAAATGGTACCATATTTTGATGGAGATGCTGAGACTGGTACATTAAAATTTATGGCCTGACATGGTCATAGTATTTGCACATTTGGACTGCGTGTGTGTGTTTAATTGTCGGGTAATGGGAATGTTGTAGAAAATAGCATGCCGACATGGTCCAAGGAGTACAAAAACCCAAAAGTGAGGATATTTGAGAATTTCTGGGGAAGTAATCATAGAACTTTAAAAAAGTTAATTTCCATGAAGTTTTGAGGGGGTTCCCCGATGCCATGATACTGGTGTATTTTCTTAGTTTTGCTGGAGACAGACTTAAAGAGCCATTTGGCTTGGTTTGTCACTCAAATGAGACAAAGCAGACTACATGATGCTACTTATAAATTATATCTATATGGACAATTTCTGTAGCGTTATGGTCGGATGAAAACAAAACAACAAAAAAGAAAAACATACATTCATTTGTATCATTTTACCAATACCAAATATTGGAAGTTTGATTTTGATATGTTTATGAAGTTGATAACATTTTATGCCTTGTTACGATAAATGATAGGTGAAGGGTTTTCTTATCCCCAGTTATGATACGTTCACCATCTTGTAAAAGCTAATAAAAGCTACAAAATGAAGGATGTCCATGTAGGAATGAGAGGGTATATTACAGTAATAAATTACGTATAAGGTATTCAAACTGTATGTTTTAAAATCATAAAGTAGGACAAAAACCCTTCTAGCCTGTATGGGGCAGTAAAGGTAGCAGAAAAGGCTTCTTTTCAAATGGCAGATCTTTTAGGAGTTGCTAGTGAAAATGAACACATTTACATCTTTCTTTTCATTGAAATATTTTTTAACAATAAAATCAGTAGAGGTTTAAAACTGAAGTATTAAAAAGAATTCCAAACAGTATCTTTTAAGAATAATTCAGCTTCTAAAACGCAAACTGAAGGAGAGGAGAAAAAAAATTAAATGGTTAATGACTGGTATGTTTGCCACCTCCAACATCTACTACAGAGGAGAAGTCCTCCATATCTATGCCAACTGTAAAGGCAAGACTGGTGTGCAGGAGACAAGAAGCTGTAGTGTTTAACAGCCGGTCATCTTGATGGTCGGCGCTGAAATTAGAGTGGTTGATCATGTTTGTGTACGTGTTTTTCACACATTTCTGTGAATGTACATTACTTTAGTTTATACGTCTTAGCATTGCTACGTAATTTGTACTAGTCTTATAATCTGTATCATGTATGAATGTGTGTGTGCTTGTGTAAAAGTGTGTGAATATGGTTATGTGGGAACAGGCGTCTCCAGGCTGCGCCGGCCTTGTCGGAGTTTACGCTTGTTGCTGTACAAAGCCATCTCCTCCAGAGCTGACGTGGCCGCCACAGGAGCTACTGGCACCTCTGCATCTACATAGGAAGCTGAAGAGTGAGACAGGACAAGACAATCAATTCAGTAACAGGCTAGGAATAGATCTGTGAGTAAACTGTAGGCTTCAGACCCATCCACCTCTTCCCAAGCAAGGTGAGCACACCCTGAGGCCCGTGAGAATGTTACATGTGAAACCTCACTTATCAACAATAGCAATCTGGACACTACTTTCCTTGAATGCTAAAACAGTAAATATGTAGATGAGTAAAGGTTAATTTAGACAAAAACACGAGAACTATAAACTCTTGTGGAAGGACCCGTTCATAGCATGAATTCAGTGTTCATATGACATTTTGCAGAAAACCATTTGCCTAAGGCCCGACAAGCTGCAAAGAATCATAATGAACCTACCTGGCTATATATGGGCATTGCATGCCATGCAGATATTAAATATTGCTGACCAGTGATTTGATTTATTTTTCACTCTAGTGAGGTTAGTCATGCATGCACAACATGGAAAGACAGTGTTAAGTGAGGATGTGTAAGGTATGTACACATTTATGCTGCCGCTGATGCAACAATTCTGCATATTAGTTCAGTTTATAAACCCCTTTTATCAAAAACTATTCTATACTGTTTGTTAAAATGGAAGTGTAATAAAATGAGCATTAGGTTAGTGTTTTTCCAGTTCTGGTCCTTGAGCATACAAACACAGATTTTTTCTCCTGCTACAAAACTGTAAATAAAGTAGTCAGCTGCCTGTCAAGCATTTGTTTAAAATGGGCCTGGTGGAACATAAACTATCAGTAAAACCTGTAGTGTATGTTTAGGAGAGAAAGCTTAACAAGCTTTGTTTCATGCTAAATATATTTTAAAATCTCAGAGCACATGATCTTTAAACAACCCATCTCTGCTACAAATGAAAATGCAACCGTATTGAAAACGGTATTTGTGAACAATTCAGGAGAAATTAGCTTGGGCAAATTTTATACAACTTGTCCCATAGACATAATATCGACAGTTGCTACTTTTTTCATTCTCAACCAGCTGAAGGTCAACTGAACAACTATTTCAAGACGGTGACCAAGTGGAATCAGGTGTGCTCCTGTTTGGTTGGAATAAAAAATTGGCAGCCTGGCAAGTCCTTTGTTGACTACCCTTCTCTAGAACAATGTAGTAAGGTAAAAAATTAACTATCTTTGCTTTGTGGAGACTTCTATATCTGTCAGATACATTTGGAATTTCGTGATTCTGCTATGAAAATACAAGATGACAAAAAACATGTTCCACTTGAACTGGATTGCGCTAGTTCTGCACTCTCCTACTTCAGGACCAGAAGAAGATGGCACTGATCTAGATGCTGTTTATCACTGCTGAGGATTTCATGTTGTGCATACATTAAAAAAAAAAACAAAGGAATCATATATTTCACATTTTTCTCCTAGTTCTGCTGAATTCTTAAATCAGATTTTTAGATCACGTATAAGCAAGCTTCCAGCTGCCTCTCTAAGACATGTTAAAAGCTCCAGCAAATATGCATTCATTTAGGACCCAAACATGCACTCTCACAAGCATACACACACATTCCAACCTCCTACCAATATCAGAAGAACACCTATCCTAGGAAATTGCCTGTGTCAAGGGGACAGCAACTGTCAGCAAAGTAGCAGTGGACAGGATACTCATAACCTGCCCATCAAATGACACGTTAAGTCCTGAACTGATAAATCATACTTGTAAACTAAGCTTTCAGTAGCTTACCTTGGTTAGTGGAGGCATCATCGATGAAGTGAAGGTCATCTGTGGCACCAGGAGACTGCAAGAGAAGAGGAATAAACTCATCATGTATACTCCATCAGGACACAGGGAAGGTAACCGTTATTGTCACTGAAGTGCACAGGACTGTAAAAAAATAATAAAAATAAATAAATTTAAAAAAGGCATAAAGAGGGTGAAAAATAGTGGCTCAAAAACCAGAACAAGACCCAGGTACAATTCCATCTCCCGCCAATGGACACAGTTATGGTTTGAAACCACAACCAAAATTTCTGATATTAGAGTTCAATTGTTAGAGGAACGGGGTTAAATCATTCCATCAACAGTGGGGACCCAGTATCAACATGAAACATACATTTTGTTACCTTCCAGGAACAAATGTCCAAACCTTGCATACAATCTTTCTTGTCCAAAGAGTTGATAGAGGCAATAATCACTACTCCTGCCAAACTTGTGAAATCGGTGAAACAGTTCCATACCAAACAAAGTATTAGCATGCCATACAGTCTTTCACCCTCAAGGATTGTTTTAAACTGTGGTGTAACTCAAGTCCTGACTTGCACAAAGCTCTAGTGCATCTAGTTTTGTCACAGCTGTCAGGATGAAGGTATTGCTCATCACTGTATCTCAACATCAAACACACACCACAAACAGAAATCAACAAACAGTCAAATCATGGCACATTCAAAAGGCCACCAAACAGCAATTCACTAAGTTTCTCTGCTTCTTCCTGACTGGCTTTACTTCCAATGGACATTAATTTGTAATATGGAAAAAATGAATTTGGCATTTTCATAACTTGCAACTGGAAAAACAGAGGACAGTTACATCACCGATACACTGAACCGATTACACCCTACGTGACTTATGGTACATATTTTGAGGTACAGTTTTTTTTTTTTTTAAATCAGCTGTGGCTGGTGTAAAATGATGTCAAATGTTTACATATATTTCATTTGGTGGTCTTTTGTGTGGTATTACATTATAAGATTTTAGGACAACAACCAACACATTACTCTGCGACACATGACCATCGAAACATCCAAAAAGACACAAAACACCAACACCAAAAAAGGCAACCTTTCCTTGCTCCCAGCTCCGTATGTTCCCTCTAAGGTCTGTTATGCCATCTACCTGGTCGATTCCATCAAAAACAGCTAGTACTCCAACCTAATTATACGGAGACGAGTTTTAAGAGATGAAGAAGAGATCACTTTTTGCTCTCAAAAAATAGTAATGCATTCAAGAGCTGCTCATATCGCTGCATTGAACTGTTGCTAAAAATCAATAAGAGTCATGTGCCATCTACATTGTTATGATTTTCTTACTAAGGTTAAATTCCATTAATACAGTCTCCCAACCATACACAGCCAAAAATGTAAAACACATCTTTGCAGCACAGGGAGATTAAAGAAACAAATTATATATTGGAACGGACTCATAAGTTACATTTACTGACAAAAGGCACTTTTTCGTTGTTGAAAAGTTACATGTACAGTAATTCTGACATGAGCTGAACGTAGTAACACAAGACAAGTTTTCCCCACACATCTTACTGGGCACTGTATCTCCTGAATGTTGCCATGACTGAGTGGTAGAACAAGGCTTCACATGGAGAAGGTCAGTGCAAAGAAGTTATTTTTTCCACACAGAGGTTAGTGTACTATCCCATGTTCTGGAGCACCATAAAGATAGTATAAAAAGCCCTAAACCAGTTTCAGGTTAAAACCCCCTTAACATCTACACACTGGAAAGGCAAGATCTCACAGAATGTCCCAAGTAGACGTGGAAGTGAGTATAAGATCTGAGAAGTAGGATGTGATACCAGTTCTCAGCACAGTTGGAAGTTGGAAGCCAAATGGCAGCCAAATAAAATTCTAAATTGTAAATTTAAGGCAGTGGTGAGTTGAATGTTCAAGTTTGGTTTTTTTTTGTTTTTTTTTTTTACAGAGAGGAGCAGAAGGCCCAGTTACCACAGACATTCCTAGTTATGATTAAGGTCAGAAGGGAGACAGGCAACAGGGGAAGCCATGTGGACAGGACTGAGGTGGGAGATTAAGGAGAGTTGGGTTCCTGGGAACTTGGCATGCAGGTAATACCTGAATGTCGTATACAGGTTTGGAAGAAGGAATGGCAGCGAACTGTCGGTAGTCAAACTTCTTTTCAGACAGGGACTAAAGGGTAGCAAACAGAGGTGTAGAGAGAGATGGGGGTGGAGGGACATTAGCATAGAGAGAGAGAGAGAGAGAGAGAGAGAAAGAGAGAGAGGAAGAGGAAGAGAGAAACAAAGAAAGATGGAAAAAATAAAAACAGCAAGAAATAAAGGAGAAGTATGAGGAGTGGACAGAAACCAATAGGAAAAGAAAAAGAACGAGGAGGCAGTTTGGGTGAATGGGACTTTGCTTGTTTTGCTTTTTGGAGGATGAATGAAAGATTAAAGTGATTATGGATTTATAAGTGATTATTTTCAATGGGCAAGAAAAAGGCTATAATAATACATGACTGTGGAAACTTAACAGATTACTTAAAGCAGCCAAGCCAGTGTTCCTTTATGCCAGTGAATTGAAAATAAAAACAAACAATAATTAAAAACAAAATCTCGTACCAGTCGACCCGGTGACGTCACAGCTCGTAGACTGACATCTGTTCAAGAGGAATAGAAGAGACACCAGTTCAGATTCCAAATGCCTCACAATGCTGCCTTCATGTGAGTGACTAAGGATGTTGAGCTTACCTTCCATAGGGGTGGGCGAGGGTGTAGGAGCAGGAGAGGGGGACTCAGCTAACTGGTCCAGGGTACCCCTCTTTCGTCCCTCCTTAGACTTAGCAATGACCATCTGAGCCTTGAGAGCATCCTGCTCTAGAGATTTCATCCTAGAAGATATAGGAAAATGCCGATAAAACAGGAGAGGTAGTGAGAGATGAAGAGAAAGGAGACAATGATGTGAAGTTAGAGAAAGAGCCCAAAGGAAAGTTAAGACTGCACAATTAATACATTTTCTATTGTGTTTGTACAACTTAAAAGCAGTGACTGTAAACTGTGGGAAAGATCTGTTTCACTAAATCATTATTCAGATTAATTGTGCAGCCCTAATGTAAGGATATCAAATACAAAGTAGACTGAGCAAGAAAGGGAGAAAAAGAATAGATGTATGCCATTAGAGTGAGATAAAGGCGATCAAAGGGCAGGAGATGAGTTTGAAACCAATCAAACGTTAGAAGGATTTGTATGGACTAGAAAGTTAACATGATGTTAAAAGAAAAAGTAAGTTAAACAGGGACTAACACAAAAATGAAAAGGCAAAGGCAAAAAAGCAGGAATAATGCAGGACACAAACCAGGGCAGATAATGCATCTATGTAGAAAGAGGCAGAACACAAAAGTAGGACAAGGAAGTGCAGAGGATAAAATGTGCAACTGAAGAACTGCACACGTGCAGATATGGCTTTCAGATTCAGCACAGCACATTCACTCACTGCATATTTCAAAATGAGCAACTTTAAGAAATAATGCATGAATAAAGAAATTACTCATTTTTGCATCCAATGTACTTTTATTGATTGCCTATAAGCTAATGTCTACACACACAGACATACACACACACAGGACAACTCCCACAAGCATCCAAAGCAGCTTAAAGCGCCAGAGCTCAGCCCCCACAATGCTCTGTGGCTGGGCAGGGCAGGGCAGGGCAGGGCAGGGCAGACCTGGACTGAGAGGAAGAGAAGCAGGAAGCGGGAGGATTTGCAGCACTGTCTAAGGACGCCCTCACACGCGACTGGTAGAGCCTCTTGGCCAGGTCTTGCTCATATTGCCTAACGTCCTCCTCTAGACCATAAGGCCTTGGGAGCAGCCAACCAGAGAGAACACGGGAGCAGGAGAGGAGAGACAAAATACAGCAGGACACAAAGAGAAAGGGAAAGAGAAGAAGAGGGTATAGATGGGAGATAAAACACTATGACAGACATTCTGAATCAGAAGGGTAAGTTAGCACCGGACCTCCAGTGTTTTTGGGTTGCCAAAGATACGTCTGCAAGATTTGTGGCTCTCGCTTAACCAGTTCCAGCCCTGCTAGTACATAGCTGAGTTGTATGAATAAGGCATGAGTAGTTTTAAATGGCTAGCTTGAATAACCTAAGTTCTAGTATTCCAAAATATTTTTGATTTTAGGTATGATTTTGAGCAAATATTTGAGTAGTTCTGAATATAACATTAAATAAATGCTAGCACATAAAGTGGATTAGTGTCTTGACTGAGTGTGCAATTAGTGTGCAAGCGTATACAAGCATTATTGTGCTCCAACAGGTATAAATTATGTCGGCGGCACACAATAAATGAGAGACAAAACTTTTGTTCTCATTGTTTCTTCAGTTTATGACAATATAAATTAATTTTGCTATATTAGTCCAGTGCTATTAATTTTAAAATGTAAACACTGAACAGCCCACCTTCACTGGGACTAACAAGGCAGCTTAACATTTGCTTTGTTAGGTTTCCTGAGACAGAAAGTTGGCAATTTGTGCGAAATTTGTTGCATTAAGTTCAAAATGAAACAGGCAGGTCTCTCCAATAGTGTTTTGCTATTTCATCAAAGTGTGAGGGCAAAGACTAAACAGCACTCCCTTTTTTTGTCAGCTACTGGCCAAAAAGGTATTTTAAATATTTCAATACGCTTGAAGGAGAGTACCAAATGCTTGACCATCTATTGATCTGTACATTCCAGCCAGAGAACTGAGGCATTCCAGTGGTCACTGGTGTAGAATGGAAAACAAAGCCAACACCTAAGTGCCCATTGTAATGCAGACCTCACGACTTTGAAGCAGTGTTTCACCACGCACAGACTCTGGCGATTAAAGAAACTCGTTTTTCTTGTATACTCAGGAACTGAATGAAATATTATTGATCTTGCAGCACATCTTTGGAAATCCTGACCCATGGACAAAGTAGGAGACAGCACATGGAAAATGAGGACACAAGAAGAGTTTAATCTAGGTAAGGAGGGTCTGATGGACTATAACAATAAGATTAGAAAGGTCAATATCATGAGGAGATAATGAGTAAACTGCAGAAGACACAAGACATGACACTTGCATAGTGGAGTTTGAGCTAGAGTTTGCTTTACCTTGCTGCTCTCCACATGGCTCTCTTCTCAGCCTCCAGGGCTCGTTTCTCTGCAGGCGAGAGCTCCTTGTCAGGAGCCACTGCAAGCTCTGGACTCTGCATGCGCAGCCGTTCCTGGTGCCTGCGCTCGGCCTTGGCTGTACGAATGGGGGCCACCGACTCACCAGGATAAACTGGGATCAGACTGGATGCGCACACACGCACATATACACACACACATACACAAACACATATACACACACACAAAATGCACTGAGTAAGTCATGCATGTAAAACTGCAGTAACAGTCTTGATATTTACTTGATTTGTATCAGAGGCGTTTAATGAGGCAGACCACTTAAGTCTGCAGTGCTTTGTCCCACCAGGATAATAACAATAACAAAATAAAACAAACACACAAAAAACGTTACCCGGACATAGAGTTGGGTCTCTGCTCCAGTCTAAAGTTGTCCTCCATGGAATTGCGCTGGGAATCATTTTTACCATCTACAGAGGAAGGGCTGAGGATGAACAAAAAACATTCAAAGGATGAACAGCATAGAAACAACCTAACTCTGAAATGTTATCCAACATTCAGTTACCATGACAGTACATATAACAATGACGTTCTCAAGAGAAGAGTACTATAAAAACATCCTAACTTTAATTTAATCTTAATATTCCTAAACACTGTCCTAATGGTTAAACCAACTTCAGGTTTAAGCTTCCACTTCCACTGTTAAACTATTCTAATGAAAACTGAATATTACAGAAGGTTTTTAAGCTGAGAAGGAAAGCATAACAAATTCACTGACATTAATTACTATTATATTCTGTTAGATTTATACACAAGGCAAACAGACACTACAGATCAGTAGGAGGTGGTACAGATGCAATATCTTGAATCTGTTGACCAAGGTTATTAAAATTTCCACAGAGTTGCTTTTTGTCTAGCTCAGCTGTGCATGCAGCGTTGTTTAAGGTTTCCTGAACTGAGATATTAGATTTTACTTCAAAATTAGATTTTACTTCCGTTTTAATGAGTATATGAAAAACTGTATCTTTAACTTAAGACTGAAAGTGATCTTGCAAAACAGAGTAATAGCCAAGGAAAACAATGCAGTTACAGGGACAGTGACAAAGTAAGTAGGCCATAAATAGATCAGTGAGGAGGAATGAATTACCCAGAGCTGCCACAGTAGCTGGGAGGAGTGGCATTGTAGCTTGGAGGTGTGGCACGCCCCCTGGGTGGACTCGAAGAGTGGCTGCCAACAGATTCCACCTTGTATTCCACTCCATCCAGGATCACCTTGCCTTGGGCCTTCATCGCTGCCACTTGCTTTGCCAAATCCTCTTCTTCGTCCTCTTCATCTTCATCCAACAAAAGGTCTTGTGCCCTCTGCTCAATTCGCTTTGCTGAGAGTGATAAAAACAGATGGGCTACCTGAGTAAGTTCTGTAGACATACAGTAACTTTTTAAGCAATTAATTTGCGGCTAAAACATGGTACCTTGAAAGACTTGCAGTAAATTTGTATTAGAGAAAGAATAAATAAGTGCAACATTAACCTTCTTCCTCCTTCATTTTTTTCAGGTCATCCTCTCCTACCAGTGACACGCGAGGTTTAGGCTTGTTGTCTGGCGTCTGCTGTTTCACATCAATCTCAAAGTACTTCTGCCGGTCTCTGAACGAACGCTGTTCTGGGCTGCCTCTCCCACATGATGTAGGGGTCTGAGGAAGGAAAAGCCTTCAGACCATGGCTCAACACATTCAAAGCACAAGAACTGTGCAGTTTTATAAGAATTCCCTTGAAATCATGAACAGGCATACAGTACACCAATGTACCTGAAGAAATGTCACCAAGAAACATTTTAATGATGTTGAAGTCTAATTACAATTAAAACAAATAATTTCATGCAAAATTGAAGAGTGCTTAGGATTTTTCTGGCAAAAGCCAAAAAGATTTTGCGTCTGCCCCTAACCTAACACCAGATTCCATCTGTAGATTGGTTCAATCAGATCTTTCAAAACCAAGAAATATCCCACAGCTGCCTGGACAGTTGTTTGAAGCGACATGAACCTCTGCCCCACCACCACCGAAGCAAAAATAGTCTGTCATCCAGTAAGGCTTGAAGAGAGAGAGAGAGGCCACAGGCTGAGTGCTGAGCGCTGGCCAAAGTGGGGCGGGTACCTTAAACTCCAGAGAGAGGCGAGACAGGCGTGGCACAGCTGCCAGACTCCTGTACTCGCGCCGGTCAGATGACAGGGAGGGGCGAGGGGTGAGGGGGCCATGACCTAAGCCATCACCCTCCTCAACAAACACCTCATTATTCAGCTCAGGCTGAAAGAGCCATTACACACACTCAATCAGTACTACATGGACATTGCTTGAAGCAATAGCTCAGAAAAAACATCTATTAAAAAAATCTCCATCTATAAAAACAGGACAAAAATGCAGCAAAACTCAAAATACAAACAAATTCAAGATGGCTGACACTACTGCAATATACTTTTTTCCAGGTCATACAACTTCAGTCACCATATTAAAGAAGTCTACTTGCAGTTTGCACAGTGTTTATTGCTGGAATACAAGCTTACATTACTTCTTAGCTCAACTTGCCTTGTGGCTTCAGTGTAATACTTAAGAATACCACACAGGACACTAAATATCTTGTCGGAATGACTGCATTTGCGTGACAGCACTGAGGGGGGAGTTTCACCTAACTGAACCCACATTATGGAAAAGGAATACCCAGAGTGGCCAGTGTCCTCATTGTATGGTGTATACGGAAACACTGCAATGAAGTATTAAAAAGTCAATGAATTAAAGAATAATCAGTTTTTAACAAATCAGCATACCTCTGGTGATGGCTGCTTAGGGAGGATATTGTTCCTCTGGCTGTAAAGATCCTAAAAAAGACAAAAACATGGAAAGATCAGCAAGAAAGGGGACTTTCTGGAACAAATGTTTATAAAAACATACATCACAAACTGGTTGTGGAAGTGAAGAGAAGTCAGCAGGCAAGGAATCAATGAGTTGAAAACACTCATGGCATTGCAAGAGATGAGATGACTTTCTTACTCTACACACCATCAAATGATGAAACACAGGACCAGTCAACCATAGCACTAATGGCAGATAGACATTAGCAATCCAGGGGGAAAGAGTCCCTGGACACTATTTGATAAATGTGAGTGGCTCATGCAAAACACTGGTCATCAAAAGACAAGCTCCCAAAGGATGTGTTCCAATGGAAAGCTCTGCTGACCAGGGGACCTGATGCCAAGAACATCACGACATGCTCTGCTGACCAGGGGACCTGATGCCAAGAACACCACGACATGCTCAAAACCTCAACAATCATCTGCCATACCTGCGGCGGCTCCAGCACAGCCAAGGAGTGGGGCACAGCGGCGAAGGCCTTATATGCCTGCTTGATATTGATGGGGAATTCGTCAAAAGTGTCAGGGGAAGGGGCACGAGGCTGCATAGAGGGGGCCAGGGGAGTCGAGAAGCAGGGATAGAGGGCAGAGGAACGAACAGAGGACAAGAACAAGGATGGAACAGACAATGAGAGAAAGAGCAGCAAATGCAGAGGACAGCTGGACAGTGCATGGGTAGACAGCATGCAGGTGACTCGCCTTGTATGGGTAGAGAGATGGAAATAGATAGAAAGAACAAGAGACAGGAAGGACCGTGGAACGAGTGATAGCATGGGAGAGTGAGCTGTGTCGAAAGTGAGAAAGTACTCAGACCCTGAGGTAATATGAGTGCAAACTCTGACTGTATATAGCTTCAGTACAAAAAAAAAAAGATGTGTCAGTAAAAATAGGCACACAGAACTTTCTACTTAAAGTGAAGTCTATACAGTTGCAGAATTAGTGATGTAGCGATGTACGTCACTCTGAATATGAGCGTCTGCTAAATGTCGTAAATATAAATGTACTGAGATTTTCTTTTGTCCTTGTGGATCATTAATTCCTTTGAGGCTTCATATCTCCATAGAGATATATGAAGAAATGTGACTTTATAGGCACAACTTGGATCATACCTCACCACACATAATACAGCATGATATGAAAAATGATACACGACCTGTCGGAGATGTGTCTTGTATATAATTTGGTACTGGGCAGCTGCCAGAAATAGAGGGGGAGCATGTCTGGAATGTGGTTTAGACAGTGGTGAGGGATCTTACAGTGGTCTGGGAGTTGATGGGGGAGGGGCCATGCTGGAAAGGGTTGGGACTACTGTGGCCATCCTGACTTGCTGGAGACACGGCAGGCCGCCCCCGGGAGATGGGCTGAATGGCACCAGGCTTGGTCTGAAAAGAGGAGAAAAGTTTCAGCGAACAACTACTCAGATAAGTTATCCACTAGTATAAACATCATTAGACAATTTTTACTAGCAAAGTCCATCATCTAACATCGTTTGGTCAGTGTCATTGAACAAAATAGTCCATCTTTCAACGAACACTCACTGTTGAATGGTCCTTAGTAGTCGCATGGGAGGTGAAATGAATACTTGCCTGGAACAGAGCATAATTATGGTATGAAATGGGAATATATAAACATGTTTCTGAAATGGATGTGTTCACTAAGGCTAAGCAGCTTTTGTTCAAACCAAATTCCAGCATCAAGCAGACGTTATCTCAATTTGTACACAATGGCAAAGTCAAGAAAGCTAGCAGAACTACACAGGAATTAAGGTCCCAAATCACAGTTACAGGTCTGGTGAAGTTCCCACTATAGTTAATATAGCCACCCTGGCTATACTGCACTGACATTCTATGTGATCACAGTGCAAAGCCATATGTAAATGTGAGAGACCTCAACAGGCAACAATGCACTCTGTCAACCTATGAAGGCGCACTTGCATGCCTGTGTCTCATTAACTTGGATGAGAAACAGCAGAGGAAGTCGCAGGTAGCAGATCATGCTAAGGCAGCCCACTTACGAATCGGGTCTCCCTGCCCAGGTTCAGAGGGACTGAGGATGTAGACTGACGAAGTGTTGGCTAAGAAAGGAGGTGTCATGAAGGTATGAGTTGAGCAAATAGAGGTTGAGACTGCTTTATCCCTTTGTCATTTTTATATACACCAAAATTAAGACAGGTGGTGGTGACATTGTTACCTAAAATGAAAGAAGGCTAAGAAAGATAGTGTGTCACTGTAACAGTAAGTATATGAACTAAACTAGGCACACATATTCTAAAAACTGTGGTGTGTGGTAGGGGTTATAAAATGAAATTAAGCCATCATGGAAAAAATACAAATGTTAAGAAATGCCTCTGAGGTGAGGGTACTTTGGGCAGATGACTGGACTTACGAGGTGAGAACTGGGGGAGTAAAGTGGCTCTCGGACAGGACTGTCAATCCTTTGGGAATCTGCAGATGGAGCCTGAAAAGAAAGATTGAAAAGTATGGGTAAATATACAGCTACATGACAACTGTAGTGATATTCATTTGGCAATGCAGGCTCATACGCAAAGTGTTAACATTTGTGGTAAAGGTCATAAGTGAAAAAAAAAATCCACTTGGCTACACAATACAACCTCCTATGTAAGCAAAATAGCATAGCCATTATGTCTCTCTTCATGCAGGAATGTAAAACTACATTCTGGTGACAGCTGAAACGTCATGTGACAAGAAGCTGATATTCCAATTCCAAAATGTTTGTAAGTCTGTTAATGTAATTGTAACTACAAACAACATGATCACAAGCAGTATTCAAGTGATTCAACACTTAATTAGTAATTTGAGATCCTTTCTAAATGGTTGCTAGTAAGACTAAAGGATGAGGGTCTTTTCATTCATTTTTCACCAACACCTGTTAACACAGTTCAAGCATTTCCAGTGCCCTAGGGGGGATTTTCAGATAGCAACAGCCTTAAAGTCTGTCCTTGCTCCATAGGTAAACTTCCTCAATAAGCAATAATATATAACCAGATCAACAATATTAAATTATACAGCTGGCAGCTATACCTTATTTGGTTTTACAAAAATAAAAAGCAATACCTTCTTTGGACTTCAAAGCAAAACATGCTATTGACTGAAACCAGGGTTAGTCTGCATGTCCTTCACCCTCATAGTGCCTCACTGATAAATATTCCAGAACAGGCAATCAAACACTGATACGTAAGAGTGGTTTCAAAAAGCATGTGTGTGTTTATGAAGGTGTTTGTGTTCACCTTCATAAACACACACACGCATTTTGTTAGAAACTGAATTTTGTAACTTGCAGTGACATGCCATGCTGCTCCAAAACATTAGGCAAAAAAACATGGTCCAAGGCTGCTTGCCTTGCTATACAAGCAGGTCTGAAGCTGCCCCTGCCTGCCATAGCCTGTGGGTGGCCCTGAAAAGATGCACCGTTCAGTAGGGCAACGCTTGCTCTTGCGATTAGCTACTAGGAATGGATTTTCACTGAAACAGATTGGCTGAGAGTCCACCATACATTCCTCTTCTTCTTGCGTTGCTTGTGCAAGTGCAGATGTTGGAACAGGGTCCTGTGTGACTGCTAGCTGTTTCGGTGCCACTGAGCTTGTAACTGGGTAGGCTGTGGATAAGGGCAGAACAGGGGCATCTACATGGCACAGTGTAGCATGAGCTTTCTCAAAGCCAGCCTGCCTGGCCTGAAGAGCAGTCTCCATGGGGTAGGATTCAGTAGAGGAAGGACAGAACTAAAGAGTGAGAGAAAGGAATGAAAAGAACACAGACAAAAGCGATGACACTGAACAACACAAGAGTGGAAAAAAATAATACAGGTGCAAACAAATGAAGGGAAGGCAAAGGTGAAAAGATGGATAAAGGATAGACAAAAAAAAGTCTCATTATACAGACTCACCCATTAAGGCTCACCCATTATGCAGAGATCTTGAAGAGATACCCACACAGTCACTAAATACCTTGTACAGGTAAAGAGTTGCCCCAATGGGATGAAATATTTAAACCTGAGCTCTTAACTATAATCAGAATATGGTTAACTAAAGCTTTGGCTAAATTTAAGTAGGTTTAAGGCTTAATCAGCTTCCAACTCTGTGTTTCCTATGGATGTTAAATGTGAGACTTTCAAATCTAGTCTGGGCCGTATTGCCACTCTGAAAATAGTTTCCTAGATAATAGCCATGCTTGGGGGTGGGTCTGTGGGCTTGTGAGAACAAAGTCAGTGGAGTGGTATGTAACCCAAAGACCTCTGACTCAAGACAGCTGCACTCCCCATAATTGCAGTACTGCCATGAATACACTTATGCAAAAACACACGTTCAAATTTAATAAAAGGTCCATGTGACCGTGTGTCTGACTGTAAAGGGCCAAAAAAGAGGAAGGTCGGTCTAACCTCTCTGTTAAACAGTAAAAGGGGACCAGCTGAGCCCATGGGACATTAATATCTGTCTAAACTAAACTCCCATATGCAACTTTACTGTCTGAGAATTTTTTTTTAAAAAATTGTTAAAAGCACATTGTGCAACAGTCTTTGCTATAAGTCTCCGGGGTAACCATATGCGGTAGAGCTTCCCCCAGTCTTTCTCCACCCCCTCCACCTCCTAGCTTTTCAAACAGCTGCAAGTTCCATGTACTTTAAAACACTCCCAGAAAAGACCTGCTGGCTCAACATACAAACTATGAAATACATCTTTAAAGCTAGTGCACTCATTTGTATAGCATGGAACACTAGTGTGGTTTGTCTGACAATAATTTAGTAAAATGCCAAATATAAATATAATTGTTTTTTAAATAACCAAATGTATAAAACCTGAACCCATCTGCAACTAACCTCACTAAACTAAATGTTTAATTAATACCTAAGCCATGGCAAAACGACTACAGGAAAAATTATTGTACTTTTAAAATTATCAAATTAATACTGAATCAAAACCACAACAAAAGAAAAAAATACCCTTAATCTGACATTCAAAATAAATGCAAAAAAAACAAACAAAACAAACAAAAAAAACACTCCAGATGATCAACGAATTAAAAATGAAAAAAAAATTAAGTGATGAAAGAAATTATGAAAGAAAATTAAGACCAAAAGACGGCTTCACAGAAAAACAGCACAGGTACTTACACTAAGAAGATATCAGCTTCAAAGATTTCAAGTTGCCGGACACATAAAACGCTGTGAGAAGACTAAGCTCTATCACAGGAACCCTACTTTCCTATGGTCCTCCCACTCATGACCATCTTACCCAATCAGCCACTGACAGTTTTGAAAATAAACTCTGAGGCCCTGCCAGCTGTCACCCAAATACCCAAGTCCCATTGCGCCACAGCACAAGGCATTGTAGAATTCTTGCCATTCTGTCAGAAGTAATGAATTAAGAATTCAGTCATTACTTCAAGCTGAAAGAAGCAACAAGTATGTGGATTTATAGCATTAAAATATATGAGGTGGCATAACAGGGAAATATACAGAGCAACACAGGATCCTGAAGGTGAATTTGTTTTAAGGGCAATCTCATTTTTAAAAGACATTTTATTAAAAGCACACCTTACTATCCAAAAAATAAATCTGACAAGCTCATTATTCAACAGTGCATCAGCCAAATCACTTCTTTTCAAGCTTCTAATACAACCAAGACAGCACAAACAATTTTTGGATTTAATCATTATTTAATTTAGCTTGGGGCTAACTAAAACAGCAAACCATATACAGGGCTCCAGATGGTGACTAAAATGGTCGCCAATGCGACTAGATTTCTTATTTTGCGACTAGCTTTTTCATTTCAGTTGCCAATGGCGATCGTCTTTCAAAACCTAGAGAAATTAAAATAAAAGTACAAGAAAAGTGACATCTCAGAATGTGCAGATACGCTCAACCCGAGTCTGCTGTTCCTACTACACTACCATATGATTAGTTAAGGGGAACTTCGGCTCTTTTTAACGAGTGGGATCATTTGGATCGGATCACTAAGAAGATCTCTAAGACTCCTTTGGCTCCCGAACGCATAGACATACAAGGATAGACACCGCATTCCCAGTGTTCCCAGTTCACACGATGCGTCAGCGTGTGGCCATACTGCGGGTGGCGAAAGCATCATGTAAACTAATACAGGTAGACATTGCTTTCTGATAAAAACACAATAAAACTCAAACATTTTATTGTTTACACATGGGCTTAAGAAATAGTTTCTTGAAACATTTCACAGATTCCTTTCTCTCTCACACACAATATGTGGTTACCGTGTTATCACTATAGTGGCTTGGTATTAAATATATACAAGACTGGATCAAAAATCCTTGGAACGGAACTGCCTTACACAGCTTTTTCCATGTGTTGCCACTCTGTAAGTGTTTAGTCTTGCAGTGTGGTGCAGCCTTAGTTCGTAGAAAACAGACACAACTAAAGACAAGAGCATAAAATGAGAATTGTGAATTCCAAACTGTGGCCCGGACAAACTGATCGATCAAAGACACACTGACTGCTTGCCCTGATGTTGACTGTTGGATAACATGCTCCACTACTTTAACAACCTTGACTGTCCACTCAGAAGGAATCATTAAATCACTGTGTTTTAATGACAGCGAGTGGTAGCTTGGACCATATGATGGCGGTTCAGCATCTGTTACCAAACTAGCATGGCACACATCACAGGACAGCTTTCTCAAAATGTGTTGAATGACAAACCCTGGTAAGGCTGGACAATGATGATTACATTTGGTCATTATAAAATCCCATATTATAGTGCTTACATTTAGCCAAAACATTGTTTGGAGGCTGTCTTGAACACAGCAATGCATAGATTTGCTAGTTTAGCCTGACTTAGCTAAGGTTAAGGTTTATAAAACAGTAGTAATATTCTGTCTGTGCTAAGTCTAGTAATATTCTCTGCTTGTGGTCAGTCTAGTAATATCTTACGTCTGTGGTCAGTCTAGTAATATTCTCTGTGGTCAGTCCAGTAATATTCTCTGTCTGTGGTCAGTCTAGTAATATTCTCTGTGGTCAGTCCAGTAATATTCTCTGTCTGTGGTCAGTCTAGTAATATTCTCTGTGGTCAGTCCAGTAATATTCTCTGTCTGTGGTCAGTCTAGTAATATTCTCTGTGGTCAGTCCAGTAATATTCTCTGTCTGTGGTCAGTCTAGTAATATTCTCTGTGGTCAGTCCAGTAATATTCTCTGTCTGTGGTCAGTCTAGTAATATTC
>JBBJLS010000011.1:15990098-16001011 GCA_037577275.1 Bryconaethiops microstoma
ACACACACACACATACACACATACACACATACACACATACACACATACACACATACACACATACACACATACACACAGGGTCCCTGATCCCGGCTAGTTGTAGAACACTTAAAATTCCACAGGCAGCAATTTAAGTTTAAAGGGGGATTCATTTGATTCACTATTTTCACAGAATTGAATACTTAGGATGTAAACAAAGTCATTAAGAGTGGTTTGGTGTGAAATACTCTGTTTTAGAGAAACTTAAAGAATTGTTTCTAATGTCCTAAGAAAGCCTCTAAAATCTTCCTTGCTGTTATTACATGATATTTTTACAAATAAGCTGCTTAGTGTTTGAGATGCTGTTTGACCATAGTTTTGACATAAGATTCAGACCACAAACATTTTCTAAACTATGTTTTTGGTGGAGACATAGATTGCCTTTAAAAACACATTTTAGAAGACACGTGCAAGTTTACTGGCCATTTTAACATGATAACCCCTGGATTGTATTACCAGCACCAGCACTATAAGCACCAGTAAGGTTCTCAACAATCTACTTCAAAACACTCTGAAGGACTTTATTGATATCTCATACAGGAGGAAATTTGAAAAATGGGTGGAATTCTCTTTTAAACTGTTACTATGCTCTCTAGTGCTGAGCATGAAATACAAGAGTTTGAAGGGCCATTTACACACATTACATAACAACCCACTATGTGGGCTACTACTTTTTAACATCTGCAGTATATAGTAGTTGAATATACTGCACTCCCTGTTACACTATAACAAAATAACTGGAGGGACCTATAACAAAAATGTTTTGTTTGTACTTTTGGTGCAATACAATTAGGATGCGAGATAATACTAGTAATAATATTCAGTGTTGTAACCAAAGAGATGGGATCAGGGGGTCTGTGAGTCTTGTCATAAAGCTCTGGAGATTTAAAAAACAAAACAACGAGTTAAGTGTCTTTGATTAATTCATTGGTGTAATTAAAGTAAAATGTTATCAGTGATCAAATTTGATTTGAAGAATGACTTTCACTCTCTCACATTCACACATGACACTTGCGGAAAAAGTTGGTAAGGAGACTGTGATTGTCTGGACAGTAGCAAGAAGTGGCAAATAATGTCAAGAAGCAGAGCATGGGGTGGGCAGAGGCAGTGCTCAAAAAGGGCATGGTGAGGAGATGAGGGAACAGTATGTGCGTAACTAAGGTGGGGCAAAATAAAGGAAGGGGATATGTCATTTGACATCTTTGCTTGGCTTTGAAATACAGAGATCTCATGTCAGTATGTCATCAAGCCTGTTGCACTACTGTTGGAAATCTCAATACTCCCTCACCAGGCAAAACAACCACAACAATCTGTCATGGAATGAACAAATGCATGCTTTCAACCCAGTAACAACAAAGTGCAAACTAGATGCAGGTTACACTAGATGGAATGTGCATGAGATGCATAGATCCAGTTAAGAACATCCACTTAAAAGGAACAGTTGAGCACCAAAAAACTACACAATTTACCCTTTACCCTTAAAATACTCAACTACCCAAGACATGTCACGTATCTGAAGTTTTGCACAGCAATTAAAATCCCAATGTAGCTAACAAGTAATGAAAATATATAGCTCACCAATTAACATTAAACCATCAAACACTATCAAACATTATCTCAAGCAGATTTGATTACTAGGGTTGAAGGAATTAGCAAAATTCATAACCACTTTATCACTGCAGCCACAAACTAAATTTGATGAAGTAATCGCAATAAGCAGCATTAAAAAATTACCTCACTCAACTGACTTTTTCCTTCAAAGCCCCACCAAACCTTATACAAATCCAGCCTGCCATAATTCAATTTCATCTAGCCAGCAAGAAGTTCACAGCTCATCAATTTCAGCCAAATGACCCCACTTCCCACTCCTCTCTGCTCTGGGCTGGCCTTACCTTCACTGGCTGAGGCGAGGAGTTCACCTGAGTCAGCCTGCTGTCTTCCAGCTCAGCTCCTTCCAGCCTCTGCAAAAGAGGAGTGTTAGCCGTCACTACCTCCTCATCCTCATCTTCGTCCTCCTCCTCCCCATCCCTCTCTTCCTCAGTCGCACGGGCAGTGGGATGCAAGCCATCAGGGCTAAAGCCCTGAAGAAGTGCAGCCACTGTCTCTGGCTTTGGCAGCTTGGTGATCTTGAAGTGCTTTTTGTAGTGTGGTGTGTCTTTTCTGATGAGCCGCTGTTTCTCAGCAGGGAATGGAATCGGCTGTGGCTCCTCATCGCTCCGGTTGGCACCATCCTCATCATCGTCATCTTCATCCTCATCTTCCTCATCATCACCCCGAATAATGGGTTCCTCAGCAAAGTGTACAGTAGGCTGGTGGATACAGGCAGAGATGCATGAAAATGCAAGAAAAAGAACGGTCAAAAAAGCCACAAAACACAACAAATGTGGTTTTTTATTTAACTTGTTACAGGATGATTAAGTTTCAAAGGATAATGCAAATACAAGGTACTTGAGCAAATACAAGAGTTCTACCTGTAGCTAAACTAAATTGTAGAGGTCACCATTAATAATTTATACATCAATGTTCATTGCTCCTTGTATTCAGAACTATTTCTAGGAATTTTAAGAGACAATAATTGCCCCAAGCTTGTCCCTTAGGGAGTCAGATTTCCATGCTACACTTATTGATAATTTTTAAGAATACATTTTTATAATATGTATTTTTAAAAATACCCATTTTAAAGACAAACACATATTCTTTCAGACAACCTCAATATATTCCACTTCCATCTCATCAAATTCCTCCTCCTCTTGCTCTTGGTCCTGCTTGTCATTAAGCTCCACCCCACCAAAGTTCACTCCACGTTTCTCATCATGAGAGTTGGCTGAGGCAGTGCTGTTGGAGGCCTGGGAGTCATGACTCTGGTTAGATAGAGCACTTAGTCTTTTCTCCTGTGAACAAACAGTCAAACAAAGACTTACTCTGACAAACTGCTGACCACATAATCTGCAGCAACAATCATTCAAACTTCAATAATAAACAATGTTTGTAAAGCAGTTAGTATGGGAGTCAAATTTCAATTACAAGTGCAAACATCCTCTAACGTTCAGTATATAAAAACAAATCCTAAATGAAAAAAATCATACTCTGCAAGGTTCAATAAAAACATATCACGGACAGGTCTTAATGTGCATTAAACTGTGCACTGTGCATTAAGCAAACATTAAAGTCTCATTCAAACCTATTCTCTGCACCAACCTAGACCTATCTGACCACACCTATGTAATGCCCATTCCAGCAGACAAACCACTGCTGAAGAGCAAAATACAACCTGGGCAGAGTATGGCTAGAGGAAGCCATTGAAGCTCTGTAGGATTGCTTCAAGTGCACAGGCTGGAGTATCTTCAGACAGATGACAACCAGCAGCCATCACACAGATATTGGTGAGTACATCATCTCAGTGGCTGGATACATCAAACACTTTCACTAACCAGCCTCCAGAGTAGGGGATGACATGGTGTTTAAATCAGCAACAATCCACCTTTCCCACAGCATCAATCTGACAAAGTGTCACTACAGAGAGTCATGAATCACAGTCACCTGTTTCAGAGATGTAAGAGAATTGCATGATATGATAACTATCTCAAAAATATCACAGGATTTCACAATTACTACTATTATTAGTTACAATGACTGAAATCAGAAGGTTTTTTTGCTTTTGTTTGAAAAAAATGTAATCAGCCACCCTCCAAGCTGGGAAAGTATCTGTGTCTCTCTGTGAGCCAGAGGATACAGAACAGACAGTCAATGCAGATGTGGCCAGGAACAGGGAGGTAGAAAATAATTTCAATAATTGATTCATTAGAGATTAAAGTTATAAGCAGGACTCATACTTTGGTCTGCACAAAGGGATGATGTTCTTAAAGTTGAATGAACATGTATGATGCACTTCCTACTTTGGGAGCCACTTTGTATACATATTTTCTGCAATCTGGATTTCTGTCCTCAATGACAAACATTTGTTTTCTAGATATTCAAAGTAATCAAAGGATGTTGATTTCAATTTTCTTTTTTCAGGGATGGAGACTGGTGGCATAAATTTTTCATGCACAGGTTACATTCTCTATTTGGCTGTCCCCCACCAATAATGGTAATAAGCAATATACATGTTACGATAACCATTCATTTTCATACCATTAATCCAGTATACAGTTCCAGCCCAGTTTCAGAGAGACAGCACTGAAACTGCCCTTCCACATCACAGACTACTCGACCCTGCCATGTGTCTGTGGCAATGATGCCTCTCTACCAGACGCACTCAATGTTATTTTTCCCAGGTTTGAAGCCCAGAACACCAAGCCAGGAAGGAAAACCATCCCCACACCAAATGTTCAGGTGCCCTCCCTGTCCCCTGCCGGTTTTGAGGAAGGTCTACAGGGCCTGACGACATTCCAGGGTCCTCAACGCCTGCATGGACCAATGATCTGACTTCCTAATAGACATCTTCAAAACCTCCTTCAGTCAGGTCATCATCCCACAGTGCATCAAGGACCAGCATCAGACTAGTCCTGAAGGAGGCTGCAGTTTCAGAGCTTAAGAACTAACGGCCACTTAAGCCACTTAATTCAACCATTTACACAGTACACAGTGACATTAAGGTTAAGATTCATGCTTTTTTAACAAAGTTACACTACACTTATATCAATCTACTGTGTCTCCCAAAAGTGATGCAATCTTTTAATTAGTGATCTTTTTTATTTTTTAACATTGTTCTTTATTTTAACAAATTATTTATTATTATCTAGCATGTCTGGACTGAGTGAACATACTGTTATATATCTACATTGTACAAATATGTTGCACAAGGAAGAAATGCCATATCCACATTGTCGTGTGCTTAGAGAAAGAGTCTTGCTTAGAGAGAGATCTGTGAGTCTCAACCTAACCTCTGGTGTCCATTTAGGATGCTTATGAATGTCTGAAGTATGACAAAATATAAAAATCCACAAACATCTTATGATATTGAAAAGTGCAAAATAGAACCTTTATTATTATTTTGCCTAAACAATTAACTGGAATGAACATTTTTAAATGCTGATATGCAAAAATTAGTCTCATCTTTACTCCTAGTTTTTGCCACAAGGAAATTTGTCTTAAAACTGTGCAAGCTTTGAGAGGGAACACACTCAGATATACACATTCAGATACACACCTCATTGTCTGGGGATTCCAGGTCATCATCTGGTTTGGATGTGTATGCTTCATTTCTTCTGGCCTCGATCACATTTTTCATTACCTTTAGCTCACTAGGGTGAGGAGTGGCTCGTCTCTGGAGACCCTGCTGGTTCAAATAAAGTAATACTCAAAGTTAACTTGTATGCATTTTTGCACAGTACAAAAGGATAAAAACATGTACTTACACAGAGGTGGGCTGAGTAACCTAAACACTTCCTTAAAAAACTATTACTTCTACAGAAAAGTACAGTGAAACTACCATCAGCATG
Source organism: Bryconaethiops microstoma (assembly GCA_037577275.1). Classification (NCBI taxonomy): domain Eukaryota; kingdom Metazoa; phylum Chordata; class Actinopteri; order Characiformes; family Alestidae; genus Bryconaethiops; species Bryconaethiops microstoma. The sequence continues at coordinate 15,995,582 of JBBJLS010000011.1, forward strand.
GAAACTGAAATTTGCAACGTGATGCAAATGTTATTTAAGTACATATAATGGAGTAAATGTAACTAGTCACTACCCACCTCAATGCATGCATATACCGTGTCTCACCCTTCTCTCTGCAGCAGACTCCTCATCCTCCTCCTCAGCCTTGGCCTCTTCCTGGAACTGGATGACTGACACTCTGTTCAGATTAGTGTCTGTGGGCCAGCTCTCATCCACACTGCTCTGCAGCAGATTCTCTAAAGAAACACAGAATTGACAATGGTCATTTAACAGTCAGATAAACATCAACAGCACTGGCTTAGCAGATCAAGAAAACAAAGGATGCTGCTGGTTCAGACCTCCAAAGAAAAAGAAACAATGGGGCAGACCTCACCTAAGCTGGGTGTTGGTTGTTGGGGCAACAGATAGCAGGTGAGGACTTTCTCTCCTGTGCGCTCATCGTCCTCAGTCTGGAACTTCAACATTGGCTGGGATTGGTTCTCTGCCAACCACATGGCCTTCAGGTTTAGATTGGCCAGTGCAAAGGGCAAGTTTTGTAACCTAATAAGGGGAGACAGAGAGAAGAGGGGACAGATTATCATGAGATCAATTAATTGATATTTATACAGCACCTTTAACAATGCACATTTTCACAAAAGCACAGAAATCTATCAACAGCAGGTAAAAACTCAGAGGAGGAACAAACATGGTCATGCTCATGTGCAGCGATTTGTCACAAGATGTGTAGCTCTCACCTGTTTCCTGCCACATCCAGCACGTGCAGCTCGGTGGCATTGGCAAGCTCAGCTGGCAGTTTGCCTACACGGTTATCTCTTAGCGAGAGCACGTTCAGACTGGCACAGCCACCCAGCTCTGCTGGTACGCTGCTCAAACGGTTACGGTCCACATTCAGATTGGTCAGCTTCTTCAACTTCCCCAGGGAGCGAGGGAGAGACTGCAGGAAACAAGAAAAAAAAATATTTTGCTTGTTAATCCACATTGCTGGTGGTTTTTATCCAACAGAACTATACGTTTGTTAGTTAAACAGCTCAGTAGCACATTTTCAAAGTCTGTATAAAACTGTTTCACAAATAAGAAAAAACATTGTTTATTTTGAGATTCCCAGGTAGTTCTTCTAAATGAGAGCAAGAAAGAAACTTTATCATTCACTTTAGTACCTGAATGAGATTTTCTGTTAGCATGAGTTCTGTTAGGTTTTCACACTCGCCCATGGAGTCCGTCAAATGCACCAGGCGATTTTGGTCTACTTTGAAAATAGACAGCTGCTTCAAGGAACCTGTATAAAGTGAAAGATGCCAAAAGTTAACAGAAGCACAAAACCCCAGCATGTTCAACATTTGATTTTTATTGTACAGAAAAAGAAAAATATTTAAGACTCGAGAATGACCACTAGAGGGCAGTGCAGCAGGTATAAAATGAAAACCTTACAAATACATTGCCCTTCCACTGATCATCAGTGAGCAGCATTCAAAGCAATTGATTCACTGGAGACATTCACAGGACAATAAAGAGTTTCCAAACATTAAGTTACAAAGCAGTGACTGGTCATGATTTTCAAAATGAATGGCCGATTATAAACTATGTTCTGTTAGCATACAATAATTCTGATTCACAGTAAATATGAATGAGTAGCACAGTACACGCAAATCTCTCTTACATCAGCATTAGTAAAATGCTCATTATCTCACCAATGCTGTCAGGCACAAGCTCAAGAATGTTTTGTGAGAGAAGCAGGTCAGTGAGGGCGATGAGGCCACTGATCTCTGAGGGCAACACTGCCAGCCGGTTCTCAGACACATCAAGACAAACTAGCCGGCGCAAATTTCCCAGCTCCTGTTAAAAAGAGGGGCCATTTTAAATGCAACATATGTATAACAATGGACTACAATGCACATAAGGTAAGCTGCCGCTGTAACTTTTTGTTGTCAACAGTGCACCGAATACTGTAAAATCACTGACCCAAGGTGTTGCATGTACTCACTGGAGGTAGTGATGAGAGTTGGTTCCTATCCAACCACAGCTCCCGAAGGTTAGGAAGCGCCCCTAGTGTGTCCGGCTAAGAAGAACAGTGGGAAAGGTGTCAAACCTACAGTCAACCATAAGAGCCATTCAGGTCTAAGGCCTTGGAAACAAAGCTGAGGTTTAAGAACTAGCAGAAACTAGCAGAAACTCTGGCCAACTGATGATTGGCCTCCATCAGTTCTATGCTGCAAACCACGGGGTAGTACATATTTAATGTACTGTGTGAAAGAAAGCAGTTCTATAAAGCAGGATCTACAGTAGCATATAAAGCATACATAATATATACTGTTAGATTCATATGTCTACATCCACAGTCGGTAAAAGTGAAAGGATTGCTAAGAAGTGAATATTTGTACAAAGTAAACCGCTCTAATCAGTTTTGTTAAGTGTCTTCTTGTTGGGAATATGATTTTTAAATGCTCTTTTACTTGAAACATTTTTATAGTAAGACCAGGGGAGTACAAGATGTGTACTTGTTACAGATCCTCATAAATAGCGATCTATAAATTAGAATAGTGTCCATCAGTGTTCACCAGCCCCTCACGCCCCAAAAAACAGAACACTGCATTAAGCACAAGTGCGCCATATCAACATTGCAGGAGCTCTTAGGTGCGATCCAGATGGGAGTTATATGCAGAAGGGAACTGTAGGTAGTGTCTTGCAATTACATCATCAGCATTGCCTGGGCGACATCTTTGTGTGATCCCGTATTGTTTACCCAGTCCTACTGAGACAACTACTGGGCGTTGCCATGGCGGCATGAAAAGAGATTTAAGAGGAACGCAAAGAAAAGGGAAAAAAGACAGAAAACCACTTGTCCTCAAAGAAGGAAAAAAAGTGTGCATGAAGACTGGGAGTGGTGTGTGTTGCTGAATCTTACCAATAGTTCCAGTTGATTGCTACCCAAATCTAGCTGTTCCAGTTTGACCAGGAAGGACAGAGAGCTGGAGAGAGCCACAGAGAGACCAAAATTTAACACACATGTGCACACACAAAGGTATCAAGCCCAATTTTGAGTATCAACTTACGTGGGTAAAGACTTCAGTAGATTCTCTCTCAGTTCCAGAGTTACCAGGTTAGCCAAACTAAAGAGAAGATAAAGCAAAAGGAAGAGAATTAAAAGAAAAGGGGGGAATGAAGACTGAAAGTGTGTTAGTCAGATGGCAGTTTTATGTTGTGTCAGTTGGTTTGGAAGAGTGAAGGACTCCTCCATCTGTATGAATGCCACTTGGAGTCAAAACTAGAGCTTTTGTACATGCATTTGCACATGATGTTCAAACTATCTCATGATGCTGATTAGCTGCACACTCTTTACTCTATTACCTACTAAAATAAGTAATGGGGTGTGTGTGTGTGTGTATACTCACTTTCCTATGTCATTCGGTAGTGACTGTAGTGACACATCATTGAGTGCAAGGTGGGCTAGTGCTCTAAGCTGTGTAAAGCCATCAGGCAATCTTAGAGAGAGACAGAGAGACAGAGAGAGAGAGAATGAATAATCATGGCATCAAAATTAATTTTGCAACTCTTGTTTGCTAGGACTATGGTGCCAACACTGAGAGAGCAAAGGCTAGCATATGCTTCCTCACAGACACACAGTATCTTGCTGAACTGTTGCTAACACTATGTCACTGGAGAGGGAGCTTAGAGGGAGAACGCAAACTGCAAATTGTGCTACATCAGCCAAGATGTTCACACTGGCTACCATCACACAGTGACAGGAGCAAGACAGAGTTCACTTATGATTTTCGGACACCAGGCTACAGACAGCTGCAGAAAGAAAAATATCCTGAAATATCCTTAAATGTGTCTGCCTTGATAATGACAAAATGCAGACCCAATTCTGTTGATACAGAATGTAAATTTTGTGATATAACATTTAAATAGTACAGATAACTCAAAAGAGCAAAGCAGCACATTTAATTTAAATAAATATTGATCTACTTTTCATACTTTACATTTTTTGTAAAGAAAACCATTTTAGTTTCTTTTCCCACCATCCCATCCCCCACTTTTTACCCTCATATGTGTGACACTTGGATTGACCTAGCGGTATTGTGGAATCTGGGGCACTACCAAGCCACTAACCTGGAGAGGGGGTTTCCACTGAAGTCTGCAATCTCCAGCGCTTTGCAGAACTTAATGCTCTCTGGGATTTCAGGAATGTCTGTGTGAAAGGTAGAAAAAGAGTGAGAGAGAGAAATGGGTGCAAAGTCAGCAAGACCTTCACAAGGGGGGAGGGATAAAACCAAAAAGTATTTTCATTTCAGATGTTCTTTAATGGCTACCAGATGCACCTCCATGAGTTTAGCAAAAAATAAATTATATTAACTACTTAATTACATTAAGCAAAACAATTGCAATTTATATTTATTCAATGGCAATATTCATTAAAACATACTATTCAGAAACTATGCTATGCAAACCCTCACATCACCTCATTAAGTGTTTCTGCAGTGGGGAGACCAGAAACACGTAAATGTAACTGCAATGGCCAACATGATGATTTCAGATAACATGTAAGTAACTACATGTCATTCATTGAAAGGAAAAGAAAAAAAATATCAATGAGTTAATCTGTGAGATCGTATGTGTTCACAATATATCTTCCACTAGGGCTGCAACAGCCACTAAACAACAAAGGCACACCAAGTACAATTCCTTTTCCCATCCTAAAGCGCTGAGTAGCAGAATCAAATACTTCTGCTTCCAAAGTAAGACCATAACATGTCAGATTTTTACTGATTTTAGCATCAATGACTTAAGACACACTGTCAAAGGCTGTTACACCACATTTTTCATCACTAGTCTAAAATCAGGGTAAATACACTACATGAATACATCACATTTTACATTCTTTTTCATTCTTATCAAGAACATCAGAGATCTGCTTCTGAGTATAATGGCTTGAAAAACACTGTATGAAGTTGATTGCTTGTGTCTGCAAACATCCAAAAAGGGGAGCTTCTGCTGGTTTACTCAAATGGAGCAGAGTGGAAACACGATGAGCTTCACAGTTTTTATTAGCTCCTGCAATATTAATAACAGAGGTAATACTAACATTTCAATTACTAATAGTGATTTGATGCTCTAGACTTGAACCAAATGCTACTCCAGCAAAACCAAGCTCATCTGTGCATCGCATTGCTATATAACTGTAATATCAATGATTGGACCTACGCCAGACTTAAGAGCTTGGGAATTCAGTGGTTCTTTACACTTGAAAATAAACAGAGGATTTTATTTTGGCTAAAATGTATACATATCACATAAAACTAAATGCTACAAACCAATTTCATCCAAGCAGTGTAGCAGAGGAAACACTTTGTATACACACACACACACACACACACACACACACACACACACACACACACACACACACACACACACACACACGCGCGCGCG
>JBBJLS010000011.1:16001111-16016560 GCA_037577275.1 Bryconaethiops microstoma
TTTTAGAGGAACTGTGCAGTGCAGTGATTTAGCTCAGATGGCAAACCTACCTTTTTTGTGTGTATCTCCCCGGATGTAAAGGAGTATGTCATGTAGAGGCAGACAACATACATTTTGCTAGCAAGCCTATCAAAAATATTAGCCGTTAGCCTGTCAACCAGCTATTACTGAATGTTTAATTTACATTCAATTTTAGCATCATAAAAATTATTTTTTATATTTTACACTGTAGAACAAAAAAAGCAGACAAGCTGAAGTTAGGTCAAAAAGCAATGTCGAGGTCATTCAGGAACACCTCCTCTTTAATTTCAAAAAGCAATGGCTGTATTTGTCTATGGACCTGTCAAACACTCCCTTTCTCCCACATTGCTAATGAAGTCAATGATGTTCCACTTTTTTCCTGGATGGTTAAGTTCATGTTGGTTCATTCAGAGTGTCAATCTTTTGTTCAGCACCAGTTACTATAAATATTCAGAAACAATATTCATAGGAAGCAACCTTCAATAGCAAGGTAATGTATAGAACTCACTATGGCAAATCTTTCCACTAATTTTGCAAAACCTTTGCAGACAGCAGTCACTGAGTGTTTGTGATGATCATACTGTAAAGAAAAGGATAAAATCGACAGACCCTGTGCATGCAAACCTGTGCTCATTCTTCACTGAACAAGCAGATAAGGACAAAGGCGCATTGTGCATGTTTGTGCGTAGGCCTGTCTAAGAATCACATGGCTGGCCTCTTCCACGCTCACACCATGCAAAGTTGGAAGCGACTAGATTTAAGACATCCCTGACATCCTGATTCTAAGCTTTTTACAGCAAATTAAAGCATACTGGACATGAAAAAATTGCTATCCTTTGGAACACTGTAATTTAAAGTCCCCCATAAAAGTAAACCTCAGCAAAGTAAAGTTACCCTGAGTTAAAACCGGGTGCCAGATAACACACATAAGTGCACAGTAAGTGAAGTACAGGTAAAAATCTCATCCCTTTCTCTCTTTCACTTTTTATAATAAACAGTTTTATATGTGAAATGGGCAAGCTGATGGACGTTTTAATGGAAGCAAGAAGGTTTACCAAAACCAGTGTGGACAGAAACGGTAACTGATGAGTATCTGTTCTGATTAAGGACATAAATCTAGGGATTCAAATCATCCCATCCAACAGAATTGCAAGTCTACAACTGCAAGTTTTCTGATTCTTTTATCTACGCTGGGATGTTATTTTTTTACTTAATAACGATAGCAACACGCAGACAGGCTAAGCAGATTTTTTTGTGACTAAAAACACCTAAATAAAAACAAATGCTGTACAATAACTCATTTAATGCATTTTAGGAGATTATGGACTGTATGTTGCTACAGATAGCTTTTGAGCCTACAGCCAAGTACTCGCCCATCATTTCAGAATTTTAGAACTGTATCAATCAGTTTTATATTTAAAACGTTAATTTGTAAAAACAGTTAAACGGCATCCTTTAAAACAAACTGACATGCACTTTACACACAGCACATTCTGAACATTAATGACACTTTTTAACATAAGCCGTTACTGTCCACTGTCGGGTAATTGTCAGTGAGTTCTACAGCTGAAAATGATAAACACCAGTGTCGTTCTCAAACACAAATCGATAAATCTTTCCAGTGCAGAATTCAGGTCAGGTAATATTACATGACTGTTACTATGTTCTGCTGGGAATTCTGGCATATTTTGGCGTCTTTAAAGTCTTTAAAGATGGATAAATTTGACAAAACCGAAGAGTCTGGGAGTCTTCACTTAACAAAAAGGTGCTACAAAAAAAAATTTTTTTTAAAAGGTGCATGCTACAAAAAAAATTCCCTCCATTGCTTGTAAACAGAACTACTGAGGAGTTCACGCAGATAAGCCGAGCGCTTTGTTCCACAATGGATAAAGCAACACAGGATACTAGTTCCCACAGAAATTACTGTAAACACCCCCATCTCCCACAGAAAGCTGATCAGGAATCAATAAGGGAATCAATAAAGAACAAGACTGATCAGCAGAATCGGTAATGCCACTTGCATCAATAAAACCTCATCAATTCCAATCCCTAGCCCCAACAGACAGATTTGTGTTTACCCAAGTCAGCTTTGTTAAGTGAAGCTGAGCTTTGCATCATTATTTCATTTTTAAGCAGCAACTCGACATTACAGGTACATTGGTGTTCATTGATTTTTGACAGTGATGATTCTCTTACTGCTCAGACAGACTGTGGCATTTTCCATTTGTGTCTGGCTGGAGATCCAGTAGCCACACCTATAAAACGAAAAACATATGCAAACTAATGCATAAGTTTGGAAAAAAAAAAATTCTGTGATCTAAGACCAGCTAATCATCAAGCAGCATCTAGAGATGGGCTTCCAAATAAGACTGTTGCCAATTAAGGTGAAATGAAGCCTATAATTGTTTAAAATGTGAAAAAATCTGCACTCAGATAGTTCAGGGTCAGCTTTAGTTCAATTTCAGCTGCTCAAGAGCATGAACATCTGCCATAAATTTCTGTTAATGCTGGCTTAAACAGTGATGTTCTCTAACAGAAAACCAATGAAAAAAACATAAGCTAGGTCATACATACACATGTACCTCACTTAAATTAGGCCAGAAGAACATCATTCAGATAAACAACTATAACAAGAAGCCACTGAGCCAAACATTTTCAATGTATTCCTACCAATCCTTCATTTCAACAGCTCTTTCAAAACCCAAAATACACACATACAAACAACATGTGCCAGTGTTGACAGCTAGAAAACAGTGAGAAACAAGGACAAAAGGTAGTCAGCCTTGAGTTTCATGCTGTGACCATTAGATAAGCACAAGGTCCTTAGAAGGTCAACAGCACAAGTCATTTGGACAAAATTCAATGCCAATTTCAGCAGAACTGTAAAGTCAACATGTAACGTTCATGAAACCATCAAGAGCATAGTCAATCATGGTAATGCATTAGAAGTGCTGGACACTAAAATTCAACAAATCCTGTTAGAATTCCTGAGGAATTTTAATATTAGATTAGGTTATTTTATTGAGGAGGCCTTTCAGAGCAGCTGCATAATTTGCTTCTTTCGAGCTGCTAAATGCAAAGTTCAAGGCAAGTCATGAATAGAGGTCGACTGATAAATCAGGCCAATATTTGGCAATTTTACATAATCGGCATCAGCCAATGTTGGCACATATTTAGACGGATTAATAGACAGCCCCTGGGTCTTGCTGTGGAACACGCGTGACACATCTCCTCTAACGGCCTACAGTTAGCTTACCGCTAACACAGTAGCCTACAATTCACTCACTCACGTGCCGCAGCAGCATCGTGCTTAAAGACAGAGCTGCTAAGGACGATGTTGAAGAAAACTAAACTCTTAAAAGTGTGGTTACACTTAAAAACGATTGATGCGCTCAATGATGTTTATAAACAAAAGTTTTTCACATATCTTGAAAATATACACATGATTTAGTGCAGTTAGCTCTCCTCATTAAATGTGTCTGGTGCAGGCTTTCACAACATAATGGCTAGTGGCTTGTGCAACGTAATGGCTAGTGGCTTTTTTTTTCTCCAATCATTAGGTCTGTCAAGAAATTGTTAATTATTATTATTATTATTATTATTATTATTATTAAGCAAATATCGACCCCCCCTCCCCCCACCAATAAATAAATAAATATTAAACATCGTTGTCACATACCGGCCATCGTCCAACCCTGATTTCTGTTAATAGGATGAATTTGTGCTGTCGGCCTGTTTAATTGCTTGCTATACTGACTAGCAGTTTTTGGTATAAAAGGACGTGATGGCAGACTGGATAATAAACGGGACACACATTGGTGATGTCGTGTGAACAGTGGTGAGTTGAGACATGGGACATGGGCTCACCTATGCAGCTGACTGAAAATCTGAAACTAATAATTGATTGTTAAAATGCCAGAGAATACTATACATAAACATTTCCTATTCATAATTTTACTGTGCAAAATGTTAAGACATGGAAGTTAAGGAGAACTGTTGTAGTGAAAGGAAGTTCTGGAAGACAATCTCTGAAGAAAACTGCTTATAAACTAGGTTAGATATGCAAAATAAAACTTTTTATCACCGCCAAGAACGTACTGAGAGATTTAGCTGGCATGAGAGTAATGATGCACTTGTTCACTGTGTACAAACATCTACACAGAAGGCTCATCAGAATGTAATCTTAACTTTGACCTCATCACAAAAGTCGACATCTGAACTCTGCAATACATGATTTAAAACCAGATACGTTTAAGAATCAAGAGCTGCGATCTGAAGAAATTAATCTCATCAAAAGTATGTTAACAGTAAAAAGGAGATGTATTTCAATAAACAAACTTGTCACTTATTAAGCACAAGTGTGAATGTATTATTGTCTGGAAGCTTATGTCCCACATTCAGTGAAAAAACTGAAGAGGAGGAGATGGGAAACTACAACAAAATCAACCTTGAACTAATATAAAAAAACAAGCTTTTCAATCAGTCATCACTACAATATTATGCATTGTTTTGCTGTATTAAAGTCAGAACAAAGATTAACTAGACTGCATTTCCGCAGAGTCATCTGCTCAAATGCAGCAGTTGTCTGAGCCTTCTTGTGCCCCTTCTTCTTAATGAGGCCTGAGGTTGACTACAGAGTCCTGTAACTGTGACCTAAAGAAATTCTGAAATGGGCCTGCCGCCAAGAAACACCCTAGAAACTCCATAGCAACCATCTCCTAAACCATAGCAACTGCCTTCCATACCTTAGCAACCACCCAGAAACAGCTCTGTCCCAATACTTCTGGCCATATTGTTTAGTTTAAACAGGTGTGTTCCAATACTTTTGGAATAACAGGAATAACGAACGAATGACAAGGCCAGATTGGTCCCGACGTGTCAGTGTTGGAACGGTGTCTCGAAAGCCCCAGGAGGAGTAGCAGGCCAAAAAAGCGGGTGAACGGAATAATAATAATAATAACGGAAAAGATAATAATAAAACTCAAGAAGAACAACAGTCTTCGGCTGCTGTGTGCTTGAGCAAGCACACTAATGAGACGCAGAGGTTGCATCAACGGAGAAGTTGCATTCACTTATTTATACTTAGACAAATGAAAAATATGTAATTTGACCAGGATTATGTAAATATGCACATAATTGTTAAAGTACCAGCCTATATCTTGTTTCCAAACCATCAATGCTCAGTAGTTAGTTTCTATTTGATGATTGAAACAGCTCAAGCTAAAAAAAAAAAAGCAAATTACTCACCCCTGCCCTCTGAACACATTAAAGTACCAGTTAAAAACGGTTGTTTGAATAAGTGCATTTTCTGCTTTCTTTTACTTAATGCATTTGGATCAAACCTATGTTTGAAAATGCACCAACTCACATTCTGTTTGTTGAAATCAAAGGTAAGTAGTAGTAGTCTGAAGCACCCTGAAATGGATACACACTGCAGCTTTTAATCAACTATTAATATCAGTGTAACACCAATACAGTGGCCTTTACCAGTAGACATATCACCAAGCACACACACAAATTCTCACGTGCGCGTATATGTACACGCGGTCAAGACGGTCTTTCTACTACACAGAGCTCTTTCAGAGTGACTGTATCCCAAAACGAAAAGCAAACTTAATCAGAGATAAGGCCGCTTAATTTAAAGATCCGCTTAATTACACATGCTAAGAAGAAATAGGACACATTTGGTTTTATAAGACACTCAAGTCAAGTTTGATTAGCACAGCTGAGGTTTCATTGGGGAAGCATGAATGAAGGCAAGTGCTTAATCAAGCTTTTGTTTTAAACCTTTACCAAAAGCTCTAAGAAGTGCCGCACACATCAGGAAAAAAAGGTTGTGCAATTGAGTACGAAGCTATGAAATACCTCAACGGTGATGGCCGTAGACCCAATGCATATAAAAATCACAGGCATGTCCTACATAACTAAAACACTGCTTTGAGTATACATTATTCCACTAAGAGAATTGCACCTTTAAATTTCATTGTACAGTTGCTACAATGACAAAAAAAAGATTCTTATTCTGAATGAGTGTGTGTATGTGTGTGGCCTCTGGAATTAAAGCGGAGGGGCTGTGGCAGACTCCTGGAGATTCCACTCATGTTTTCATTTCCTTATGTCACAACCCCTCTTGCCTTCCAAAGAAAACACCATGCATGTCCGCGCGCACACACGTGTGAAAATGTTTTGTAATGACTTTTCAGCCAAAAACAATTTATACATGCATTTCCATTTTAACAAAACAACAAACAAACAAAAAAAAAAAAACACAGAAGAGGCACACTATCTGTCAGTACTAGTCGGTATGTAGTCCATCAAACTCCTTGGTGTTATTACTACTTACTGTTTAAAGGGTTAAAGTCATGCAGTGACAACGTGGGACGCAGCCAGTGATACAAATACCCACACAGATCGTCTTTCTTCTTCTCACAGTGAAACAGGAAGCTAGTTTGGATTGCTGTCACACAGCTTACTCACCCTTTTGGAGCTTCAGGTGTCTACCTTGTCCTTCAGAGGCTGTGATGACAGCAACACCCCTGTTTAGATCACTACAAGCAAAATCCTTATGCTTATGGTTTGTTATGAAGTGTAATTAGAGATGCAGAATACAGTAAACCCCCACTTTGTGAAAAAACTTGTTGTGATGTCATAAAAAAAAAGCCTATTTTATAGTGTAAACCCTAAATATGCCCCAAAATATGCTCCTAAAACACTTTAATTTCATTTTAAAGTCAGCTTACTACATTACCCTGAAAGAAAACGTAAAGGTAAATCCGGATTTGTACTGTACAGTTTACACTGAAGTCCCACAGTGCTAGATTGTAAAATATCGACGTTACCCCTGTGTAGACTGTACTGTAATTCATACACAGGAGTTTTCTTTGGTATGCGCTGTCGTTTTCTTTGGTATAAGCAGAGTAAACACAGTAATAAAGTCATTTGATTTACAATAATAAAAATACAGGGCTTTAAGAAGTACAAAACTAAAAACAACACTCGAGACGCTCCACGGGGAAAATTCTGGACTGCTGCTGCGTCCAAGGGCAGCAGCCAATCAGCAGCAAGGAGAAATAAATAACGTTATCGGATTGGCTACTTTCAAACCTCCTGTCTCTGAGTACAGCGAGGAACAGGTCACAGGGCAGCAGCCAATCAGCAGCAAGAAGAAATAAATAGCGGTCTCGGATTGGCTAGTTTCAAACCTCCCGCCTCTGAGGACGGCATTTCACCATCCCAAGACGTGCTTTCTTTGTGTTTCTCTCTACAGTACCAAAACATTTATAGTTATTTTTTATGCAGAAATGTGGCTAAATTTACATTAATATTTATGTTCCAAAATTAGTAAATTATATTTTTCTTAATAATTTAGCACTTAAATGTATGAAAATGTATATATATTGAGACGAAAAACGCTATGACATTCGGGACTCGTCCGCGAGCAGTATTTATATTTGGGTGCGGTGCTTAGCAACTCAGCACGAGGACGAGGGGGCATGGCAGACGGGGCCCAGATGCCAATAAAGTAAAAAAAAATGCAGACGATATCTGCAGTTTCCGCGTTAGTGCAGGGGTTTCAGCGAACAATTATTAGTTCTCAGAAAAAATCCTCATTGGACTGAAACCGCGACTGCTGATCCACGTTAAAGTGGGGGTTTACTGTAATCATATAAGTATCTGCATTTATTTGCTTAAAAAAAATACAGGCATCAAAAGATACTTGCATTTACATTGGCAACTGATTATTGATGTATTTATTGCACTCCGTAAGAGCAGAATGTTTAGGTGATGCTAGGCTACTGTCATAAAAAAAGCTTTATTGTCTTATAGTCACACATGACCACAGCACACAGTAAAGAGTGTGAAATTCTTTCTCTGCATTCAAAGCATTTACCAAGTGAAGCAGCCAGCTACACAGCGCCCAGGAGCAGTGTGTGGGGACAGTACCTTGCTCAAGGGTATCTTAGTCTTGCCACTAGCAGTCCTGGGATTCAAACCTGTGACCTTCTGATGGCAGGGGCAACTCCCTAACCACCAGCTGCCCCAAAATGACATTTACTAACACAGGAAGATCTAGCCCCAATTCCAACGTACAAATATTTGGTTACACAATATGTTTATGTATTGGTATAGGTATTTATGTACATGAAAAATATAAGATATCACTGGCCCACCATATCAGAGCACATAACACCGCCACTAACCTAAAAAGAATGTCACTGTCAGAATAATACAAAATACACTCTCAAGACTTCCATGAAATTACTTGCTTTTTGTGTTTCTCCTTACTATTACTTGGCCTGTACATTTTCGGATGACAGACTGCTTTGTTATGAGAACAGTTAATGTTAGTATGCAGCGCTATTTAGCTCAATTCCGGAAGAACCAAAAATGTACCAAAAAAATGTACTGTTAAGTGTATGAAACTGTCCCTCATTAAATATAGCTTTGGATTTTCAAGGTTATATAAAATGTCCATTAAATAAATCTTTTTTGATGACTGGTAACATTCTAACTTATCCAGCATTTAATATTTTTGACAGCCATTTAAATTTGCAATGCATGTAGACCACTTAAAGTGGGCTCTGAACACACATGGACACACTTAGTTCCGTTTCGCCCTGGCAGCTGAGCATCAATGAGAATTATTAAAATGAAAGATAAATTCGACAATTAACTGGTCAATATGACACAGTGTGGAAGTCTCAGCAGGCTGGTAGATTGAGAAGTGAGAAAAATGTTTGTGTAAATGTCTGCTGTGGACCGTGCTGCAGTGCGATGGTGCAAGGCGCCGGGCAGAGAGAGGCTCTCCAAAACAAAAACATCACATTCCTCAGCTTACTCTATTATTCTCACTTCCTGCCCGCCATGCCGCTCCCGGCACAGAGGAATCAACAAGACAAACACACATGTCAACAAAAGTCAGCACTGCCCAAGCTCCAGCACTCATAACTGCTTTGGTAAACAAGAGACATTTTGGCTTTGTCTGGGCACAGTGCAGCAGAGGAGAACACTGAAGGACAGTCCATACAGAAGGCAACACACACACACACACACACGTCATAAGACGATATTTAGGTTGCACTAATAAAGTTAATGAAATCAAGTTTCCAAGAGCTGTTGCTCTGTGCTAAAGTAGGGACGCAAAATTTCAGCAACCAATTGTAGCAGTTTTGGTTTTCAGTCATAAACAAAAACTGAGAAAGGAAATTAATTATTCAGTTGGTACTAAAGTGTTTGAAACAAACTGCACTGACAGCAAAGGAAAGAGACTTATTCATGCTTGTCAGCTTTATTTGGTCGGGTATGCCCAGCATCTGTCTAATGACCGTAGTAGTCTTCGGCTTCGCATGTTTCTCCAGCACGGCTAGTAGTATTTATTCTCACAGTGTCACACACACTTGACTGGTGGCTGGTAGTAACACGTTCTTCTTCCTTTGTTGTTTAATGGCAGTTGGCTAACAGCTTTTTAGGTATATTACTGCCACCTTCTGGCAGTAGTAACACATTCCTAGCGATAGTAAGGCGGTAACAGTTATTTTTTTAAGACAAGATGAAAACCACAAACTATTAGATTGGTTATTGAATTATAAATATTCAAATATTTGTAAATCATGAGTCATCCTGAATGTCATCAAATAAAAGTTTCAAATCTGTCTGATGTTGATAACATTTTAGGCATTTATTCATCAATATTATGTTTCTATCAATGTGCATCCCATTTAATCACCCAGCACTACGCAGGAGTGTATTACATAGGCACTGCATTAGCCAATAAAGCACATGAGGTAAATTTATTGCACTAAAGATAACATGAGAGCCAAAAAGCCAACGCAGGCCAGGCAGCCAAAAGACAGAGGTGGAGAAAGAAAAGTAGGTTCTTTCTGGCTTGACTCTTGAGGCCTGTATGATTGAGCTCTCCTGTGACCAAGTGAGTCAATTACTCCACCTAATTAATACAAAGCAAGTCAAGACAAAAGTAGACTAATTATGCAGATTTGTAGGCATTCACTTAAATAGCAGATCATTTATCTGTTGCACCAGTTGACATGCAGCTAAGTCAATAGGTGTCAATCTGACACAACTGGTTATCAATCCAGAGGTAAGTCATTTGAACCAGAGGACAAACTACAGATGAAAAAGTCACCGGATGAGCCTATAAAGATGTAAACAAATTCACAGCTCAATAATGTGACAGCAATTTCATGTTTACACGATATTTTGAACACAATTTGAATAAGGAAAATTAATGTCCATTTTGTTGCACAACTGACTACAGAGACAACAGCAGGCCGGCAGGAGGAGTGTGAAGCATGACATGAACATACTGGACTGGGCTGCTGATGGTGTTGGTTGTCTGCAAACTTTGGTGTTTAAAAAAAATGCATCTGCATTAGACATAATAATTTAAGGAAATGTCTTCTCCTTTCTCCATAAAATAATCTATTCTCCATGCACTGTCACATCTTCACCATGCACAACATGTTTTTCAATACCACACTTGATTACATCCCTGGGTAATGCACTGTAAATCAAGACCTTACGAAATGCAAGCATAACAGGAACCACCAGCAAATAACTCAATGTCTCAATGACTCAATGACTAGGGTTATCATTATTAGTCACAATAGTAAACTAGTAATTTAATTATTATTTTGGCTATTAATCAAGTCATATACACACAATTTATAACAGGAAACATAATTTATTAAGGTATATTTGTGTGATTCCGCTGGTATGGGTTTCCTCTTTCGGTGATGCCCACAAAACCAACCTGAGTGCTAACGACACCCGTTTGTGGTAAGTCTGCTATATAGTTTTTCTATGACCTGCTCATTTCCGGTTCATCAGATTGCAAAGGAACCAATGTATTCATTAATACAGGAAGTAAAAAAAAAAAAAAGGTTAAGAGACAGGAGGCTGAAGTAGATGTCCATGAAATTTCTAACCTTTCTAATAACAAAAATGAACCACTTCCACCACAATCTGTTTAATCTGGAGGCATCAGGCATCCTAGTCAGGAAGATGTGTGACCTTAACAAGCGCGTCATTTATTTATGTGCCATTTCAAATCTGTGGCATTCAGAGGAGATTACTGGGTGATCGGGTCAGCAGACTTCAAACACATCAGAGTGACCAGTCAAATAGCACCTCCTCCTATGGCTTTAAACTATATATGAAACAGCATATCTAATGAATTTCCTGCATTGCTTCTGCAACTGTGCTTTCTTCAACCACCATGTTCCATTTTCATGAAATTTCTACTAGTTTCTTTTATATGATAAAAACAATATTGCACATGTGTGTCTTCAAACTAGCTCTATTTATAAACACAGAGTGACTAGGGCTTTTCGTGATATCTTTCACCATGGACATGATGAAGAAAAAACAAGCAAACAAAAAAATGAAAGACACCAAAGCATAGTCTGACAAAAAGGTCTGAACACTAACAGGTCAGTATTGCCTGCTTAAAGATGTTGCCTGGCTGGGTTAAAAAATATATATAGTCCATTAAATCTCAGAATTCAGGTGATCAGAATAACAACTCAACTTAACAGAGGAGTTAGAGACACTAATGGTTTAGTTAGCAAAAGCAGCGTACTCTCCGCATGGGCCTGACTCAAATCTTGTGACCATGGAAACATGAATCTGCAGGGAGATTTGCAATAGTACAGCTTGTGTCAGTGTGCGTCATATGAGTCACAAGGGAGGACAAATGGGTTGTATGGAGAAAATACCAGTAGCGTATGGACAGAGCCTGCCTATTTTTGCTGATTATGTTCATGCTGAATGGTACAATGCAGCTAAAACCACTTGAATGTATTTTTGGCCTGCAGGAAAAGTGTGACAGAACCAACAGTCAAAAGCACTGGGACAAAAAAAAAAAAAATCCTGATAGTAGGTTATCACTTTTCAAAAACATTTGCTGGTTTCAAAAACAAGTGACTTCAAGTCACTTTTACCAGTAGGAGCATCAAGCACCAGGCCCTTTAGCTAAATGACTTTAGATAACTTACATTAAAAGTTACATACATTTTCACCTGTTAAGTTGCATTTTTGGAATTATTAGTAATAGTAACAACAGTTATTTTTAACACCGAACATTTATTTTTTTGCGTTTTAATGGCATGTTTTGAAACTTGAACAGCAACAGACTAGAGAGACTAGTTCAAAATATATATGAAAGCTGTGGCCATTGTGAAGTCATTTTGGAGTAACAAGGCTCCAGTCTGCAACCAAAAGGGGTACATATTTTCAGAGTATGGGAGTTAAAATTTCAACTGGTTACATTTGCATGAGCGCAGAACAGTAGGGCTGTTTTGGTACCCCAGTAGCACAGGTACCATGTTGGCCACTGTGAGTGAAAGCAGTATTTTTTCCTTTGCTGGCTCAGTTGGTCTCTCTCGGCCTGCATGTGCACCGATTATAAAAACTGTGAAACAATCCATTTATCTGTTACCATTTTCTAAAAATAAAGCAGTCTATAACTGATTATTCCAAAAAACAAAGTGAGAAAAGAAAGGTGGCTAGTATAGAGAGTGTCAAGGAAAAGTCCTGATTTAGTCACAACTCATGATGCAGGTGCAGACAGGGAGAAGAAGAAAACAGTACTACTTTCAACCACAATGGCTAACACAGTACTCATGGTTGAAGTATGAGGGAAATGCAATGCTGTGGGTGTGTGTATATTGTGGACAATGTGGCCCGTCCTTTGTAGTCAACTCTAAAGTTAACAAGGCACAGTTTAAGCTTGAAATCTGAAGGTGCAAAATGACAGTAAGAAACATAATATCCGAAGAATTAAAGCAAAATTTGAAACACTGAGACCCTCCCCACTTCTTTTTAGCAGTTAGATGAGAGTTTTCACTCACCTAGGGAGTATGAACGGTGTGGCATTAACTTTTTGACATTTATTTTTCCCAACTGCTTGTTTTTTCGTCATGCAACACACACACACAATGCAGAGCAGTGGAAAGGCAAGAACAGTGACACCTGCCATGGTATTATGAGCCCCTGGGAATGAACCTAGTCTGACAGAGTTTTAATTATTCAGCCTGGGCCATCTGTGCTGAAGCCTGTTTACCTTGTCATACACATGCTAATTACGAACAAAAACAGATAACAGGACAAATATACAAAAAGGCGAGTCAAAACGGTATGTGAAAAATCAAAAACATTTGTATCAGGTCGATTACAAAAGGTCTGTTTTTTGAAAGCACAACTGGTCAGTCTTTGCTTAAACAGGTTTTTTTGTTTACTTTGGAACTTGCCCACCAATATCCTTAAACACAAGGACCAGTCTGACAGGATACACCAACTATGTAAATGTCTTCGAGGACGATCACTTTTGTGGTGAGGAGTGGTGCAATGATTATAAATTCCTGTTGCTCATTCTAATTTCTTCACAAACGACCACTTGTCTAGAAATATATTGCATTTATTTGCTCTTTTATGTAAAGCTAGCACTTTGCTGGCTAAATGAACACTTTAGTTTGAAACACAAAAACACACTCATGCGCAGCATTCAAGTACAATATATATGTTCTTTGATGGCTTACATAATTCACATCACAAAAGGCCAGTTAAAATTTTGAAAAATCTGATTGTGCACCGGTAACTGTATTGAGTGAGTTAGATTTGGTCCTGGCGAATATGATCCTGCATGCCTCCATTTAATTTTGTCAACTTTAATGGAGGTGGACTATGGTCAAAGTCCACTTCACACACACCTAAGCAGACAAACTCAGCGTGTGTTCAGGTGCAGGGAAAGGAACAGGGAGAAGCTACAGAGCCAGTAAATAACTACGGTTCAGTTCCTGAAGGGGAGGATGTTTAGGGCACTGTAGTAGAGACAATGCTGCTGCGGAAGTCACCTGAAGCCATCCATATTTACCTACAAACACAGGTGGCCTACTCAATTGCCTAGTGATCATGTGAAATGGTGGTGTTTGGCACTGTGTACGTGACTGAGGCAGCCATGTTCTTTCTTTAAATGCACAACAATCAGCCTTCATGCTAAGAGCAACGACTGTGCTCATGTTTGATTTTCAATAAAGCAAGAACTTCCTGTTCTGAAGAGAAAAGGGGGCCTCCAAGGCTAATCCTCCTTTGGAATCAGATTCCTTCAACGAGATGGGAGTCTAGCAGGCAGGATGTGGGAGCCAGCTGGTCATCAGCTAAGGCAGCAAGGTTACATGTAACAGGCCAGTTAATTAAGTCATAAACCACTACAATCACCATCACACACTGCAGTGCCCAAAAAATGAGAGCATGGTAACTATTACTGACACATTTTTAAAACCCTTAAACAAGAGGTCTTCAAATACAAGGCTTAAACTCTGGTTTCTGGTGCTGGTAGGTTATCAGTGGCCAATAAGTAACATCTACAGTTAACCACTGGTGCTTAAAAAACACAGGCTATATTTACATGGTGAAACTTGCATCTTTGAAACTCAAATGGCCTGAGCTGACAACCACATAGTGCAATCAAGTGTGACTGCCATGGATTTCCATGAACTCGGCAGATGCAAAACTGGCATTTAAGTATCGATACCAGTGCTAACTGATATCAAACTCGATACTAAATCGCTAATAAAATTTAGTATCTAGATCGATATCAATTAGCACTGGTATCGATACTTACATGCCACTTTTGCATCTGCCGAGTTCACGGAAATCCACGGCAGACTACAACAATTTTCAACAAGCATCGCAGCAGGCAGCCCTCCCCCGGCTACCTGGAGGACCCAATGTTTACATGACAGCCGGCTCAGGACTCATTTAAAGGTGCGTGCCACTTCTTTTCCCTCCATAGAGAGCCAGGGGGAGTTTTGGGGCTTTGGAGGCCCAAGGTTCTCCCCCTGGCTCTCTACGGAGGAAAAAAAAAATGGCACGCACCTTTAAATGAGTACTGAGCCGGCTGTCACATTATTAGCCCAAAAACCTTCCCCCATTGCGTTGTGCGCATTTAAATGAGCTGTCAAGTTCTGAGTCGGGGAAAACCTACAGTGACCCTCAGATGCCCGAGACCTATCGAACGAGGCCAGTCGCAAAGCTCTCCTCCACAGAGAACCGGCGCAACGGTCCCATGAGCACACTTTAAATTATTTATTAAAAAGTTCCTGTGTTTGTTTTTTCTCCCCCTGTAGTATCGATAATAGTATCAAAAATCGAGCACCCTCCTTAGTATTGATATCAAGTTTGAAATTTCAGTATCGTGACAAGCCTAGTCTGCTGTACTAAGAGGCGGGAGGTTTGAAAGTAGCCAATCTGATAACGTTATTTATTTCTCCTTGCTGCTGATTGGCTGCTGCCCTGTGACACTACAGTCCAGAATTTCCCATGGAGCGTCCAGAGTGTTCTTGTGTTTTTCGTTTTGTTCTTCTTAAAGCCCTGTATTTTTATTACTGTAAATTAAATGAATTTATTAC
>JBBJLS010000011.1:16022024-16051128 GCA_037577275.1 Bryconaethiops microstoma
CGGTGAAGTCATCCTGTACCCTTAGAAGAAAAACATCCCCAAGCATAATGTTTCCACCTCCATGCTTGACTGTGGGGCTGTACATGTGCCTTCTTGAGCAGGGGGACCTTGCGTGCACGGTAAGATTTCAATCCATTATGATGTATTGTGTTACCAATGGTGTTCTTAGTGACTGTGGTCCCAACTGCCTTAAGATCATTAACAAACTCCTCCCGTGTAGTTCTGGGCCGATGCCTCACCTTTCTCATGATCGTCCTCATCCCACGAGGCAAGATACTGCATGGAGCTCCAGACTGAGGGCAATTAATGGTCATTTAATATTTCTTCCATTTCCGAATAATCGGACCAACTGTTGTCACCTTCTCGCCACCTTAATGCTGATGGTCTTGTAACCCATTCCAGTCTTGTGCAGCTCTACAATCTTGTCCCTGATGTCCTTTGACAGCTCTTTGGTCTTGCCCATGGTGGTGGAGAGGTAGGAATGGAAGAAATGGATTTTGTGGACATGTGTGCTTTATACACATAGCGAGTTACGGTCAGAAGTATCTGTAATTGATAGATTGATTGTAATCTGTGTGCAACATGGGCACACAGCCAGACTGTGGGAGCCAGAAGTCTGGCTGGGTTGTAGTGGATGAAATATTTATTTAACATGTTTTTTCTTGATTTTTGGTTGATATTCTGTCTCTCTTCATAAAAATGAAACTACCTCATAAATATTTTATAAATGAGCAAACTTACAAATTCACCAGGGGTCAAATAATTATTTCCCCCACTGTAAGCTTAATGTAAAACAGATGTAAAGTAATATGCATATGATATAAAAAAAAGTATACAATTTACATTACAGGGTGCCTAGATATTTTCCCCAGAAAAAAAAATGTCCCCCAGCATAAAGCTGCATTGGACACTGATAAAAACACTGACTCATTTGTCAGACCATTAACACTACTTAAAAATCCAATAAACAAACTGAGAAGTTTCTTCTTCTCATGAGTCATAGCTGACAGCAGCGCACACAAAGCTGGTACGATAGGGCTGGACGTTTTAAACTGAGTGAGGGGTGTGAGCTGAAATAGCCTACTATGTAACGTGTCGCAAGATCTGGTTTGGCTGTCAAAGGTAAAAAGCCTATGTCTCCTTCAAAAAGGTTTCAGTAACAACCTCTTTCCTGAAACAAACTCTATGTTCTAAAACTATGTTCTACCTGCTCTATGAGTGAGTGCTAGCATGTAAATGATTAACCTGAGCTGACTTACACTTACTAGAGCATTTCTGGTTTGTGTGTGGCTATGAGTGTGCAGGTTAATCCAGTTAGCACTCAGCCTTGTCCCTGACATTGTTGTGAGGCACTCACTGTGTACAGCAAATGCTTAGCTGCCACGCAAGACATGTTAAGGAATAGTACGGATTAGGGCATTGCATAATGAGAACACAGAGCTAGAGCTTTACACTGATTTAGAACAGAAGCGTGTGATGGGGAATTCCTCTTCTGTCTGGCGCAATTCACAGTGCATGAGCAGCAGCAACTTTCAGTAAAAAAAAGTATGCCACATACTCTCCTAGGTAAATCACTCCTCTGCAAAACAATTAAAAGTAAAACTATTTCTTTGCTTCATGATCCAAGGGGGCGAATTCTACATAGGATGGGTATCACAAAACTGGTACAATGCAATAAAGATGGTACTGTCAAAATTTTTACAAATGTATTAAAATATCCCTTCTAATTAGTCACTGCAGCGACTCTAAAGTGCACCTAGATGTTCCATTGCGCGCACACAGCTTGTATAATCCCCACAGAAAAACACTGGAGCAGTAATGCATATCCAATGCCAAGCATTAGCTAGAGAGATACAAAGCCCCCCAACCCAGCTCTGGGCTGACGAGCAGCGGAGCTGCATCCTCTGGAATGACAGACTTCCAGCCAATAACTTTGTGTTCATAATCAGGGGTTTGACATAACCAATGACCCAATGGCCGAGGGCAAGTAAAAAATTATGTCAGGCAAGTTGATAGGCCAGTCGCTGCCACTGTTTCTGCCAATCACAGTCATGAATCTGTTCACCTGTGACGCAAAAACTAACCCATAATTCCCTGACATGTTTTTCTTCTTGAGTCAATACTGTCACTTATGAACACAGTACACCTAGGTGGAGGAAGGCAACAGTTTTTACTGCTCATACCTGCCCTGCCAAGACCAGCAGTGGGGACTCATTATTTAAAGAAATCAATAACAGAAAACAGACCTTAGGAGCACACGACAAACATCTGCAATGTGTGCAGACAAAGTGGAGTGGAGACAGCTGGGCCACTTCACGCCTGGACACAACAAGCAAATGACACAATCCGGCAGGTGGAGAAGTTAATCAACACTGCTTACCACATCGTAAAAGTGTGCTTCCCTTTAGATTTTACAAGAGAACATTGCCCATCACAAGACAAACGGAGAAGACACTGGCTCTCAGTTTATCACTGATGTCGCATGTCGTGTAAGTTAACATAACTTTGCTCATTAGTGACAGCAGATCAACTGCATAAGTGAGTCTGAGTGTCCCGTTAGTCAGTCAACTAGCAACCAAGTGACGCCATGTAGCTAAACTATGCTACATGTAACCATCTGCCAGTTAAAATTTCTATACAGAATCCACGCCATAGCTTGACATGCACCTCCCCAGAAATGTACCTACATATCACGGTGACACAGACTGAAACAACTGTGATTGGTCCACTTGGTAACTGCATTTCTCTTGCATATACATCTCCTTTATCTGTTCTGCTAATTTGAACATGTAGGAGGAAATGTAAAGCTACAAAGCATGCATTTCAAATATTTCTTGATGTCACCACGAAGATTTGAAAGTTTATTCATCACCTGCAACCATTTATTTTAAATCAGTGTGTGCACGGTACGTCTATAGCTATTATTTACAGATTGGCAATCACTACTTGAACTTTAGCTAGAAGATAAAACAGGCTGTAGCTACAAACTTCAAGCGTCCAACTAGCATTTAGGCTTGGTAACTGCAGAGCAACTCAGACAAACCACCGCACAAGTATACATGCTCACCTGCGTGGGCCATGGCATGGACTTTGCGTACAACTATAAATCAGTCTTTATCTGCAAAGACATACTATCCGATATCCAAACAGCAAAAGAAGACAGGTGTGTTCCTAAGTGAACTGTCCCGGATTCTGCATTACTGCAGGATTGTGACTACACTGTGTTGCTCTGGCGATGTCAGTCGTTTACTCCCAATCAGCTTTGGCGTTAGCAAGCGTTCTATACCTGTGTGTATATACACACCGTTTCCAATGTAAAGGGGCAATCTACAGTCCCTCTCTTCTGTTTTCAAAACAGTAAAACAGAGCCGTAAACCCCTGAATTTAAATAAACAGTTAAGCTGTAACATTTATATTAAAAACTCTTTTACTGATGCTGCAGAGGGCTGATGGATATAAGCCGTCCAGGTGGGCGCAAAGAGCCCTAGGGTGAACTTTATAAGACACAGCTCAAGCAACTAAACCTCCATCTGCTCTGATTGGCGCAACCTGGCCGGCCTCTCTGTCTTCCATTTACACTCATGCACATTAGTATATGGCGTTATAGGTAAAAAAATTTCTGAATGTCCTGATATATATGATGGTGCAGTGATGTGAGCTGTACCATGACATTGAAAAAAACTGAAAACCAGACTCAAAATACACTCAAAACAAATGTCAACAGGCAGTTGTTTCATTTGCTGGAAAAGGCTCAAGAACTCTTTCACAGGATCTGTACACCTTTGTGACTAACCACGTTTCATTTCACTTCTACTTTTCAAAAAAAAAAAAAAAAAAAACTTATTTGACAGGTATTGTTTCTGTGTCATTTGTCGGGAGTCTAGGTTTAGTGAGCATGTAGTAACTTGGTTGTACAATGGATCTGGACTTGAGTTAAGCTTTACAGGTTTAAGAAACAGATGTAGACTACTTAAACACTGTTGTACGTCGCTCTGGATAAGAGCGTCAGCTAAATGTCGTAAATGTAAATGTAAATGTACAGTCCTTGATATAGGTGGAAGGCAGCCTGTCCTTACTTAACATCCAACATACAGTAACTGATCTCAAGTAGTGCCACAGGCAGCAGGTCCCAAGTTATTATTAACAATGCAGGACTGCATCAGGGCAATTAATCAAATAAAATAAGCATCAGAACACAAAGCCCCAAAATGTGGACATGCCACTTGAGAGGCTTTGGTGACGTGAGCCAGAAAGACTACCTCAGGCGATCACTCATGAATAACAGTTAACTGGGGGGTTATGGCCCAAGAAGATTACACCATCTTTCACACCACATGGCAGAGTGACCACATACTATGAGTGACCATATGGTACACCCAGGACAGAAGAGCTACAGTCAGTGTCAGAGCACAGCATAAGCTTGTAGCCACACACCACTAGGCAACAACAAGTGGCGCTTTTATTATTATTTTTATCCAAGTATCTGATAGTTTCTCTGTAAGTATCCTGAGGCTTCAAGGATCACAGTGACAATGTATTTACAGAGATACTACATGTATCCACAGGTACTACTACTACTAACAAACAATTTTTGCTAATATTTTTTAGACATGCGCTAACTCTAAAGTGGACGTAAGAACAAATACTTACTGAATGAGTTAAAGCAGCGATCCCCAACCTTTTGTACACCACGGTCATGTAAAACAATATTTTCATGGATATATAGATACATCTAAAAATAAAGTGCATAAAAATAATTTTTTACTAATTTTTGCTAGCTTGTGGGCTACATTTTGGATGTAACCTATGCTTCAATTGGCGAATGGGTTAAATGCAGAGATAGAATTTCACATTAAAGTCTAACAGCTGTGCTGTTACCTTTTAATATCGTAAAGTCCTGTCTACTTGGCGTAATAAGTCATGAATAATTATGTTATGAAATTTTGGTACAGGCATAGAATCAGTTTTCAAACACAAAATGAGCGCTTTCATCTCCCTCATTTAACTTACCCAATTAAATTGCAGTACAGAGCAGACAAAGCTAAAATTACTGGTCAATTTGAAATTGTGCGTTTTGAGCAAAACATCCGCCCGTTCCAATCTTAACTCATTTAAATATGAATCCCTAGCTGTTCTATACTATCTCCTTTAATTTGGTCACAAATGTAATTTGTCTAGTAGTAGGGACTATAACTACAAATTTCAAACAAAGTTTACCATCCAAAGACATGGTCTCTGTAGCTGCTTAGCTTATTCTTATTATGTGAGAGCAAGGACATGACAGTTTATTTCCAAAGAACATGCTGTGGACTGATACCTGCTTGCAGCACTGAGCATGTTCAACCAGCGCAGCTCAACAACTGTGGTACCACAACTATCCATGTATAGATGTTTAGACATGTTCAAGTGTGGAAATCTTAATGTTTCGCTATGGTGCGTACCAAAAAATCATTAAACTACAGGTTTTTGAACTGAAGGTAGGAGTTTTGCTGTCAATCAGGAACGTTACCACAGCAACTTGGTTAACCCTGACTGGAAAGAGGTCTCTCACCCTGTATTAATTACTACTATTTGTTTTTCAAGCCAGTCTTTCCAAAGGCAAGGTCAGAACAAACTTCTAAAAAATTTCTTTTTTGCCAGAATAAACATAAGCAAAACACACAAAAACACCTATTGCAATACTCAATACCTATGTTTTCCATTTTAAGCAGAACAGCATTTCTCACTGTTTCTCGCTTTGCTGCAGGCTGAAGGGCACCCATATGCCAGTTGTCTACACACTAAACACACACAGCTCTGAGCGCAGGGTCTGGACCTGTCTGGCTGCATCAGTGACTCTGCATCATGGTCAGCAGCTCTTGTGCTGCTCTGTCTGACTGGATTTGCTATTCAAGCGGCAGCAGCTCAACTAGCATGCATCCGTGCCTTCTGAGTGTAACTGTACACTACACCAAAACCCAATCCCAACCCTGACTGTCACAGCAGACAGCCCAATAAACCTATCCAAGACTGAAGTGGTCAGTTGCAGGTTTGTACACAAAGTTGAAATTTTGCGATTGTGCCTCACCAAACCCTTGCTGAGAGATATGGTACTTACCCGCCAACCTCCCACTCATCTGTGCAAATTCAGCAAACACAAAGGCTTCAGATGAGACTTACTGCGCACAGTATTGACACTACTAGAGCTGAAGACAAGCCAAGTCAACAGAATGTCTCTTTCACACACACAGACACAGACACACACACACACACAGACACACACACACACACACACAGGGAGTCTAAATTAAAAAGCCAAGGCAGCCAAATCCGTTCAGAAGAGTAAGTGGCACACATGTAAAGCACATATGAACAGACTTGCCAGGTTTACCAAAGTACAAAACCAGAAAAATTACAAGCTCTTCTCATTTTTCTTCCTCTGTGTACACAGCCTGTGCCACTTTGTTACACCCACGTGGCATCCAGTGTGCACAATAAAACAATCACTTGTGTGTAGTTAAGATGCACTTTGTGTGAGCTTACTGGTATAACATACACTATATGTCTACAAGTTTGTAAACACCTGCTCACCCTGAATTTCTTCTGAAATTATGGGTATTGATGGGGAGCTTCTCTTTCCATTGCTGCACTGACAGCTTCTACTCTGTTGAGAAGACTATTCTTTAGACTTGGAAGATTGCTGTGAAGATTTAAGCTCATTCAGCCACAAGAGGATGACAGGGGGATTAAACAAGTTGCGTGCACAATGCAGATTTCAACAACAGGTCACTAATTAGAGGGTGTCTCTAAACACTTTCTAACATATAGACATATGGTGCATCCTGTAACTACTGGCAATTTTGTATTTTTCAAACTGGGCCCTTAGTGTGTTGAAAAGGTGTTGAAGCTTTAATATTGAAGCTTTAAATTGTCTGTGCTTTTGCGATTCAATAAATCAGATCCTGGTCAAACATTATGAAAACTCCCACAGAATGGTATGTACATGAGATGGCACCCCAACAATAACAACTGCCTCCACGTCCTAACATCCACAAGCCGGGCCACAGGCTTAGGCATGCCACGGCCTGGGTGGTATAGTGTCTCACCTTGGGCAGCTCTCTCAGCTGGTTGGAGTCTAGCAGTAGCTCCTCTAGACTGCGGCTGTAGCGGTATATCTCATCGGGAACTGCGTGCAGGGAGCAGTGCCGCTTGTCCACCGACTCGACGTGGCGGTTGCAGCGCCACAGGGGGATACACTTCAGCATGGCCGGGGCAGGAGACCGGCAACGGTCAGGCGCTCTGCATCAGAGACGCTGGAGAGAGAAGACGGGCAGAGGGAACGGAGTGTCGGGCGTGTAAATCCCCCCAGCTCTATCCCCCAAAACGACTAATTACAGTGTTTTAAAAAAAACCTCCAGAAGCAAGCAGCCCTTGTTGGTCCGGGCCCCTGTTGTTTCTAGCAGACCTCGGTCCAGTCAAGCGAGGGAAACGCGTTCACTTCACAGAACTCTCCTCTGAAGAGCAAAAAATCCAGCAAATTGACCCGAACCCTCTTTTTTAAGTCATATACAGCTTTCCTTAAGAACACGGGCACATGAGATAAACAGTCAGAAAAACTACAAGAAAAAATAAAACGGTTAGGCTAACTGTAAGATCAGACTAGCTCAGTTTCGGCTAGCGGGCTAAATGCGATTCCACCGCGGAGAACTGAGAGCTCTGCGCCCGAAGACCCTCTGGTTCATTTATTTTTTGGCAGCTACAATAAAATGTTTATAACATACTGAACTCATAGTTTTATTCGTGTTAACTTCGACGCATTACTACAAGCTGCAGCTCGTCAGAAAATCGAAGCTCGGTCGGCTACCTCTGAGTCCGTTGGAGGCTCGTTTAAAAACAAACAGCAAGCTAAAAGATTAGCATTACAGCTAAAGTAGCTGCAGCGTTTACATTCAGCTAACCGGCTAAGCTACATGTATTGACAGAAATAACCAGGCGATTTTTTTTTTAAAAGCAAAAGAAAACTAAGAATAAAACAAGGCGGCGTCTATGGCCTGACCGGGTGGGAGTCGATCCGGCCGGGTGCAGCTCTCAGCCGTAGGGCAGCGCGGAGAGGAGACCGAGTCGAGGAGAGAAACCCGGGACAAAGCCGTCCGTGGTGTCGTTACTCATATGGCTCACAGTTCACCAGCTAGCTGCGTCTCTGGCACCAAACAGCCCCTGCCCTTTTCTTTATGTTTTGATTTTAAGCCGAGCCTTCGGGTGACAGGGTTCGGATATGGTCCACTTCTACCCAGCCAGTTCCCCACTGAGTCTCATCTCTCTCAACGCAGAGGAGCCACCCCCACCATCTCTCTCGCTGTTTTCTCCAGAAGAGGACACCTAGGAGCAAGGAGGACGACCCGCACGCCGGAGGAGCTTCAAAACATTTCAGGAAACAGTTTCAGACATTACGACTATGTTATTAACAGCATAATAATTACTACTAATAGTCGCAGTAAAATTCTTCTTCTTATTATTATTATTATTTTGTTGTTATTGGTAGTAGTAGTCGTGGTAAGAGTAGTAGTAGCATTAAAATAATGATAATGATTCTTGTTCTTCTTCTTCTTATTATTATTATTATTATTGAAACACTTGTCATTGTATTAAAGGGAATTCCGTCTAATTAAAGCATTGAGATATAAACTAGTTCCTTCATGACAAAGAAGGACATCTATGCCAAACCCTGAAAAACAAGTGTCCCAATACTTTTCTCCATATTGAGTAGTACTGCCAGATTAAATGGTCCTTTCATTTCGTATCTCGCGGTGTCATGTGGTAATGTGTTTGTTATGCAGGGGCGCCCCCTGCTGTCTGAATACTGTAAGAGCTGCGAGAGATTTAAAAGCCTATTGTAGTGACACCATCATTTACACTGAAAAGACGATACACAACCGTGTTCATGACATAATGCCACCGATTCCAGTGGTAGATCAGAACTGAATCATAAACTGTACACCCATCATCATCATTGGCGGTCACTCAAAACATGTTCTCTGTTCTCTCGATAGGGTCATCTACTTGTGGGTCTTCAGGTGGCTATGGAGATTAATCCGTGATCCACAAACTTTAGTGCAAAGTGGGCAAGGTGGAGGTGGTAAGTAGAGGTGGAGCCTTTTCCTGTTGCTTTGCCTCTGCCACATGGTGGAATTCCAGTTCGTGATGTGCAGCTCCTTTCTGTGTGACTGTATCATCGGTATACTGAAGCTCCAAGATCATGGTGTTTCAAGTTATGCTCTTGGCTTTAACCTGTTCAAGTTGAAGAGCCTGCCATCAGCTTTATATAGGATTGGAATACCTTGCGGCAGCTCTCTGTCAATAAGGTGTGTGAAGGCAATGAAGATAGCAAACAGAGTGGGAGCGATGATGCATCCCTGCTTGACTCCTGTTTATAAAGTGAAAGGCTCTGACTTAGAGCCGCTGTTTGTAAGCACTGTGGCTGACATGCCATCATGTAGCAGCCTCAGTATTCTGATATACTTATCAGGGCAGCCATACCTTGATAGAGTGCCTTGGTCAAATCTATAAAGGCCTTGTACAACATTCACAACATTTTTCCTGGAGTCGGTGTGGTGTGAAAATCATTAGTTATACTTCTGGATGGTCGGAAGCCAGAATGAAATTCAGGGAGTACTTCCTTCAACAGTGGTAACAGATGGTTGGCGAGGACACAAGCAAGGTCTTTGCTTGTTGTTGACAGCTACCTTCAGGATCTCAGCTGGAGTCTCATCTGGACCAGTGGCTTTGTTGTTTTTTAGGCCCTTGATGGCATCTAGAACCTCTGTTATGGTGGGAGGTACCACCATCTCATGTCTGATGGGGCTCTGAGGAATGTGGTTAATGATATCTGGTTCAGTTGTACTATTACGGTTAAGGAGTTATTGGAAGTGCTTTTTCCACTGGGCGTTTATGGATTCATTGTCCTTCAGCAGCTTCTGCCCATCCTTCGAGCACAAGTGGTTTAAGCCACGTTAGCCTGGGCCATTTATAGCTTTGGTAGAACTGCCAGTCTCTGGAGTTCAAGGGCTTTTTCTGCCCACCAAGAGCTCTTTAGCTCCCTCACCCAGCTCTGTATGTCTGCCTTGGCTCTTGCATGTGCTACTCTTCTTGCCTCGCAGGTGATGTCATTCTGCAAGACAAGGAAGGCTTTCCTTTTCTTGGAGATGAGTTGTTCTATCTCTGTGTCATTTTCATCAAATTAGTCCTGATGTTTCCTGGATTTATACCCAAAAGTCTCTACCAGGTAGTTGTTTCATCTAGGCTTTCAATGTTCTGTCTTGGATGGGCCTGCTTCTTTTAGACACTCTTTTTCTTGAGTTTGATGGACATTCTCATCCTGATTAGTCTGTGGTCTGTCCAGCAATATTCTGATCTAGTCATCACCCTGGTGATGTGAACATCACGGCAGTCTTTCACTCTTACAATGACACTGTCATTGAGATGCCATTGTTTGGAACGAGGGTGTCTCCAAGAAGCCATGAGTTTGTATTTCTGGCAAAACAGAGTTTTAGTGATTATAAGGTCATGCTGAGCACATATGCTTAGAAGCAGAACTCCATTGGTGTTGATGTTCCCAATGCCTTCCTTGCCTATAGTGCCAGTCCAGAGCTGTTGGTCCCGGCCAACCCTGTAATTGAAATCACCTAGGTGAATGATCTTGTCCTCGTTGGGAATTTGTGACAGTGTTTGATCCAGACAGGCTTAAAAGGTCTCTTTCTCCCTCCTCAGAGTCGAATGTAGGGGCATAGGCATTCGCGATTGTTGCTGCCTGGTTGTTTGTAAGTAACAGACAGATAGTCATGAGATGCTCATTAATCCCCAGAAAGGTAACTGATAAGTTGGTTCTTTATGGCAAACCCAAACCCATGGGTCCTGGGCTCAAAAGCAGAATTTCCTTTCCAAAAGAAGGTGTAGGCACTCTTCTCTTCCTTCATTTGGTTTCCAAGAGAGCAGCTATATCATCCAGCATCTCCTCAGGTCTCTACCAATGATCACAATTCTCCAATCCAGTCTGTTCCTGGTTTCACTATCCATCATTGAAAGTGAAGTGAAAGAGACCATTCTGTCATACGTGAACAGCACAAAATTCTTCCTCTGCATTTAACCTATTCACCAAGTGAAGCAATGGACAGCTAGAAGCACAGCGCCCGGGGAGCAGGGTGGGGACGGTTCCTTGCTCAAGGGTACCGCAGAGGTGCTTAGCAGTCTTGGGACTTTAACCCACAACTTCCTGATCGCAGGGCAAAAGCCCTAACCACCAGACTACCAGCAACCCCACTGTGTGCACATTCCAAGATCCAAAATATTGCAGACTTCAGTGGGGAACACCCTGCCCCTGTCGCCACAGGATGTTAATCCGGGATGTTAGGGTGGATGGCCTCTATGGAGGATGCCGCATGTCATGTTTTTCAGCATGGAGAGGCTGTGTGCTTGCAAGAGTAGACTTACGCACTCTGCTCCTCTTCTCCCCCTTACAAAGAGGACTAGCCGGCAGCAGTAAATGATAACAGAAAGTTGCGAGCAGAAGCAACATGTAACATGCACTAACTACAAGCAATTTTACCCCATTAGTACTGCACAGAAGCATCATACCATGTGCATCTACACTGTACTACCACCCCCCCACACACACACACATCCCTGAACTTCTACCTCCTTACACAATTCATATACATTTACCTGTTCTGGTTCTGCCATAAACAATCAACTTATAGCACAACTGCCACTGTAATCACTGTTTATTATACACTGCACATTCTGTCTTGCTATTATTTGCACAATTACTAATTATATTTTAATTCGAACATTGACAGCACACCTTCTGTTGTTTTTCTTGCACTCTTGTGCTCTTTGCACTTTGTATTTTGTCCTGTCTGCACTCATAGTCTCGTGTTTTTGTTCATTTTTTTTCTTAAATGATCAGTAGTCATTAATCAGTGTCCACTAGCTTCCACACTGTAGTAAAATTAATATGTATGGCTGAATTTATGTGTCGAGTAATGTCTTTCTCTTGTGTGAACATGTACAATTTGTGGATCACTCAGTCTCAAATCTGTAGTTCATTTAATACAGAATAATATTGTTTTGGGATTTGCCTCTAAACGACCATTTATACCACAGTTACGCTAGTAGCACATCTTTCACCATTTTAACAGTATAAATCTTCAATGTCTTCAGAACATAAACACATGATCTGATTGGGCTCTCAGCCTTTTGTCAGGGTGATGTGTGGTACCTCTCTAGACGGGGTGTGCGCGCTTCCAAGAAAGATACTTAATGCCTGTAAGTGTAAAAAAAAAAAAAAAAATTTTTTTTAATCCAAAACTGAGTTTTTCAGAGGAGAAATCAACTAGCCTGGCTGGTAATTCGTAACTTTCTCCAGATACATACATTAAGATGGCAAATGCTTATGCAATGGTAAACAGGTGTGTATCTTCCTTTATTGGTTTTTTGGAGCTGATCTCAAAAGTTTCCAACAAATAAGAAAAAGAAATGGAAGATTAAATGAAGCGTATTTAAATTTCAGGGTTCAATATTTTCATTATCCAACGGGTAACATCATGTTATCTTTTAAATCCGACTGATCATATTCAACTGTGCTTAAACCTCCAGCCTTACAGGCAACATTAATGAGATTTTAATAGATACATTTATCAATGCCCGTGTGCATTCCTCCAAGCATGTTATTCACAAATGGAAAGTGTGACATATTTGAAGAATTTATTGTTTTGATAAATCCAGAACCAATGACTCCAACACAATGTTTAGAATCTTAACAGAATGTTAGTGATGCAAAAACTGTTTATTTAAAAAAAGGAAAGAACAAAAAAGGTATGGGCTGGGGTATAGGTGGTGCAGAGAGGGAAATGAATTTTGACTAATTAGAAAACAACTTGCAAGTAACAATAAAAAAAAAGTCTTTCACAGTAGGTGATGACAAAAAAAAAAAAAAAATCATGAGGCGCACACTTTTCTAAGCCAGATCCCACCCAATGGGACCATCCCCAATATTATTATTGACATCAATAAAAAAATAATTACAAGTTTAAAAGGGGCCCAAAACTCTAGCAGCAGTGATGTAGGCTGGGTGAGTTTGAGCAGGTGGAGAAAGGGCTGGTGGTCGTTTTTGGGGCAGTCTTATGCGGAGAGGTCACTGTTATTGAACCGCTCCTGATCATAGACCTCAGCCACGACCTTGCGACCTGCGAACCACCGGTTGTTAAGAGCCTGGATGGCCTTGTTCATTTCTTCAGTGTCAGAGAACTCCACAAAGATCTTCACGATGATCTCGGCATCCTCCTCCTCTCCCTGTCGTTCTTGGTAGATGATAACACGGTTCACAGCACCGAATTTCCCGCATTCTTCTGTCACCTCCCCTTCCAGGTCGTCATCAATGTCCTCAGGCCCCACCATATTGCGTAACACCATAATTGTGGACTACACATTTAAAAAGACAAATAGAAAAAAAGATTAAAAAGATATGCTTTAGTAAAAGTATGTTTACAAATAACTGAAGTTTTTCCTTTATCTATTTTTAATTTTCAGGATGCACAAGTTGTTTTTCTCACAGATACCAGTTTAGCTCCGTGACCACCTTTTCATGTTTTCACTGCCTCACTGTCTTTTTGTGTTATCAGATATAACTTATGTAATTTCCTGACCTAAATGCCCCTTAAAGTCTTACAAATAACTTTGGAAACAAATGTGATACCTCATGTGCTTTCATCATGAAAGGCAATGATGGTTTAAGTGGGTGATTAATTTTCTAACTACATTTTACATTATTGCTGCAATCACCCAACAAATGAACCTCTATAAAGTGTTTTTGTAACTTTTTTAAAAATAAATGTAGAATGACAACTTTAACATCTGTACTTACTGAATCTAAATTTTGGGGTGGGGGGGGGCACAAAATATGTCTTATTAACCAAACCAGTACAGCTAAGAATATGATTAGCATTACTAATGTAACACAGTGAACTTCAGTAGGTTTTTTTTTTTTTTGTAAGGGTGACATTAGCTTAGCTTTACTGCGTCAGAATCTATATAAGGATTTTTGTTCTTTCCAGCTAGTGGAAGGTGTCTTTGCACTAATGTTAAGATGGTATCAGACTGTTTCTATTCGAGACAGTCAAAATTACTACCGTTCGTGAAGTGCTGCCCTCTTCTGGTTGAATCATAAACTATGTAGAACACTGCTTTGACAACAATTGTTTTACCATTGACAATGATTATTTCAGAAGCTGGTAAAGCTCTAGTTGCATTATGTACATTTTTTACAATTTGGAAAAATGTGGAAAAAAAAGAGAGAATGGAATAGATCAAGCTAGCTAATGTTTGTGGTCGAAGTATGTTTTCATGTAAAATATTCCTGATAACTTCTGTTTCTGACAACAAAATACCTGAACACCTCGACTTTGAAATTATAATTTCACACATGGGAAACTGGAACATTTAACAAACATCTACAAAATGGGTCTCTAGCTCACCCCTGACTGTGCAGCTGCATGTCTGTTCCCACTGCCTGCAAGCTGCTCCTGCTCAGCCACACTCTCCTGCCCCGGGCCATCCGCCCGAGTTGCGTTTTCCTCTCGCTGTTTCTCCTCTACTTCCTTCTTAGTCTCAGCAGGCAGCTGCTGCGTGGTGGCTGTCGGTGTCCCTGTAGATGTGGTGGATGTGACCGGTGGCGATGCCAGTACTGGGTTGACTAGGCCTACCTGTGGGACCACAGGTAGGGCCGGTCGAACAGGAGTTACACCTTTTAGCAGAAAAGGAAAAAAGTTGAGATCAGGTTGACGAGTCTAAACTAGTCAATGCTTTATTTTGGGATGCTGTCAAAGTGTTTATATGTAAAAGACATTGTTCTCCAAAAGTAGATATCAGACCTGTAATTAAGCCTGGGGCCTGGGCTGCCAGCACAGCCTGAGGAAGCCCCATCTGCTGGCTAAGGATATGTGCTGGAGACACCAACGCCTCCTACAGAACAAACCACCACGGGGAGACAGTGAAATCATGAGAATGAAATGTTTTTGTAGATCAGTTAATATGAAAGTTCTGCATGCACACTTAAAAGTATTTCAAGAGAAAATTTTCACTACAATGAAGTTGAGTTTCAAAACACAGTGTACTAAAATTAACAGAACCCTGTGTGTAAAATAATGAATTTAAAAATATAAAATATCTGAGAAACGTTGATATTTAAAAAGGCTGCAGCAACCAAAGCTCAGTTAAGTGTTAATACATCAGAATTTTCCCCTGATAAACCATAGCTGTACCTCACCTGAGCTGTGATTTTTGCAGTAGCAGCAGCAGCTGCCACAGCTGCAGCAGGGGGCAAACCACCAGGTGTTGTGGGGGTCAACAGGGGCATTGGAGGGGTCACAGCCTTCCCCACCCTCAGGTACTGACCTCCGAGGTCAAACAGGTTCATAGAGGACACTGCATCTATTGCTGACTGAGGCTTTTCATATTCTACCCATGTGTCCAGACAGAGAGAGAAGAAATAGGTACTGAAAAAAGGTACTGAATCTTCTTTTTCATTCAACTGAGTCAGTTAATTAACATCAAGACTTCAGAGTGACAAATTGCCATTTGCACCAGCAGTTCAGTGTACACTGTCCAGTACGGATACGGGGTACCTTTTTTTTTTTAAGGGTAATGTATTAAGCAGAGTTTAAAATTAGTGGGTTTTTTTCTAAATTTTTTTTTTTAAAAATCACAAATTCTGGGTTTTTTCACAATTCGTGAGAGCTCTTAGAACGTAACCCCTGCAAATGTCGGGGGTTTACAGAACTAAGACCAGTTTTGTTGTTAGTACAGATTAGTTTCAATTATCTTGATACTACAAAGACTCTTAGCTGGGCCAAAACTTTATAAATTTACCTAAAGGCAAATTTTCTTAGAAATGCCGAACGCAACCTCCTTACTGAACCCTTTTACATTCTGGAATTACAAGGTTCGAGAAATATTAGAATGCCCATACCTGACTATTTTATGATTTTATAGTCTGAAATAAAATGGATGTTTTCAGGCCACTAGAACATGTCTAAAAACAACAAAAAATGCCCCTTTAAAAAAATGCCCCTAAGCAGTTTATAACTGAACCGACTCATTATGTAGCCCCTTTCTACTCTTCTAGACCTGCTCACCAATGAAGCAGTAGCCCTTGTGCTTTCCTGTGGTGGGCTCTCGGGCCAACATGCAGCTTTTAATCTTCCCAAAGGCCTCGAAGACGCTTTTGATGTCATCGTCAGAAAGGTCCGGGTGCACTGAGGCTACATAGATGCGGTTGTAGGCACGCGCCTCCTCCGCTAGTTGGTCGATGATGGGCTGTGCCTGTCCGATGTTACTTGGCCGCCCCACCTACAGCACATATACCAGCACAGCGGCTACTGAGCACAAGTGTAATAAGATCAGTACGTGAGTACGGTATATAAAAAAAATAAATAAAATGTGCATGAATGTAATATGTTATGAATGTAGAGAAGCTTGTTCACAATATTAGACTCTCCATGAGTACCTTTTCCTTCTCTAGTCCCAGTGTCCTTCTGGTGTAAGACCATACCATAAAATGACCCATTGTTCCAGTTCCATCACCCCATAATGTGAATAACTTAACATTTAACCATTAACCATTTTCTGAACTGTACTAATAGATCCTTACAAAAGTGACTGCCAGCGGAACATAGTCTAATTTCAGAGAGAACAACTGTGAAATGTGTTGTTGGTACTAAAGGTGTACTAAATGTGTTGGTGGGTGTACTGCGATCGTAAAGGGTAAAGGTTCATTAAGTTTGCTTGTGCAGTATCTGTGCTGCAGGTGGGGCGGCCAAGCAACACCAGCCAGGCACAGCCCATCATCAGCACACTCTCAGCGTGAGAGAGGCGTATGAGCAACTCAGGCACAAGAGTGCGACCAGCCTCTGCAGCTCCTACAGAAAACAAAGCTCCAAAAACATGACAGCAAAGAAGCCACACAGCAATCACAGCTTAGTTCACAGACACAAAAATGCACACAACTACTCAGCACAAACAACCCCACACAATGAGTACACACAAGACACAGGATTCAAGAGTGGGACAAAGAACAAGAACTGTAGTGAATCTTGACTTCTGAGAAGATAACAGCATCACTAATTTCTTCCGCCCCTTTTCTTCTTAAAAACACAAAAGTAGGGCACATTTTTTATGCTCAAATGGAGGAAAAAAGCTGGAACTGTAGCCCACCCTACTAGTAATAGATTAGGAAAAACCATCTCAAATCAGTATAAAACAGAGGTGATTAAACTTTTTAGTAAAGGTAGTAGC
Organism: Bryconaethiops microstoma; assembly: GCA_037577275.1. Classification (NCBI taxonomy): domain Eukaryota; kingdom Metazoa; phylum Chordata; class Actinopteri; order Characiformes; family Alestidae; genus Bryconaethiops; species Bryconaethiops microstoma. The sequence continues at coordinate 16,039,350 of JBBJLS010000011.1, forward strand.
TAAAAGTTGCATTCATATATGTGTACAAAGAAATTTGCTTCCAGTCATTTATGTAGTGCACCAATAATAGCACAGACTTAACTAATTCAAAACTTAAGCTAGAATTACAACCAATTTCCATTGCTATTCATCCGGAACCAATATCAAGAACATAGGAAAAAGAATGAATATGGTTTGTTGTAATAAATCAGTTTCCATTGTAGACTTTCTTAAAACTCAGTAACTGTGGCTATGTTACACAGTCCTCTAGTCCACCACCCACCTTTATGTTCCTCCCACCCAGCATAACGGAGTTCATCTGCTCCAGAGCCAGCTGAGCAGCCTCAGGCACCTCATATTCCACAAAGGCAAACCCCTGCAAATAAGAAAATGAACACAGCCTGTTTATCACTCAATCACCTCACAGTTTTATCATCACAAACAGTTACATTTTCTTCTGCTGTACCATATGAAGTCATGTAAGTAGAATTCACTTAATACACCTTAAGAAAATTGGTATGCCATAAAATGATGAAAGCATGCCTTGTGTTTCATGGTGACGGAGTCCCAGGACATGTCGATGCTCTTGATGGGACCAAATGGGGCAAAAGCCTGCCGAATGGTGTCCTCGCCAAGCTCGTAATAGATGGATCCCACATAGACTCGACACATGATTGCCAGAGCTCGCTGCCTCTGTGCTGCCACCTGGTGGTCAGGTAGGGGAGAAACAGAGAGAGAGAATACTGACTGCTGAAGAACGTTAAAGGAGACAACAAACCAAAAATGGCAAAATCTTCACTATAGTTTCAAACAAATGCCTGAATAAGTAGCACCTAGTTATAGTCCTCTTCAGTTTTCATGTTCGTGTATTAACTTACAACTTATGCATATATGCCAGGGAGTTAACTGAGAAGATGCAGAGAAGCCCTTTGGTTCAGTTTTGACAGTGATGAAGCAAGCTCAGGGGGTTTACTGTGGGCCTGCACAGCACACATTTCAAAACATGTACAGTTATGACTGCATGGATTCCAACAAGATTGTCAACATATTCAACAAAATCCATACCAGCACAAAACACTAATACGAACTGAAACCTGGGGCGTACTCCTTGAAGGCTTTTGCACTTACACTGAAATTCTGTAAGAGGAAGGATGATTCTGCACAAACCACATGATTTAATGGTAATATTCACAACTGATTCAATTGCAAACTTTAGGATAGATACCAAATCAAGGGTGCCTCTGTTTCATTTTAGAATGCTGGGTTGACTGCTAGCCCTCTTTTATATCAGACCAAGGTGCCACTGACAGTTTACAGCATATTTGCAAAGGAGACATGGATTTCCAACATCCCCAGGACACAAAACACCCACACATACACACAAAGACACTCATTGTACAAAAGTGTACTTGTATGATGAGCATTGAAATGTGGCCACAAAAAAGGCACTTTTCCCCAGGCAGCGCAGCATGGTTTGGTTACTAGTCCAAATCTAGAATTCTCAGTACCCTTATTGAGTACTTGTATTTGTTTTCTAACACACAAGCATTTGTGAAAGTACGGTCTTCTGGAGATTCTGTGGTAGTGAATTCCACTAGTGTTAATAGTAAACATCAGTAGCAACAAGAGCAGACCTTCAAGTTCTTATTGTTCTTTTAGAGTGTGTTCTTTTAGAGTTTAATTAAAACAAACCCTGGTGTTGCGCTGTTGCGAACCATGCGAACCCTGGTGCACACTGTTAAACTAAAACTGTAAAAGTGTACAGAGACCAAAGACAGAATGAACCATCATCTCTCTGCAGACCATTTTTGGTGCACACAATAGAAGAATTTCTGACTTCGTTTTGACACAGACATATTGTAACATCACTTCATGAGAACTGAAAATATGTAATTAAACAAGGCTGAGGCATATGCAAAGTATTATACTTTGAATACTACAATACACACATTTGAAACTTATTGCACTACAGGGATTTCACCCTGCTTCACAGAGTGCAAAAACATGGCCTCTATTCCTCCAATACAATATCACAAAAACCTACAAATGTAGCTAGACGAGTACCATGTGGATCAAAAAATTCAGGAGGCATCACATTTAATGGCAAATGTGTCAAAATCTATTAGACAAGTTGTGACTTTCTAATCTGTGTCCTATTTTGTATTATCTTTTAATTCAATATTGACCATGTCAGTATAAATGCTATGTGAACCAAAACTAAAATGCAACAAAACATCAACCACACAACAGCTCTGACACATCAAGGCATGGACTCCACAAGACCTCTGTAGGTGTGCTGTGGTATCTGGCACCAAGGTGAGGACATCCAGTAATTTGCAATGTGTGGCATCCATCCAGTTTGTCCAACAGATCCCACAGACACTCGAGTGGACTTGAGATCTGAAGGCAAAGTCAACACCTTGAATTCTGCCATGTTCCTCAAATCATTCCTGTACAGTTGCATGGTGGCAGGGTGCATTATCCTGCTGAAAAGGGTAACTGCAATTAGGAAACACCACTGCCATGAAGGAGTGTGCCTAGTCGGTCACAATGCTTGGGTAGGCGGGGTGTCTCAAAGTAACATGCACATATTTCTCAGATCCCAGATCACCACCCCATATGAAACACGCTGCAACACGAAGTGTTCTCTGACACCCGTCCATCAGAATCAACATCATCTGTGAGATTGTTCCAGACAGGCTTCACTCCCCACGTGCATCAGTGAGCCTTGGGCAGCCAGGAGCCTCCTGCCAGTTCACCACTCTTGTCTACCTAGGACCACTTTTGGTAGGTACTAACCCAGCCAGTAAGCCTTCACAATTATCCTTCGTCAAAGTAGCTCAGATCCTATGCTTCTACATTTTTCTAGTTGCCACTGTAATGAGATACACAACGCTATTTACTTCACCTGCCCATGGTCTCAGTTTCAGTGATTATTGTTTTTTTTAGTGGCTGAAATTACAGTTGTCTAACCTGAGTGGAGGCCCTGTGATGACTGCATTAAACAATTAGTGATTGGCACAAGTTCAAACTACACTCATACACTCTAGCTCAGTACCTTTAGTACCTCAGTAAGAAGAGAAACTAAATTCAGCATAGGTACTCATATGGTACTATTCAAATTGCAATAGTACTGACGACAAAATGTGTGGCCACAGATGAACCATACCGTGCAGTACTTCACTGCTGGTGGAAAAGAGCCTTGTGTGGGCAGTCATGCAATGATGATGAAACTAGAAAATATCATGATATGGAGAAGACTTGGGTTGTTTAAAATGTGTGTTTTTAACACCCTCCTATTCCTTCTCTCACCTACATTTCGGCCCATATACATTCCCATGCACTACCAAATCTAGAATGGTGTAATTTGTCAAAGTACTCCTTCAAGTGCATAAGAGGCCTGTCAATTTGTGTTCTTTGTGATGAAATGGGTGACCAAACACATACACATTTCATTCGCAGCAGAAAAAAAGCCATGTCTACTTTTGAAATATGCTGAGGCAAATGTCTGGTCATCAGTTTTGCATATCTGGCCTGGTCAATCACTCTAAAAAGGGTAACAGTCATGGTACCAAAATGCGCACAGAGAATGAAAAAACAATGAGTTTAATATTCTATTGACCGATTGTAAAGGTGAGAGAGGATCTCCAAAGCCCATAGTCACTGCTGCCATCTGAAACACAGTAAAGATGGAAAAGTGCTGAAAAGTAGGTTAGATATTTTTTTTGTTTGTTTCATTTCTTTTTGCAAGACAGACAATAGAATCCAGACAGAAGACAGAGGTCAGACTTGTCCCTGCCTGTCCGTAAATTATTTAAGATTCCCACTTAAAGTCAAGTCTTAATACTCCCTTTAAGAGCTGAATGAATCACTAGACCGACACGACACAACACAACACACAAAGACCCGGCAAGAAGAAGAAACAGCACCACATTACTCTGAAAACTTTAAACTGTTTAAGTATAAGATGGTAAAATAATGTCCAACTGGAGCATGCACTAATATTGAAACAATCATATATGATTGATGCATTTAGTAAAATGAGGGGAAAAAAACATTTAAATTGTAGTTACAAATTGTAATAGGCTGGATTAATTAAGTAAATTACTAACATTTTAATCCCCTGCCAAGATCATTTTGTATCTTGTATCGCAATTAAGGATTCTCTTTGCCACACATCACACACACATTTTAACCACACGCAAAAGTTAACTGAAACTCAAAAACTGCTGGATCTAAGGGTAATGGTCACTTTGAGCCAGGCATAAGCATATTTGTCTCAGCAACCCAAATATGACCGTCCTTACACTCCTGTTCATCTCTGCTTCATAGTTGTCTGTTAAAGGATGATTCAACGGTTGCCTCAAATTATTCAACATGTTCTAAGTGAGGACATAAAGTCATTTAGTCCTAGACTATTCAAAGCGACCTAATTTAATTACTAATATGAACACACAAGTCCTATAGTTAGAAACAGATTAAATGTTTTCAGTGCCCCCCGACAGACATTTTTCAAAAAAGATGATGGACTCACTGGAACTGCAAGACACTGGAAGAAGATAAGTTCTTCTTTGCTCACCTGCAGGTTCGTAAGTTGCTGCTGTTGGTGGGCTATTGTCTGTTTGACCAGGACACTCTTAATGCTCTGCTCCATGGCATATTTCTTTGCCTGAAACAGGACAACACAGTGAGTAAGGCTAACTGACCTCTAAGAGTAGTGCACAAGTAGTGAAACATTCTCCTGGCTCAAGCTCAAATAAGAGCATTAAACTGTACCCAGTAACAAATAAAAAGCAAAACACAAAAACAAGCAACACTATAAATGCATTACCCTCTGCAGTGCCTCCTGCTGCTCCGGAGTGAGGGGCGGCAGGCCCAGCTTGGAGCCCATGCCTTGACCATTTTCCATCATCAGAGCTTTGCCTCTCTGAAAGGAGAGTACGGAAGTAGGCAAGTGAATGTACCATCTTTAAATTGTGCCTAACGCCACCGCTTATGGTGATAAAATCACTGTAATGCACAACCTCCAGTTGCTCACTGCTTTATTGCAATAAAACAGCTAGTGGGTAAACCTGCTAGAGCTCAAGAGCTGTTTTTTGTTTTCCAGAGTACTGGATTCTGAATAAACTGAATTAGTCATATTAATAGACTTTTATTCAACCCACTTCAAAATAAATGGACATGGAACTTCAAAAGCTGACAGAACGTCAAATGATCCATTAACTGTCCCACACAGAGAAGACATTACCCCCAGGGCTGTACTGTACATACACTTAAGCTGAAATACGCTACGACTTATCATTAGTTTGTATAATGGCCTGCACGTGTCAAGACTCCCATCCTCTGCCTTATTTAATATACAGTAAACTCCTGCAAATTCGCAGTAAACGCAGATATCCTCCTCATTTTTGTTGTTTTTCATGGCAATATATAATTTTTTGTGCATTTCAGTGCTAAATTATTTAAAAATATATAATTTACTAATTTTGTAACAAATAATGTAAATTCAGCCATATTTCCATATAAAATGATGGAAAGTTTGAAAGTAGCCAATCCGAGAGCGTTTTTCATTTCTCCTTGCTGCCGATTGGCTGCTGCCCTGTGAGTCCAGCATTCCCACATCAGAACATTCTCGAGTGTTCTTGTGTTTTCGTTTTGTTCTTCTAAAGCTGGGTATTTTTATTACTGTAAATTAAATTAATTCATGACTGTATTTACCCTGCTTATACCAAAGAAAACAACAGTGTATACCAAATAAAACACACTTGCATGTATTACAGTACAGTATATATTGGGGTAACGTGTATTTTACATTCTAGCACTGTGGGAAAATAGCAGTTCAGTGTACACTGTAGAGTACTTTTTTTTAAAGTAATGTATTAAGCTGAGCTTTAAATGAAATTAAAGTGTTTTTGGAGAATATTTGGGGGCATATTTAAAGTTTACACTATAAAAATGGGCATTTTTAGGCTTTTTAAAAATCATAAATTCAAGTTTTCTCAAAACTTGCGAGTTCGCCTGAACCGTAACCCCCGCGAATGTCAGGGATTTACTGCATACCTGATTCACACTATCAGCTAATAAGTAAGACCTTATTGGGTTGAATCCAGAACACAAATGCAAATCTCTGCAGTTCTGTGGCCTGGAAGGAGTCTTGTTGTCACAAAACTGCTGAAGGTCATAATTTCATTTGAGAAAATATGCATGACTACGCATGTAAATGTTAGACGGCATCTGATTCTATCTTGCAGGAGGGAAATGGTGTGAATCCAATTCTGTTACAAATCTAGCCTGAAACCCCAAACACATTGCGTGATATGCTGTTGGTATTTGTATATTTATGTATAATCTGTATATTTTGGTAGTAGGGTATGAGTAGATGCTCATCATAAATACAAATGCTTGCCTCTGAGCTTAGTAATTTTAAAGAAGTGAGATCAGAATGATGTTCAAGACTTCAGTATCAGTAAAGATAAACTGGGATTATGCCATCTGTAGTAAAAAAAAAAAACTAGCAACAGTCATTGAGTGCTTAAATAAAATGTGGAGAAAACCTAATGAACTCAGATGTTCAGAGAGCATCACCTCACCTCACCCTTGCATAAAGATCGAGTACATAATACTCTCCTCTGGTTCTCACACTGTACTGAAACTTGAATGTGCCCTCACATTGTTAGTCGCTTTGAATTAAACCGTCTGCCGAACCATTGTAATATAATGCAATGAATATATTCACACAGAGTCTATACAAAATTGAACGCACATACCTACGAGGCCACAGTTCACCGAGGAGACCAGGGTTGGGACGGCCGTGGAAAGACTTGCAAGAGCACTCACAGCCAGCCTCTCTGTTCGGGACCTGAAGCTGAATAAACACATGGAGGAAAGTCACCAAAACACAACTTCTAAATGTAGAAGTGTTTTAGTAAAAACGTGTAAAAAAGGAAAAAGAAAAATGCGTGATAACAGCTAACAGCTCCATACATCAACACTATCGGCGCATCTAATTCTCTTTGTTAAAGTAGGGTCTTTCTCTGGGCTTTTTTTGAACGACAGTGAAAAAACGAACTGTTTAGGGGGGCTTCTCAGGGTCAACACAGCAGCAAGCGCAAGCAGAGCTAGCACACAGGCTAATGGAGTCCATTGGTCCAACGGTCACCAACTGTCCTTCAGGAAGACTAAGAGTTATCTGTAAAATAACTATCACAGAAACACCACTGACCAACAGACAGCTGTAGTTTCACCGGGCTCGGAAAGGTTATGACTCCAGTACACCTCGTTTAGTTTAGTTTAGCTTAGCTTAGCCTAGCCTAGCCTAGCCTAGCCTAGCCCAAAGCTGCTGGTTTAACTGCTCGACTCCCGAGGCCGTTTGTGTCTCCAGCTGAATCAGGGCCAGTTTAAGATACTTTTAGTACTATTTTCTTTTCGGCCATGTTTGTCTGAGTAAATTTCATAATGTATCAGTCTTGTTTACTGTCCCGGCATCTTGCACATCGGTGCACTCGCTAAAGCTCACAGTTCCAGGGGGTTACATAGTCTAAAACATTATATGAAGTGACATTACACCACAACCCGAACTCAAATAAATACAGTATAATGTATGTTCCGTTTTATGACCCGGTGCTTTAGTTTTTGCCTAGTTACAAAAAAAATTACTGCAGGCCGCGTTTGACTGAGCCCCGAGATTAAAACTACCACTGAGGAGGGGTCAACACTTCTGTAAGGAGACAAACAAAAGATTAATCTATACAACGAGCCGGGCACTGCTTTTAAAATAAAACATGAATTTATAAATGAATTAAATGTACACTCAGGTGAGTACCGCAGCGTCCTGTGTTACCGCTCGAGTCTCGCGCTCCTTCTCCGCGTGCGTTCCGACAGGCCGGCACGGCGCGCGCCGCCACCTGCAGACTCGGCGCGAGGACGAGACAAAACAACAAGAGACACTCACAACAAGGCTAGTGGTGAAGACAAGACAGTTTTACTGTCATTTCAACCATATACATACAGTACGCAGTGAAACAAAACAACGGTACAATAACACAAGTGTAGGGAGGACAGTGCAGAGAGACAACAGAAAAACACAAGAACAACAAAACAAACAGACAAGACAACCTTTAGTACAGCCGATGTACTAGACTGAATGAATTCAGCATTGACATACTGTATTCTAGCAGCAGAGAGTTACTGCAGAACAATTCCATGTGTGACGTGTAGAACAGAGTTACATGTGTAACATGCAAAACAGTTACATATGCAAAAATGCAGAACAGAGCTCCATGTGCCACATGCAGAACAGAGAGTTACATGTGCAAAAATTCAGAACAATTACAAGTGCTATATGCAAAATATTCACTTGGTGAATGGGTTAAATGCAGAGAAAGAATTTCACATCGTTCACAGTGTGTGCTGTTCACACATGACTATAAGGGGCCACTGTTATTTAACAACAAATGAAAGCTAATACTCACATTCGCTTTGTTCAACTCACATCGTGCTCACTGGTGTTTATTGGTGTTCATGGTTAAAACATTAGCACGTTTGGTCGAAACAGCTCCCTCAAATTACAAAATACACTGCACTGCTTTATTAGCATACATTTCAAAACCACACAATGCTACTGGCCTACACAGCTGGCAAAAAGTGTCGGAACAGTGAAGCTCACATTGCAGTATACATTTTGTTTAGTAAAACCCTTTTTTTAAATCAATATCGAATCATGAATTTGAATGCACAAGAGTGAAGTGCAGGCGCTAGAACCTGTGCTGCAGTTGTGACTGCACCCCAGACAGGTAGACTCTGACCTGAGGTAGGGTACACACATTATGAATAGTCAAGATAATCCACCATACAGACAGACGTTTTGGGACGGGCCTCTTAATGATTGAATTTGGGTGTTTCAATCATACCCATTGCCACAGGTGTATAAAATCAACCATACAAAGACATCTTGGACAACAACACGCTTTCAACTTTGTGGACACAGTTGGGGAAAGAACCTTTTCTATTCCAGTATGACTGTGCACAAAGCAGGGTCCATAAAGACATGACTGGATGAGTTCGGTGTGGAAGAACTTGACTGACCGCACAGAGCCCCGACCTCAATCCCATCCAACACCTTTGGGAGGAACTGGAATGGAGATTACCAGCCAGGCCTTCTCGTCCAACATCAGTGCCTGACCTCGTAAATGCTGTACAGAATGAATGGGCACAAATTCCCGCAGAAACTCTAAAATCTGGAAGCTGCTGTTGTAACTGCTAAGAGGGGGATCAACTCCATATTATATAGTCCCTGATTGGAAAGTGGTTAGGTGTCCAAATACTTTTGTCCATATAGTTAGTGTATCTTACTTTAGTGCTTGTTTTAAAGAATTGCCCTAAAGAAAATCTTGTTCACGTAATTATTATTTTGCTAGCAGGGGACTCCTGAAATGAAAATGTTATTTGTAAAGCAAATTAAACAAGGCTCTAAACAAAGCGATTGTCAGTGCAGGAAAGTTGATGAACAGATTCTAATGCTACCAAAAAAGTCAATTAAAAACAGCTCAGTATTTAGGATATGTGTAAATCGTTGATTGTATGACTGTAACTTTAGAAGAAGTCAGTTTCTTCTAAGTTATTGTTTGGTCATAATGTCATTTTATCCCCCTCAGAGTTCCTCCTATCGTTTTGGATTTTTTTCTGTTGTTGTTAGAGTTGCACTTCTAAAGGCCTGTCAGGCCAAAAGATTTTGCCAGCTCAAGTAACTAATTTTAATATGTTAAATACAGTTTTTATTTATTAATAGTTATAAAACACAGAAAAGGAGATGAACTGCTAATATGGGGCTTTTTTTCTAAGTAGCCATTTAAAATATGTAATGAAGACACATTTTTTCCCAAATTTGTTTGGGGTGCAAACAGCAGGATTCTTCTATTTAAGGCTTCAACCACCATCCCACATAAGTTGTATGAAAGTTTAGAGCCATGACCTAAAGATTTCTCAGTTATAGTTCCATGTTTGCTGCCAATGAAAATAAGCCTGATTTGCCTTCAGGATTGTTGGTTGCCAAACTGGCCCTGCAGTAGCTACCCCTGCCCTTCACATTTTAGTGGTCACACCCCCACTTCAGCTCAAAAACAGCTGGGTAATTAAATGATGAGCTGGATAAGGTGTGTTGGGAACAGAGACAGTACTACAATGTGGCGGGCAGGGGGCACTCTTCTACCAGTTTAAATTGTGCTCAGAATTAGTCTTGATGGACTTCTATTGTCATGCTGTTCTGAGTTTTTGGGCATTGGCCTACTGAAACATCACACCTTGGATGTCCAAGACCGAAAAATTATGTCACCCCAACTAACCAATAGCACAGAATACACTGAAGATTGGAAAGTTCAAAACTTGCCTCGCTCAGTCAGGACCTCCAAACTGCACATCCTTAGTTGATCATAAGCACGGCGGAAAAAGCAAAGACCAGTCCCAGACAAACTAAATAACCTAGAATCAATCACACACTGCAGGGTCCAGTGGTCATACAGCTTATGTAAACCACTCATGTATAAACCCTAAGAACAGAAAGTGAAAAATTGTGGTGACAGTCATAATTACCCTGGGAAGCACAGAAGCGGGAGCATGATAGCACGGGTACACATGCCAGCATCAGACACAGGAGATCTAGAAGTTATTGAGGAGATCACTGAGGATAGTGCTCATGTAATGCTACACATGCACACAAATGGTTCCAAACTAGTGGCTAATAGGTGAATGGTACACTGATTTTTACTCAGTTTAATACGTTTTGCAGGAAACTGCATTCGATGCCCAGAGAACAGGGCGGTCTTGGTGATTATGAATTAGTTTAATCTATTTACAGTGTGTTTCTGATGGTACAGTGTTCATATATACACAGATATGACAGAACAGTTTTACGAAAAACATCACGGCATATCAGACATGGATTTTTTTCTTTCCTCAGAAATAATTCTGGAGATGGCTTCTGAAATATCTGTTCTCGACCTGAGTGTGTCGTAAGGGATTATTTACAGTTTTGTTTTATAATTTTCATCCCTCGGAGTTCTAGGTCTCACTGTGCCTGAAAGGGCGTTAAAAACGTCACATTATGGGTCTTATTTCCTTTCCATCAACCATATTATTAATCTGAAATACCTCCCTGCGTTTTTTTCTTTCTGAATCTGATGACAAGCCCTCTTAATCCAGTCAGGGTGCGCACCGGTTCGCTCCGTGCCGAGGGGGGATTAGCGTTAGTGCCAGCGACAGGGCTGAGCCCCCACCCCGCCGCGGGTCTGCTCTTACACTGAGGACCCCCGTCCGGTCACAACCGGCAATCTTACACCAGGTCACTCCTACACACCTGCATTTCATGGACTGCAAAGTTGGAGAATCTGTGGTGAGCCATGCTTCCCCAGCCAGCTCTTCTGCTTCTCCTTGGTGAGTTCACTCCTCCATCCGACAACCTCGGACCAAACCAGCACTGACAGACTCAACTTTTCTCAGGACAGGGTCTGGACGGGTTCATCTGCACATTTTCTCGATGAAATTTGAGATTGTAGTTTCTGTGAACGGTTCAAATACAACCTGTATTTTAGTTAAATAATTTTAGTAGTTGGTGTAGTAAGGGTGGTGTGTGTGTGTGTGTGTGTGTTTGTGTGTGTGTGTGTGTGTTTGTGTGTGTGTATGTGTGTTTGTGTGTGTGTGTTTGTGTGTGTGTGTGTGTTTGTGTGTGTGTATGTGTGTTTGTGTGTGTGTTTTTGTGTATATATATGTGTGTGTGTGTGTGTGTGTGTGTGTGTGTGTGTGTGTG
>JBBJLS010000011.1:16051263-16076343 GCA_037577275.1 Bryconaethiops microstoma
GTTAAAGAATTTTAGTAGGTGGTGTAGTAAGGGTGGTGTGTGTGTGTGTGTGTGTGTGTAGATATATACACATATATATATATATGTGTGTATATATATATATATATATACATACATACATACATATCTTTGCAAGCTGCGGTGGAGTAAAACATCACACAAGCCTGACTTTCGTGCCTCAGTATAATGAAAAACAGCCTAGACACTTCTGTTATTCCTCACACAGTTTTTGTTGCTCTCATCAAACTGGGATTTTGTGGAGCACCATCAGGACCAAAAAAGGTTCAAGGTAAGGACATCTTGCATTTAACCAGCAGTCTCCTGGACAATGACCTCTCATCATAGTTTCATTGTAAAAGACCAGTTTGTTGCTGTTATTCCATAACATCTGCATCTGAACACATTTAGTTCAATAAAATTGTGCACCAGAACATCACATGCAACATTTACTGTTTATGAATGTCTTTATTATCTGTATTTTAGTTACAAACAACTCAGGGGTGACCCCAGAGGGTCTGTGCGGTGCCTGGGTTAAAGAACCTGATGGAGGGTATTTTACATCCCCTAACTATCCTGAGAAATATCCTCCTGATAGAGAATGCATCTATATAATAGAGGGTAAGTGTGTGGAAAGCTTGTAACATCAGTAACTGTCACTAATTTTCTTCTTCTTGTCTGATTCTGAACATGATCTCTGACATTTCCTTTTTAGCTTCACCGAGACAATGCATCGACTTGTACTTTGATGACAAGTACTCCATAGAGCCCTCATGGGAGTGTAAATTTGATCACATCGAAGTCAGAGATGGCCCGTTCAGCTTTTCTCCCATCATTGGCAGATACTGTGGACAGCAGAGCCCAATGTACGTCAGGTCCAGTGGGCGATACCTTTGGATTAAATTTGTTGCAGACAGCGAACTGGAGGCTATTGGATTTTCTGCAAGATACAATTTCACTCAAGGTGAGCGTGGAGTTTACAGTTAAGTCAGCAGTATACAAAAGCATCTCCTTTACATAAGCCTGCTAAATCCTCTACAGTTTATGTGTTTATGGGTTATGTCTTTACTAATGTTAAAAGACATATGGTAAATGGCTTTAGACTGTAATCAATGGTTTCTTTATCACATCAGTGTTAAGGTAAGCAATTTTATTTGTTAATTTGCTCTAATTTTGATACAGTGACTCTTGATATATGAATGTGTTCTGCACTGGGAAATATCAGGTGGGTTATTTTCCCATTGACTTTAAGAAATGTGTTATCCAGTGAAAACCATGTATTTTTTCCCCCAATTTTTCTATTTCAACACCACTTTAACGCAGAAAGCACCTTTTACTTTCATGGTGATTGAGCTATTAGAAATGCTACAAAATTATTTGCAATTAGTGCTTTACATGAACTTTAGAATATTAGAAGTAGAGAATATATTGCCTTTTCCTGTAAAGTTCCCATTTTTAATACGTACAATGCATAGAAAAAAAGCTGTTTAAACTTGGCTTACTATTATACTTGATAAAACCACATGATTATATAAGTCTACCATAGCCTACATAAAAAAGACACAAAAAATAGGCAGTGCCATGTGAGATCTTTAGTATGCTACCATACTTTTTGAGTGTTTAAACTCTTTTATAATAATTTACTGTTTTTGAACTGAACAGACTGGGGATGTGTAGCATTAGGGTTCTTCTCTGTCTGTTTGGATATGTTAAATCCATCGTCCACATAGTCCACATAAGAAAGCTCACTATTTGTAGTGCAGGCACACATGCAGCAGCTGAGGGGGGTGGAGGAGGAGGGGGAGGTTAGTGTAGTCTCTCATCCCAGTTAATGAAACCTTGTCTTTAGGAGAGTACATTCTACCCCTTCACCACCCTGAGCGCAGGGCTCTGCATTTATCCTCAACAGATTTGACTCAGGATGAAATATTAACTTCACAGCGCATGTATGATTTGCAGACTGTCATATTTCACAGGACTTTCAACAAACACATTAACAGCCTCATGTTTAAGCAAATGTTAAATACATAAAGACAGACAACTTCTCACTTAGGTTCTGCATTGCTCTCCATTTGCATTGAGACATCAGCACTGGGTGTAGAATTGCTGTTCATTTCAGTTAAGTTAGCAAAGATAGGTATTGGTGTATCATATTTTAAGGCATTTAGTGGTTCATTAAAATTTGTTCAATTAATGATAATCAAATAAAAAACTTGTTGCATGCTAAATGAGACAAGCCTTAGAATAATATAAATGAACTTTTTCCTCTGATTACTTGCTGTTTGGGTAGAAATCTGTGTTGTTTACTCAACTACTAGCCACAGATGCCTAATAAACCCAAAGAATTAACACTCATCCATCCCTAAATCCTGTAATCAGTCTTAGGATAATGAATTAACCACCATGTGATTTGGGGGAAAATATCATCTTCACAAATTGTGGAGTTTGTGAAATGAAATTTTTTTTTTGGTATCTTGTATACTCTCTGCAGTTGCCAATATGTGTACTGTTGATCTGGAATGCCTTTACTTTTTAAAGGACTGCTACGGTTATGGTAAATATACAGTTCTCTCCAGTCCTGCTTGCACTCGCCCTGTTACATCAGCAATGCTAAATAATCCGTGCCAAGCTGCAGCAGAGGTAAGAAACCATGAGAGGATTAGTAAGGATCCCTGGATGATTTTTAGATTGAAACCTCAGTTACACTGATTTGGTTTGGGAAAAATTAGAATATTTTGAATGCAAATCTGCTTTGTAGGGTTTTTTAGGATTGATTTAGCAAAGAACAAAAGATAAAACGTACAAATTACATCGGGGAAAGTATACCGTGAAGACTTATATCTTTTTAATGTGCTTCTCATGGAATATGGGCAACCTAATCTGTATGAAGCTTTTTAATCTATGCACAGTCATGACTGGGAGGCCTCAGGACATAATTTCTCGTTCCGTAATCCTGCATGTACAGTTATCATGTAAGGGAAATGTGGGTGATTGCTCTGGACCTCTTTCAAGGTTTGGGAGAAAAATTGTGTTGTGTAATAGCAGGCCTCTCTGACTGTAAATATTAACTGAGAATTCATGTTAAACTTTTGACCTTGGAAATTTGATTTAGTAAAAAGATATACCTGTCATAGGTTATAAGGAGGTAAAGATCTGAAGATTTAATGAAAAGAAACACAAACAACTGAACAGTAGAATACACAAATTCAATTATGGTAGCTAAATTCACCACTGATTAATTAAAGCAAAGGGTCAAATAATGCAATGACAGTCTGTTATATTCAAGGTCGGACAGAGGACAAAAGAAGTAATGAAATACACTAGATTCCACTGTTTAGAAAAACAATCATAATCCTTTTTCTCATAAGAGAAAATAATTTAAAGATCCTTGTCAGAAACTGGTTAGATAATATACAAGTTCGTGAAACCACAACAACGGAAGCCATCATTTCCTGACAGATGTGCCATCTAAATTTTCTCTAATGATAGAGAAGGTAAGAAAGAAGCCATGAGTCACTCATAGTGTATATTCAAGTACCTGAATATCTGATCATCCTCAGGGTAAGTCAGGGGTTTGAAACTCACAGGGGCAGTTTCCCAGACAGGGATTAAGCCTAGTCTTGGACTACCCTTTTCTTTTCAATGGAAAATCTCTATTCACAGCACTACATAATCCAGGACTAGGCTTAATTCCTGTCTGGGAAACTGACCCACAGACCTGCAGACATTAGCTTTTCTTTCTTTTCATACAGTGAAAGTAACTTAAACCAAAAGATTTGTGAATAAGTTCATAAAATAAACCAGGTGGGTTAAATGTGGCAGAAACCAAAGCCCTGCAGTATTGTTGCCCTACAGGAACTGGGTATGTCATCTGTGCTATAAATGAAGTGAAAAATGTGATGAACGTTTACATTTCCTTCTTCTTGCATATGCTAGTTTTTTTAACTGGTGTTTTCTGATTGTTTTTTTCTTTACATTTTCACAATTATGTAGATTGATTCATTAAATTTAGTCACTTAGTCAATCTGCACCAGCATTCATTTGCACACAGACATTTGTGCATGTTTTTCTGGTTGCAACACACAAATGTTCCGTTTTGTGTTCTGTAAATCCTGATTGATACATCAATTTTAACCTAAGATCCAAAACCAAATACATAGATTTTCAGACTCAGTCTGACTGGATTAGCATATAAATGCTGAGTTCTTCCACGGTTGCTTGTAGCCAGAACACTTTATCCAATAGGAGGGGACATTTCGGCACATTCATTTTTAATTGAACTTCAATTTTTGCTTTAATAATCTGTTCAAAATTGATGATTCAAAAATCGTCAGATGAACAACAGGGCAATGATGTGACATATCGTCATTCCAGTTATCTTGACTAAAACATTCTGCTTGCTTTACAGATCCTGATTTTAAAGATGTCGCAATCCCACTGACACTTCCATGTGAGTTCAAGCTTATTCTGTCCAAACCACTCAATACTAAGTGCACAGTAGGCAGCATTGAATTGATTGTTGGGTTTTCATCATGTTGCAGTGTGCGAATTTGAAATGAATGGGCCTGAGGGAATTGTGGAGTCTGTAATGGTGTCAAAAGAGGGTAAGGCTCTGCAGACAGAGGCAGTGGACTGTAGGTGGTTTATTCGAGCCCCGCCTGGGTCAAAGGTAATGCCCCTCTCACAGACCACTCACTAACTATTTTGACACACGTTACTCAAAGAAAATGTGAAAAAAAACCCAAAACATTCTATTGCGGTTATAAATTCACAAAATATTAATGTATAGCACTGTATAGCAGTCCATGGTCCTGTGATTAAATAATCATGCACATATACACTTTGTATGACTTTTTATGGTGCATCAACTTCTTTTCAAAACCAGCAGAAACTTTGCACTCATGGATTACAGTCTTTATCATTAATTTCCCATGTTTAACAAAAAAAGAATAACTAGCTCACAAGAACTGAATATGGCCTTTGGCTTTGACGGGTCTTGTCACTGACTTTTGATCTAACTTTTTTTACTCAATGTTCACAGTAAGTGTCTAGATTTGATTGTTTAATATCATCGTAAAACATCATATGACTCTCCTGCAGATCTATTTGCGCTTCCTAGAGTATGAGATGCACAACTCCAATGAATGCAAGCGCAACTTTGTGGCTGTCTACGATGGCAGCAGCTCGGTGGAGCACCTGAAGAATAAGTTCTGCAGCACAGTGGCTAACGACGTCATGCTGGTCACCTCAGTGGGAGTCATCCGCATGTGGGCCGACGAGGGCAGCCGCAAGAGTCGCTTCCGCATCCTATTCACCACCTTCCAAGAACGTGAGCCACTTGACCTAATAGCCCCTATTGCATTTTAGTAACACCACACTACACATCTAAAATACAAAGAATTTATTTTTTCATTCTTCAATATGTGCTTGTGGCACACTACCACCCTTATGCAACCCTCTTCTCAATGTTCCTTAGCTCCATGTGAGGGAGACGCTTTCTTCTGCCACAGCAACATGTGTATTAACCACACGCTAGTGTGCAATGGTATCCAGAACTGTGTCTATCCATGGGATGAGAATGGATGTAAAGGTATGCTACGCTCATACTAAAGTAAAAATACTCCCAAGATATGGAATTTAAATAGTTCAGTGAAAACTCTGTCAGTTTGGTAACTTTATTGATTCCAGAGGAAATTGCTTAAAAATTTCTTCTAAACAAACACCCCAATGAGGAAACAAACTTTAAGTTTAAATGATGCCAAAATCTAAATTCTGCTTAAGAAACACATAACAGCAAAGGTAAAGCAAAGCAAAACACTGGAAATTTGGTGGATCAGCTGAGACGAATCACAAGCTTCTCTTTGTTATGGTGACAGATTGCTCAGATTACACTTTGTCAGGTTTAAGGTACAGGTAAATAGTTCATCTGGATTCTGCAAACAGAATGAATTTATTCAGATTGATACAGGCATGCAGACTTCGCAGCTGTTATCAACGAAATAGGTGCATGTATAAAATTAATGCTTTCAGATGCTATCCTGTCTTTGCATTGAACTGTTGTCCTTTCAGGTCTTTATTGATTAACAGTGTTTGGGATCAGGGGAAAACTGTTTTCCGAGTTATGTGTTATGAGTAGCCTCATAGAGTCATTTTAGTTGCATTGCCTCCCATCCAGAGAAAAGGAAAGCCACCATCTTGGAACACCTGGACAACACCAACATGACCATAATTGGGATCACTTGCGGAGTGGTGTTTATTCTGCTGACTGTTTCAGTCATCATCCAGATCAAGCAGCCACGCAAGAAGTACATCTTGAGACGGGACGACTTTGATCCCGCCCTCCTTCACGAGGCCTTCGAGCCGCCCCACTACGAGCTGTGTGCATTGCGGCGGGCAGCGTCAGCTGAGGCTGAGCCCGAAGACTTCCCCAAGCTGCAGCGGTCCTCCTCCAAGTGCATCCACGGGCACCACTGTGGCTCGCAGGCATCTAGTGCACGGGGTAGCCGCAGTGACCTGAGCTTACGGGACGCTGCCACCATCCTCTCCGAAATGCAGGCAGTGGCACCACAGCCTCCTCCCCTCCAGCATCACACCATACCTGGTGGCCGGAGGAACATTGTGGTGATGAAGCACAGCTACTCCCAGGACGGTGCTGAGGTATGTGAACTGGATGACGACCTGGACGGGCCCACCACCAGCCACGGCCATGGGAGAGTGGGCATGGACAGGACTGTGCACCGATCCATATCCAACGACTTTTGACAGACACTTTTATGGCTATTACACACTGACAACACGGAAGAAGATCTATCTGGACATCAATTTGTTTTCATGTCAGCTTGAGAAAACCAGAAAGGAACCCAAAAAATATCCATTACCATTCTGCATATACAATCAGTTTTGTATTATTCAACTGACATGTGTCTATGGTTAATACTATACATTGTGTGGAATGTGATAGATCTTATACACTTTGAATGCACTTTTAATTCTTTTTTAATTTATGTGGTGGACTGATGGAGTCTGAGGGAGTCCTGACTCACAAGCACTGTACATGTACTGTGCATTTAAGGATCACAATGGTTTTTAATGTTTAGTATGATGTCATTAATGTGGAGGCTGTGAATGAAGCTTACTTCTTCCATTGAAATATGTTCCATTGATTCACATGATCCAAGCTATGTACTTCTGTCTCTAACATGTACAACATTGCTTTTGTTCTTCATCTCTTAATATATATACGAACATACAGGCCTGTGTAAATTTTGTTTTATGAAATTGTATGTCATAACCTTATCATCACCGTATAACTGTTACATGTAATTGTTTCTACCTTTTACAAGTTTATTAAACATTATACTAAATCTCATTTTTACATGTCAAGTCCACACAAAGTACATGTTCTTGTCTCCTCATCAAGCCTTACATAAGAGGCAACGTAAGTTCTCTCCAATCACCACTCCAGTTTTGTCTGTTTAATAAAACTGAGATAGAAATCTTCACTGTAAAAAATGGTAACCTAAAAAATAACTTCAGTTAATTTACTTGTTACCACATTCAGTTACCACGTCATTTTTAAAGAACGATTTTTTTATTGTGTACATGACATTTTATCTAGAAAGCACAGCTGAGGATAAAAGGTAACTTAAAGGAAAAAAGCAGCTTCACTGACTGTACTGAGTAGGTTCTATCTGCATTTTGTCAATCCACTTGTAAACTAAGCACCTTTGACCAAATGCCTGAGGACAAACCTTATTTTTTCCATGGCCCCAAACTACACATAAACAATTTCCTCCGGGATAGATAAAGTTTTCTGATTCTGATGTACCATCTTTGCTGGGAATCACTTAGATCATAATCCCTGGTCAGCCATTACTTTTTGACAAAGAAGGAGAACCACATTTTCTGGTGAATGGTCAGACTTGAAGAGAAGAAATGTATGAACCCTGTCCTAGAAGGTGTTGTCAAGACCTGCAGCTTGTATAGTCTCAGACTTGAAAAGGACAAGGACCCACTGACTGGGTGAATAGTTATTTCGGAATGTGGAACCTCAAGGCGTTTATGAAGAGGTGACTCTGGATTCACTTACCACAGTATGGATGGCACTGATGGATGGCACTGAGGATTTTAAGTCTGTGGGACTTCGAACAGCAATGGAGCTACGCTTAAATGAAATTGGACGAAATAGAACCATCACAACATCTAGTGTGAACTTGCTTACCATCCTACGGTGGACCCTGAGCAATCTTTGAAGCAAGATTTTCTGGTTTAATCAAGAGGACAGTAGTCAATTACTGTAGTTCCTGACGGTTTTCGCCCACTCTTCCAATAACTGGGTGCACATTTCAGCTAGAACTCATGTTTTGTCCAGTGTGCTTAAAACATATATATGAATGGCAGCCATCACCACTCTCATAACACAATAAACAAGATGCAAAAAGTGACTAAAGGCAAGCTGAGTTACTTACACAGTATGTCATTCCAGCAGATGGAGCCAGAGTATAAATACAAAATACTAAAAAACGTTCATGGGAATATGATAATATTCTCCAGCAGAACATTGTCTCCACTGGTTTGTCTTCTTCTGACAGTGCATCCCGGCGCCATACCTTACACGGATAAAAAATGCACATACATCCAATCCCCCAAATCACTTCTTCCAGTGCTCTTAGGTTCAGTTCCAACACTTTTGTGCCCTTTGTAGATGCAGTAGACAGGGGTCGACATGGGTGCTCTGACCAGTTTGCAGCTACACACCCCCTTACGCACCAAGCTGTGATGCGATCCCTTCTGCCCTTCTGTCAGTTGCCCTTCTGACCAGATGGGATAACCTTTGCTAACCTTGCAAAAGGTGGAGCACTGGGCACTCAAAACATTATTGCCAGTTTGTGGTTTGTCTCTTTGGAGAATTCTGACCCACCATCTGACCATAACATCTTAGTTCTTGTGAAAGTCACACCAATCCTTACAGATGCCCATTTATAGTCCAATGTTTCACAGACCATGACATGCCCAGTTATAACAAGAATGCAACAGAATTATGACTCCACCACATTAGTACCTTTAAAGACCAAGATGCTGGAGATGTTTTCCCTGCGTTAATATTAGTTAGTGACTTTGCGTAAGTGAATTTTCACCTTGTACGCAAGCACTGAAAAACCTTTTAAATCTTCTAAAGATAAAGAAATATGATCTTAGCTACAGTATTGTAAGACTTAATGTAAGAAGATACTTTTAAGGCATTCCTACGAAACTGAAAATTTCCTACATTTCTACAAAACTTTTATTAACATTAATGTGTATTTGATGTTTAAAATAAATATATCAGGCTCATTTGTAGGATAGAAATTACTTGAACCCCCGCCCCCCCCATGCGTGCGTGCACGCACACACACACACACACACACACACACACACACACACACACACACACACACACAAACCCTGAGATGTGGATGCTCTCTAAGAGTGGTGAAGTTATCTTCTCACAGACTAAACCTAATTGATCCTAAACTAATTTGATCCTTGGAATTACTGCCTTGATCAGCTGAATGAGGGGGGGTTAGATTTGGGTTGGAGGTGAAACCTGCAGGAAGGGGTTTGTCCAGGGGCAGGCCTGGCCTGGTGACTACTGCTCTCTTATGTCCGACCATATGAAGTTATTTCATGCCATTGAACTGTCAAGGTGCCACTTTACTTAATACTAATGCTAATAAATATCATCTTTGTCATGTCCACATTTGCTGCTTTTCTAAATAACTCTTATCCTGCACAAAGTGTGTCAGTATTCGTATAGGAATATTAACATGGCCATTACTTGACTGAAGTTTACATGAGTTTTTTTTTTTTTCACTGGTCCAGATATTTACTCGGTCACTCGCCGATCAGATTCACAATAACCCATCAGCTCTCCGCGTTCACAACGGTTGTCGCGGCAACAGGTTGTCACGGTACCATGCATACAGGCGTTGAACAGGATCATATGGGATTTGGCGCCACCGTCCGGTCAAAACGTGCAACAGAAGAAAATGCATCTACTCTCATAAATTAAACAACAAATTTGAAAATCACAACCTCACACGTGCTGTGGTGAACCAGTACAGTCAATAACAAACACAGAGAGAGGGGTGCGTCCTAAACTTTTACAAATTATTGCTTTTTGTGGTGGGAGGGAGGTCAGAAAGTAGCAGTAATTTTCATGGCATATGGCTGTTTCTGTGCCTTAAATACTGATGTGAATCAGTGAATCGCTGGAGCCCCTTGCCCAGGTATCCTCGACTGGTTTGGCTGCCTTCGACTCCCCACCTGCTCCTACCCCAACCAAGGGCAACTGCTGTTCGAAGCTCCAGCAGAGTTTGTTGTTCCTGTCATTGTGGACTACAGACTCTCAAGCTTCCAACAAAAACTACATCTCCTGACTCTTAACTGTTCCAATGCTGTTAGCTGTAGATGGCCAATCTGTCCAACAGTGTTTAAGCTGTACACTAAGGCCTTCCATTGTTAGTTTATCTCTCTCTGTCTGTCTCTGGGTTGATCAGAGGAAGATGGGTTCCCCTTTTGAGTCTTGGATCTTCGCGAGGTTTCTTCCTCCAGCTTTAGAGAGGTTTTTCTGGCCTCTGTCGTCTTTGGCTTGCTTACTAGGGGCTCAGACCTGGATTCTGCAAAGCTGCTTTGTGACAACACCGGTTGTAAAAAGCACTATATAAATAAAATTTAATTGAACTGAAATTTGAACTTGATCTGAAACACTCCTGAATTAATGAGCAGTAGGCAGATTCACATAATTCCACATAAATCCCTAGTTTGGTGATACCCTATCAAAACCTTAAAAACCTGGCACGTTACGAAACTTATTCCATGTTCACATACCAATTCGTTTATTTCAAGAAGATTAGTTTTAGATGTTTTGGGCCCTTCCATGATGAGTGTGTCGAGAGTACATTACCCTCCAGTTCAGTAGGTTGCGCTAGTGGACTTTAGAAGTATAGGACAGGACAGGACAGGACAGGACAGGACACTAGAGCACAAACGCACGACTTCAGGGACCACAAGAGTTTTACACACTGGCGCGGGGGTCTCCTCTTTGGAAATAAATGAGCCGTGATGTGTCTTTTAAATGATCAGACCCCGAGGTGACCGGTTTTCTTGGGCCGGTGATGTCACCGAGCTCAACTGAGGACCCCCAGTCCGGCTGGGTGATGTCTGGTTCTGCTCAAAGTGAGAGGACTGGGGACAGTTCGGTGGTACAACGGGTAGGAATCATCGCCACGTGTGCGGTCGGGGGTTCCCTTCTTGCCCTGTATGCCGTCACTGCGCCCTTTGTTGCCCCCGCCCTGAGGAAAGTGTGTCTTCCATTTGTTCCTGCCACCACCGCTCAGGTCAGAAACGTGCTGGACGTTTTACGATCGAGATCGGGCACTCTTGTAGATATCGGAAGTGGCGATGGACGAATAGTGAGTCATTTATACTTTCTTTTTCACGTTTCAGTGATTAAAACCATGCTGTGATACGCTGCTCCCGAGTTAATGTCCCTCCATTGCAGACACACAGCTTTAATAATGTCCAGAGAAAAGCACGGTCAGTTAAACAGAACGCTCAGGAGCATGAGGCCAGTCATGTCCAGGGCTGAACGTCGGCTTCAGGGGTGTGAGGCCCCCTCACAGCACTGGGATGTGAAGGGATTCTGTAGGGGGATATAGAGCCTCATCCAGTAGCTTTAGGATAAGATGGAGTGTATTTTGTGTACCAGAACTAATCATCCATCATCATCATCATCACAACCTCACTCTTGAGGTTGTGGCTGGATGTAGTGAAATCCTTACAGCAATGTACCAACATCTAGTAAAGTAGTCAAGTCAAGCAGGTGTATTGTAAATTCAACCATAAGCACAGTAAACAGTGAAATGAAACGTTCCTCCAGGACCATGGTGCAACGCGAGAGCAAAAAGAGAAACACCACAAGACTACATAAATGCAAACAGGACAAAATACACAAGAGTGCAGGGGTGCCTAACTCTGGTCCTGGAGTTTAGTGTCCAACAGTTTGGTAAATTCCTGTCATGCACTCTCGCTAAACCTGCCAGTTAACAGATGAGTTGAACCAGGTGTGTTTTAGCAGGAAAATGCATATCGGATCCTGGACCGAAGTTGGGCATTGCTTATCTGATGTAAAGCCTTCCCAGAAACAATGGATGAGTAGGTGTCTTTTGGACATTGTTTAGAAAGGAACATGCTTGCTGATTGAATAATTAAAAAAAAAAAAATTGTTCTGACAATGTAAAAAGGCTGAAAACCAGAAAACACATGGTGAGGGCTATGAAAATAGGGGTGGCAAATGTGCAGAGCGATGTGTGTGTGTGTTTGTTCCCCTCTAAACATTTAACCTACGTAATGCAGAATACCTATGTTTTTATAATGCCTCTCTTCAGTGTCCTCTTTGAAACTTAAGTGTCGTCCTGTAAAAATAGGAAAGAAATGATGACAATCACCTGTTAAAAAGATGGGCTATAAACTTTGATGATACTTGCCACATCCCTAATTTGTCTTATCCTCTGTAGGTTATAGCAGCGGCAAAGGAGGGTTTCAAGGCAGCTGGTTTTGAGTTGAATCCATGGCTGGTGTGGTACTCCCGTTACAGAGCTTGGAGGGAAGGAGTTCATCACTGCACCTCTTTCCATATATCAGACCTGTGGAAAGTAAACATATGATAACACAGATGCTTACACAGTTTTTGTACATGTTCTTCCAAGTATCAAATGAAGTGTCATGAAGTGTCCGTTACAGAATTAGTAATTGTTCAAGTATGTTGAGCTCTCCAATTGGTGGGGCTTCATGTGACTCAGCGGAGGTGCATACTAGCCTTTACCCTCCCGGTGTGTGATAGCATAAAAAAGGAGCCCCCAAAGCAACAATAAGTGAAAGGCAATTAGCACTCCCCCATGATTTTCATTATTACAGAAAGATCTTGACTATGTGTAAATGGCAAACCCTTAGTTGAGTGGATGACCACACTGTGAAGTTGATTTGAAGTGTAAAATATTGCCTTTGTTAGTCTAAAAAATATTGCCTTTGTTTTGTATCGACTAATTCTGACTATTTTTGAGTTTAATAAAGCCAATTCAATTGCTTGTTACCTCATGAATTTTATAGGGTGAGCTGATACAGTGCTTGGGGGCACAGACGTACAGAGTCAGGTCTTTCCCTGTTCTTAAAGTAGGGTTATAGATTATGATCCACATTTCTTCTAGCCTCAAACACATACCCTGTTCATTTTAATGACCAAGAGACTCAGAGAAATTCCTTTCTGCTATGCTCAGTAAAACACCTTAACAAATTCACACTTCCCCCATCCTTTCAGGCTGACTGTGAACTTTCTTCGGTACAAATGCCCAGGCCTTTTCATGCTTGTCAGATTGCTGTATATGGTCTTGAACTGTTTTGTATGTAAAAGCTTGCCTTTTTTTACCTAAACATTTTTTTGCTGTGCCTTTGGTTTTGAATAAGTTAGATAAATCCAGTTAAATGTACAATATCCTGTACTTTTTGTGTACTTTATTCATGCTCTAAGATCCATTTGCCATTTGTGAGATGTTTCAAAAATAGAATTCCTTTTTTCATGTGAACACACTAATCTCTGTGTGTGTGAGAGAGAGAATATTTTTCTGATTGGCTGCCCATTGCTCATTCAAGAGACAATACTAGTCTAGGCTGAAATCTGTGGCATTGAAACGTTTCAGAAAAGTGTTATTTAACACAATTTCCATATCCAGACCATATTTGAATTGATTGCTACCACACTAAGTACGTTTTAGGTTGAACTGATGAACCGTAGATTTAAAACTTTGACCTTTTTGTATCACCTAAGAACTGCAATGGGGCAGTGCAAAAATGTTACATTTCTTCATTTGTGCATCTTATAATTATTTTTAAAATAAATACTACTGTATGCATCTTCATATTACATGTTTGTGTTTTGATCAGAGGAGGATGGGTTCCCCTTTTGAGTCTTGGATCCTCCTGAGGTTTCTCCCTATAGCTTTAGGGAGTTTTTTTTTCTCACCTCTGTTGTTTGGTTTGCTCACTAGCTGCCTGGAGCCAGATTCTATGAAGCTGCTTTATGACAATATTGCTTTTAAAAAGCTCTGTATAAATAAAATTGAACTAAGGCTAGGGCTAAACCCCAGTCCGGGAAACCAACCCTACATGTTACATTATAAATACAAATGACCTTACACTACTTCTCTCTCTCTCTTTTATAGGTTAGCTTTGCCCAGTACTCAAATGTAGTCATATTTGGAGTTCCACAGATGGTAAGAAAAACTGAGTTATGTTCTTGGGTGTATTTGCTAAAAGCTAGATTTCCTTAGAAGCCTAAACTAGATCTTTTTTTAAAATCATATAACATGGTACATATTTATAATTCAGACAATAATTTAATCAGTCTTGTCATATCTAAGCCTATATTTTGTCTGGAAAGTTAGCAACACTAGCATTTGGATTGCACATACAAGCCTGTCATTTTAACAAAACATAATAATGAGAAATGTCTTCCTCCATGAGTGCTGTGTGAGGTTGGACTACATCCAGACTTTGAGGAATGGTGAATTTGCTGAAACTAAGATTTGAATGAAATTGTAATTATTTATTCCACAGATGGAGCAGCTAGAAGCCAAACTTCAGTCAGAGCTTCAGACCTCTGCCAGAGTCGTGGCCTGTCGCTTCCCCTTTCCCACATGGACTCCTAACCACACGGCCGGAGAAGGAATTGACACTGTGTGGGTGTATGATGCCAAGACCTTCAAATCTCAGGCAACAACTACGAAGCAGCTGACCAACAGCGAAAACAGCAGGACTCTTCATCATTCATGAACCGTTTAGTAAATGTACTGCCCAATATGGTAACTGAATTACAGGGACACACTTATTTGTACTATAATGTATTAACTGTTGCAATCAAGATTTATTTACTCTTTATTCCTTGTACATGAGAGTGAATAAAGTAAATTAAATAAATCTTTCCTGACTTCACATCTTCCTGTATAGCAACAAGCAATGACGCTGAAATGATATTCTCAAATGACTTCCTGCATACTTCATACATAATAAAATAATTGGTTTAATGTCCAGCTGTGTGCTCCGTGACCAGTAAGGGATCTGGGATAGAGCAGTACATTCTAAGTAGCCTACTACATAACAATGTGCTTTCTGCAGTCTAAAGTAGCAAGTACTGTACAGTAACAGATTTCTCCAGTGTACCGAAGGGATCTGGATGATGTATGACTGAATATTCCAGTATGCAGCCAGAACTATCCTTACAATGCCCTGCGTCCGATAACGCATGGCAGTAAAAGGGTAAAGCAATGGTTGCTAAGCAGGGATCTGTGAGCCAAGAAAATGAGGCAGGTCATAGTAAATAAATTTGGAGGGGGGTGTATAAACTCATAAGTGGGTTGCGATTACATTTGAACCCGAAAATGTACAGGTTAGTACCATGTTTTCTGAGAATGTAAGATCGTGTCCCCTGATCATGAACTCCGCCACTGTACAGTGTGTTTAGTAGGACACGCTGGATAGTGCACAGGAGGAGTATATGAGATATAGTATACTATTTTAAACACAACCATAGGTTCTGAAATAACACCACAAAAGTACACTAAGTCTTGTAGAGAAGGAAAGTGCAGACCTATGCTATCTGCTGGTTGCATTCAAGACAAAGCTTTGGAAACAGTTTTGCATGTAATTTGTTTTTTAGCAATGTCATGGAAACCAGCTTACATATATCCACTTACATATTTACATACAGTGCTGTGAAAAAGTATTTGTCCCCTTCCTGATTTCTTATTTTTTGCATGTTTGTCACACTTAAATGTTTCAGATTATCAAACAAATTTGAATACTAGACAAAGATAACTCAAGTAAATACAAAACGCAGTTTTTAAGTGATGATTTTATTTATTAAGGAAAAAAAACTATCCAAACCTTTGCAATAACTGGCAATGAGTCTTTTACAGCACTGCGGAGAAATTCTGGCCCACTCTTTTTTGGAGAATTGTTTTAATTCAGCCAAATTGGAGGGTTTTCGAGCATGACCTGCCTTTGTAAGGTCATGCCACAGCATCTCAGTTGGATTCAAGTCCGGACTTTGACTAGGCCACTCCAAAACCTTTTGCTTTGGTTAAGCCATTCAGAGGTGCACGTGCTGGTGTGTTTTGGATCATTGTCCTGCTGCAGAACCCAAGTGCGCTTCAGCTTGTGGTCACTTACTGATGGCCACACATTCTCCTTCAGGATTTTTTGGTAGACAGCGGAATTCATGGTGCCATCAGTCACAGCAAGTCGTCCAGGTCCTAAAGCAGCAAAGCAGCCCCAGACCATCACACTACCACCACCATACTTGACTGCTGGTATGATGTTCTTTTTCTGAAATGCTGTGTTACTTTTACGCCAGATGTAACGGGACGCATACCAGAAGTTCAACTTTTGTTTCGTCAGCTCACAGAATATTGTACCAAAAGACTTGGGGATCCTCCAGATGTTTTTTGGGCAAAAGTGAGACAAGCCTTAATGTTCTTCTTGCTCAGCAGTTGTTTTCGCCTCTCCCATGCAGGCTATTTTTGCGCAGATTCTTTCTTATGGTTGAGTCATGAACACTGACCTTAACTGAGGCAAGTGAGGCCTGCAGTTGTTCAGATGTTGTTCTGGGTTCTTTTGTGACTTCTTGGAATCATCGCTGTGCTCTTGGGGTAATTTTTGTAGGCCGGCCACTCCTAGGAAGGTTCACCACTGTTCCAAGTTTTCTCCATTTGTGAACAAAGGCCTTCACCATGGTTCGCTGGAGTCCCAGAGCTTTAGACATGGCTTTGTAATATTTTCCAGACCGATAGATGTCAATTACTTTGTTTCTTATCTGTTCCTGAATTTCTTTAGACTGCGGCATGATGTCTCTCCTTTTCTGGGATCTTTTAGTCTACTGCATTCAGTAGGTCTGGCAGTAATCAGGCCTGGGTGACTAGTGGAATTTAACTCAGCCTTCCAAACAATGTAATTAACCACAGTTACTTCATGATTTTACAAGGGGGCAATTACCTTTTCACAAAGGGCCATGTAGGTTTGGATAGTTTTTTTCTTTAATAAATAAAATCATGACTTAAAAAACTGCATTTTGTGTTTACTTGGGATATCCTTGCCTAATATTTACATTTGTTTGACAATCTGAAACATTCAACAAAAAAAAAGAGATCAGGAAGGGAGAAAATACTTTTTCACAGCACTGTATATTACATATAACCATTTACATATATTCACTTTTTCAGCCTACCACAATTTAGTCCCATCCCTTTTATGCTGACATTATAACGAGTACTTCAGCCAACACTGTTCTTTGAATGAGTCTTTTCATATATCATGCCTAAAGGCAGTAATAAAAACAGCCTGTTGAATTAGAATGCATAAAAAGATATTTGTTTTAAAGAACACGCTAAATGGATGCACACATGTCTATAGATCTGCACATTGTTGGGGTCACCAAAGTATGGATTTGCCATAGGGTGCAATATGGATAATTGCCATAGGGTGCCATTTGGGACTGGGATCTATGACCAAAACTAAGTCTATATGTCCAATAATGACCCATTTGAGATGCACTGCACAGGCCATGAAATTACAGTTTCTCTGACCACTAATATAGAGCTCATTTGGGATAATGCACTACACAAGTGCAGTCTATGGATAGATACTGTATTAATACAGAGTTCATTGGGATTTTACACTACACAGGCCATGAAATAATAGCTTCTACGTCCAAATAATGCATTAATATAGAGTTCAATTGAGTAGTGCACTACATAGGCCATGAAATACATATGTACGTCCGTACAACTCACCATATATTTACACTGCACTCTAGTTAATCAGGACAAGGTCAGAGGGTGTGTGCCTTCGTGTGCAGCCATCCTCATGTCTCTACAATATTCAGCTTCTGTTCATGCTCCCTTGTCTGTGGGGCTGTGGAACTGTCAGTCTGTAGTCAATAAAGCTGACTTCACCTCTGCATATGCTAACCAGCTATCCCTTGATCTGCTTGCTCTCACTGAAACCTGGATCTGACCAGAAAATACAGCTACCCCAGCTGCACTCTTTACCAACTGTGCACTCTTCCTCTCACTACTGCCTCCTACCAAATATGCCTCTTTCAAATACAACGCTGTCCTGGTATCTGCTCCTGTGAAACACTGTGAAATATTTCACAGGAACAATATTGTGAAATATTGTTCCTGTGAAACAATAGCCATCTAGTGCCCAACTGGACTTTTGAGCAACTTTGTGGATGATCTGCACACACTACTGTTTGTCATCCCTGAATATGACTGTACATTACTCATCCTAGGCAATTTGTATATTTACCTTGACAATCGTAGCCCATATGACTTCATGTCTCTGATCTACTCCTTAGACCTCAGCCTGGTTTGCAGAGGTCTTTGCCTCTTTTTTTATGAAAAAAGTTGCAGTTATCAGTAGTATCAATCTTTAATTCACACAGAGCCAACCCATGTCGCTTTATACTTGGGTCGAAAGTGCATCATTACTTTCTTTTATCCCTCTCATAGTGAGATACCTAAACTCCTGACTTGTAGCCATCCCACGTCTGCTTGACCCTATCCCTACACGGCTTTTCCAAGCCATCTCTTCAGCAATCATGCAAACTGTCATGTATGTAGTTAATTCCTCACTTACCTCCAGGACATTTCCTACAAGCTTCAAACAAAATTATTAAAAGGGCGGTCTTCAAACAGGTCTCAGAATTCCTCTCTCAGAATTACTTCTTTGTTCCAAAACAGTCTGGTTTCAAGCCATTCCAGTGACTGAAGCTTTAAAATTGGCCAGAACAGCAGCTCAGTCCTCAGTTCTTATCCTTTTGGGTCTATCAGCTGCCTTCAATCAGCTGCCTTCAATACAACATCCTCCTCCTATCCATACTCTCAAACATGGGCATCACAGGCAGAGCTCATTCCTGGTTCAAATCTTACTTCTCTGAACATTCATTCAAGGTATCATGGCTGTGTCGAAGATCTCCAGTCCATCAGCTGCCCACAGGAGTCCCCCAGGGCTTAGTACTGGGCCCCCTACTCTTTGCAATTTATATCACCTCCTTGGACTCGATTATTTGCTGTACCTTTGCTTCCCACCAGATGACCACAACGCCTCGGCTTGTCTATTCGACATATCCACATGGATGAAGGAACACTATCCACAGCTAAAACATGCCACCGGGGTGTCACCTTTATTTCTCTGACTAAATTGCATCTGTCTCTTGGTCATGTCATTTCTCCTTATACAACATCAGGAAAAACAGGGCTCATCTGACTTATATGCCACCCAGCTCCTGGTACAAGCCATGGTTATCTCTCACCTCGATTACTGCAATGCCCTCCTAGTGGATCTGCCAGCTTGCATGGTAAGACCTTTACAGTCATTAACGAACTGACTCTAACTGACTGAGCGTTTCCTTGTATTGTAAGTCGCTTTTGATAAAATGTAAATAAGTCTTTCTATGGCCAGTTACTGCATTAATATAGAGCTCATTGGGGTAGTGCACTACATGGGCTGTGAAATAATTCAGGCTCTGGCCAAATACTGTACTAATATAAAGTTCACTGGGATCGTGCACTACACAGGCTGTGAAACAATAGCTTCAATGTCCTATTAATGAATGAATATAGGGCTCATTGGTATAGTGCACTATACAGGTCGTGAAATTTAGTCTATGGCCAGATGCTGCATAAGTATAGAGTCCACTGGGATAGTGCACTACATAGGCCCCCAATGTGTTGCAAGCAAGTTACGGCAGCTCTGCTCATTTCTGAGCTTTTCTTATTTTCCTTTTTTTTATTCTCTTCTTTATTTAATCTTGGTAACTTGAATCTAACACAATGCACTTCCATTTCGAGCTAGCTTTGGCCATTTTTGTATGGTATTCTTTACTTTTTCGCCCATGTGTGGAGACCGGGCGCATGGGCCATTTTTATTACAGTCGAGATCAGGTGTTAGCGCTGCGCCCCGCAACGACAAACCAGACATCCCCAGTGGGCTGAGGAGGAAGAGACGGAGGTGTTGAGCCAGGAGGGAGCGTCGTCGCCCAAGAAGGGGACGATACAAGTCATCTCTCTCTTCTGTAGTCATGGGAAATGTGAGCTCTCTCCCCAACAAGATGGATGAGCTAACGGCGCTAACCCGGTTCCAGACTGAGTACCGGCAGTGTAGCATCATGATGCTAATGGAGACCTGGCGGACACGAGTGTGGTGCTGCCCGGATTCCAGCTGCTGCAGCCAGACAGGACGAGGGTCACTTATCTCTCGGATCCACAGCGCGAGTGGAAGTGAATAGGCTTGTAGGATAGTAACTAGTTTTGAATAAGTGCAGATTTGAATAAGTGCATGTTTGTTCTTATATTTTCTCAATCTCTCTTGTTAATGCATGCCATTTGCTTTAAATAAAGTGTTGAACTAATCTCTGGTTTCTTCCAGTTTCAGTCCAGATGCTTTCAAACTGGCAGTATCAGGGGGAAAAAATCGTGATAAAAATCGATATCGTTCAATATAGGAAAAAATACCGTTCCCTGCAGGGCCCCGGTAGTTCTCACATACTGTGGTCTGTTAGTGAGGTAGTCCAGTATCCATGTGATGAGGTTAGTCTCAAGGTGAGACAGGGAATGATGTAGGAGGTGGGTGACAGCATCATCCACTCCAATGCCAGGCTGGTAGGCAAACTGAAGTGGGTCCAGTGATGAGCTCACCAGGGGCCGAAGCTGAGCAAGGACACACAGCTCCAGGGTCATCATCAGGTCTACGGCACTGGTACCACACAAGAGGTTTTCCAAAGTTGTGGTACTCTCCCCAACTTCAGGCTCGGGTTAAAGATGTGCACCATTACCCCACACAGTTGAACTGCTCAGGACTTGACAACCCTAGAACTCTCTCTTAACCTGGATGGCTGAAATAGACAGGCTGAAGCCGTGTGCTGGATATGTGCTGGATGTCTTGGTTGGGGGGAGGAGGAATGAGCAGAGAGTGTGGAAGCGGTGTGAAGTGTCTGAGGTGCAACAGAGGTGTGGGTGGGGGTGTCTCTAGCAGATGTTGGAGACTGCATCAGGGCCCAATTTGCCCACCTCACATCCCCCACCAGTTGTTGCTGCTAAGGGTGGCACAACCAGTTATTGGGTTTAGGGGGCAATTATTTTTTCACATAGGGCCGTGTAGGTTTGGATAGTTTTTTCCTTAATAATTAAAATCATCACTTAAAAACTGCATTTTGTGTTTACTTGAGATATTTTTGCTTAATATTTAAATTTGTTTGATAATCTGAAACATTTAAGAAATCAGGAAGGGGGCAAATAGAAGCAAAAAATGTATAGTTATATTTTATTTGGAAATGTAGCTGAATTTACGTTATGTTACAAAATTTTTCAAATTATAATTTAGCACTAAAATGCATGAAAACCTATATATTGCCACGAAAAAAGCTGTCACATCCAGGCCTCGTCCGGCACGCTCCCTCATTCTCAAGCTGAGTTGTTTATGTTTGGGCACAGTGCGTAGCAAGGCAATCAAATGCTGAGTAGCAGAGGCTCATTCTATTCAGGTGTGTCTGATTGCCTTGCAAAGCGTCACGCTCAAACATAAACAACCCAGTACGAGGGGGTGTCACAGACAAGGCATGGACATTTGCGGCATTTATCAGACGCTTTTATCCAAAGTGACTTCCATTCCCTAACTACAGGGGACAGTCTCCCTGGAGCAACTTGGGGTTAAGGGTCTTGCTCAGGAACCCAGTGGTGGTGCTGAAGGTAGGATTCGAACCTATGACCTTTTGGTCCAGAGGCAAGTACCCTACCACTAGGCCAACACCCCCCCACATCAGAAAAGCAAAAAAATAATGTGGTGAATATCTGCGGTTTCCACAAATGTGCAGGGGTTTCCGTGAACAATTATTGGTTCGGTTCTAAGAAAAAATTCCACGAGAGACTGAAGCTGAACTGCTGAACTGCGAATAAGCGGTGGTTTACTGTAGTCTGTAATGCAGGTAACAAGGGCTGTTGATGTCCTCCCCATGGTCGTCACAAAACACTTTCCACACAGTAGACTCCAAACGGTCCTTAAGAGCCTGCTCGCTCTCATCCGACCGTCTCTGCACTGTGCAGGTGACTGCTGGCTCCCTGCGCACATAGGGCTCATGCATAGGGACAAAGTGCACTAAGGTGTGATCGGATCTTCCCAGAAGAGGGAGAGGTAATGAATTGCCTCTTTTGTGTTGGCATACAGTAAGTCCAGTGTTTTATTGTCTCTGGTGGGGCATGTCACATTCAGTAGTTTTACCCCTCAATCAGTCTTAATGTGCACTTTTCGCTGTAAGGGAAATTGAGGTTAAAATTAAGGTCATTTTAAGGGGTAAAATTAACGTGTTTGGTTTCATAGTGGGTGTAACATCACAATGCTTAAAGGCTAGGTTTAGGTCTCTGTCTCTTCTAATGTTAAACCATTTTTGCAAGACATGCAAGTCCAGATTTTGTTTCTTTAGAACTGAAGCTAAGCAAGTAATATAGCTAATAAACACCTAAAAGTCAACAGACACTTAACTTGCTGTTTCTAGTTCATTAGCCTCATAGCCTCAGTTCTAAACTGAAAAAGCAAAATTTGGACACCAAACATGTATTGCTTGATCGACTTCCTCTGGGATAAGTGGAAACGTGTAAATTTCATTTTTCACCAAACAGTTCCTTTAAGCTCTCCCAAAAGACTTCAAAAATTAAAAGAGGAGACCTAAAAGTAGCTTTGAAGCAATGTGAAGTTACACCTTGGGATGACATAATTACCATAACAACATGGTGCGCCCCATGGCAGACATGTTTGCTTGCTCTGCACTCAAATGCCAGCTTTCTCTTGTTTTTTGTGTTTTCTATTCTATTTTGTACTGCTGTGTTGTGCACTGCTACCTTACACAAGACAGGTACTACTGGACATTGTCAACTCACATAATTATTTGGACATTACTGGTTTTATAACACCAGAAACACTCCCAGGAAGGACTGTGCAGGTGGACCCGAAGCACGAAGCCCGAGTGAGCCAGTTGACCCTAGGAGAGCGCTCTGGAGACGGCGACGCAAGTGAGGCAAAAGGGGGGGATTCCATGCTAGGCTAAAGGCCCGAGCTAGCTGGCCACCGCTACCCGGCCACCGCTACCCAACCTCTTACTGGCCAATGTGTGATCCCTGGAAAACAAGCTGGACGAACTACGAGCCAGGATCACAACACAGCGGGAAATAAGAGAGTGCCAGAATGCGCCGTTCAGCTACAGACTCACTCCGTACACCATGGAGACTGAACCGCAGGCTAACAGGGGAGGTGTGTGTGCAATTATCAACAACTCATGGTGTAGAGATGTATAGACTGCCCACAAGTGCTGTTCACCAGACATGGAGTTATTAATTGAGGAAAGCCATCACAGCAGCAAAGAGACATTACAGAGAGAAGTTGGAGTCTATTCTTTTGCTGACCCCAGGCAGATGTGGCAAGGCCTGCAGCAGATCACAGAATATAGGGCCACCATCGGCTTTGCAGGTAGCCTGCTGGATGATCTCAACACATTTTACACAGGCTTTGAGACCCCAAGCCGCATCACAGAGGTATGCACGCACCCAGATCTCCAAGACCTTCCAGACCCCCCAGACCTCTGAGACTTTCCAGAACCCCAGACCTTCTGGACCTCTGAGACCACCTGCTTCTCAAACCCCCCCACCCCCCACCCCCCACCAACAGTTTCAACCGACCAGGTACAAAAAGCACTGAGGAAGATCAACCCCCACAAAGCAGCAGGACCAGACAACATCCCTGGGTGGACCCTTAAAGCATGTGCCAACAAGATGGCTGATGTTCTCACCTCCATCTTCAACCTTTCCCTCATCCACAGCACCATTCCCACCTGCTTCAAAGTGTTTTGAGAGAGTGGTGCTGGCCTACACCCAGGGTAACATCCCAGACACTCTGGACCCCCTGCAGTATGCCTACCGACCCAGCAGATCCACATCAGATGCCATCGCTGCTGCCCTTCACTATTCCCTCTCCCACCTGGAAA
The DNA here is from genome assembly GCA_037577275.1 of Bryconaethiops microstoma. Classification (NCBI taxonomy): domain Eukaryota; kingdom Metazoa; phylum Chordata; class Actinopteri; order Characiformes; family Alestidae; genus Bryconaethiops; species Bryconaethiops microstoma. Next base: position 16,075,388 of record JBBJLS010000011.1, read on the forward strand.
ACAAAGACTCCTACACCAGAATGCTCTTTGTTGATTACAGCTCCGCCTTCAACACGGCCATCCCCCACAAACTCATGCACAAACTGACCACACTCAGCCTGCACCCTACCCTCTGTGACTGGACTTTTTGACTGGCAGATCTCAGTCTGTCAGGATCGGTAACAGGACTACAGCCAGCATCACCACAAACACTGGCATCCCACAGGGTTGTGTCCTATGCCCCATCCTCTACACCCTGTTCACCCTCAACTGTGTCGCCTCCCACAAAGACATCATCATCCTGAAGTTTGCGGATGACACCACAGTGATCAGTCGCATCACTAGAGGGGATGAAGCAGCCAACAGGAGAGAAGTGGCCGGCCTGGTATCATGGTGTGACAAAAATCTCACCCTCAACACGGATAAGACAAAGGAGATGATAGTGGACATGAGGAAGAAGAGGAGGCCTCATCAGCCACTGTTCATCCGGGAGCTTGAAATGGCTGGGCATCCACATCAGTGCACCTGGACACTGAACACCACACAGCTGGTCAAGAAGGCTCAACAGCGGCTATAATTCCTGAGAAGGCTGAGGAAGTTCGGTATGTCAGCCAAGATTCTCAGCAACTTCTACAGCTGCGTTGTGGAGACTACACTGACCAGCTGCATCACTGTGTGGCACAGCAGCACTACTGCTATTAACTGCAAACATCTGCAGAGAGTGGTAACTACTGCAGAGAAGATCATCAGTACTCCGCTGCCCTCTTTGCAGAGCATCTACCACCACAGGGTCCAGAGGAGAGCTGCCTCCATCCTTAAGGACCCCACATGCCCCCCCAACACGGACTGTCCACACTTCTTCACGAGCTTCACCACGCGAGCACCACTCTCCTCCTCCCGTTCACGTGTCAAACAGGTTTGCCCTCCTCAGTGAAGCGCCAGCTGAGAAGCCTGTTCGAAGTGCTCTGGTTATAGGT
>JBBJLS010000011.1:16086815-16114747 GCA_037577275.1 Bryconaethiops microstoma
TATATATAATGTGTGTGTGTGTGTGTGTGTGTATATAAATGTAATTCATTTGATTGTTCTTTTATTGTAGATTGTGCTGCTGATACTTTTTATGTGCGTGACACTACTCTTGGCTAGTTTAGTGTGTCTTACTTTACCAGGTAAGCAACTCCATATCCTAAAATTATTTGTATTCCATAACCAAATAAAACCAAACCCTCAGCAAACATATACCCAGAGTGTAGAGCAACATGACCTTATATGTGTCATTATTATACCATCATATCACAGCCTAACAGGGTTGAATTATAGTTGATTGCCTTTTGGGAACACAGTTGTATTCTTTACTAAATGATGCATGAGTTTAATATACCCAGCATTTAATTTAAGTCTAGATCCAACAATTAGCAGACATCTGCCTCAGACTTGCTGTTAGAAATCTCAGATATGCTTGCTTTAACACAGTATATTTTGAACAAAACAGAGAAGTGACTGCCTTAATTAAACTTAATTTTTGCTGAAGTTCTTTGTTGTACTCCATTGGTAGTATTCGCTGGACGTTGGCTCATGTCGTTCTGGACGGGCAGCGCAAAGATCCATGAGCTGTACACAGCAGCATGCGGCCTGTACGTGTGCTGGCTCTCCATCAGGGCCATCACTGTGCTCCTAGCCTGGATGCCCCAGGGCCGTAGGGTCATCCTGCTTAAAGTCCAGGAGTGGACGCTCATGGTACTATTATACTTGTTCTGTTGTTGAGTAATGCATGCAAAATGTTCATTTAGTACCAGTTACCCTGTGAACCTACATTTATGTTTCCAAAAACATTATTTACTCTGAGCAAAACCAGTTGATTATTTTATGTCCAGTATTTGATTCTTCTTTCTCCCTGTGTTTCCATAGATCATGAAGACTCTGATTGTGGCAGTGCTGTTGGCTGGAGTGATTCCTCTGTTGCTGGGGTTGCTGTTTGAGCTGGTCATTGTGGCTCCTCTTCGAGTACCGCTGGACCAGACGCCTTTATTCTACCTCTGGCAGGTAATCTGCTTTAAATGTGTCATGTGTACTGATAGATGAATATGACAGTATTCAGCCAAGGCAATACATAGATTTGTTGTTGATTCTGAAGCCCTTAAATCTGTTCTTACTCACTGACTCCTTAAAATAAAATGCAGCTTACCAAGTACCAAGCTTATCAAGTGTAAAGAGTTAAAACCTTGTTTTGCGAAGCCCTGTTTTAGGTGGGACTTGTCCAAGGTGCTTACTAAATGGTGCTGTCACCATCAGCTAAAACAGTAAGAATTAAAGAAAGGTTCAACATTAACAATTGCCTAGGGCAAGTGAAATGCTGAGTCGGGACAGCAGTGGTTGTAATCGCTGGCTTGGTCAGCCACAGTGATGTTTTCATGTCTTTGGGGAAAATGGTTCAGTGAACATCTTTTGCTAATTCCTTCGTTTGCTTTTATATCCAAACCCACCCTGTGCTGGCCAAATCTAGTCAAGTCACATTGTTTTGTAAGAACTGTGGTTTATATTGAGCAGACATTAGATTAGTAAAAAAAAAATTGTCATCCTGCATGTAACAGTGGCAGATAAAAATAAGTTGTTTAGGATATTCTAAAACATTTTTGCCAGTAAACTTTTAGTCCACTTGCACGTGTGAGAGTATAATTTGCATTAAAAACAAGTGTAAAAGCATGTAGCGCCAATTTCTCTTTCTTCTGCGTTTCAGGACTGGGCGCTAGGAGTATTGCATGCCAAAATCATAGCCGCGATCACCCTTATGGGCCCTCAGTGGTGGCTGAAAACGGTCATTGAACAGGTGGGACCATCAAGTTCATTATATGTCCAGGTTCACATTTAGTGCATAAAAATTTCTCTTAAATACTTGTTAAGACAAAACAAAGTAAAGTATTACCTTATTACACTCCAGGTGTATGCCAATGGAATCCGCAACATTGACCTCCATTTCATTATCCGAAAGCTGGCTGCCCCCGTCATTGCCGTGCTGCTGTTGTCTCTCTGTGTGCCCTATGTCATTGCTGTAGGCATTGTCCCAGTCGTAGGTATGTATCTGCAACCATCTCAACAGTGAATCTAGGGCAAGGTCTATCCATTCACCTACATTTAGGAGTGAAATGTTGAAGGGAGTAGAGTAAAGTCATTGCTGTAATTTGTCCGACTAGGGGTCACTTCAGAGATGCAGAACCTGGTGCAGAGGAGAATCTACCCCTTCCTGCTAATGGTTGTGGTTCTGATGGGAATCCTCTCTTTCCAAATCCGTCAGTTCAAGCGCCTTTATGAGCACATCAAGAACGACAAGTGAGTTATCTGTTTTCTAAGGATTTAATATTATGTACCACAATATGTAAGCTCAAATCTGTAAAAGCTCAAATCTGTCAAATCTGTGTTTTCTTGTAACATGTTCGTCTGTTTTTGTTTTTCTGCTCCTACAGGTATCTCGTAGGACAGCGGCTTGTGAACTACGAAAGAAAAGCTGGTAAACCCAGCACAACCACACACAACAGTTCAGCACAGGAGTAAAGACCAGAGGAAGAGCGAGAGTGAGTGTGTGTGTATGTGTGTGGATGAGGGAGTGTACCCCTCTCCTCCTTAAACCTCGTTCCCTCCTTTTACTGTGGTGCGTGTGTCCATCATTTCTCATGTCCTTCAACACTCAAGAACTCTCAATGACTCCTGGCCTCTCTGATCTCGCCTGCAAATCATGGCTTGAGAACTATAGAATGTTCATAAACATACAGAAAAAGAGAGAAATCCTTCAAGCCAACCAGGTTGGATTTAAAAATGTCACTGTACATCTTTGGAAAAAAAAAAAAATTACATATATATGTTAATTTATTAAATTGGTTGTCACCTTTATTTTGTGAAATCCTGTTGCTTGGTCAGAAATTAAGCCAGTTAACTAGTCCTCTCCAGTCTTTTGGGGAGGCCCAAGAGTTCGGGGGCCGAGAGTTGATTCAAAAACACGTCATGGGACTCAGCTGTAACAATAGTAGCCTTTTATTTATTAGTTTTCATTTCTATGGGGAATGTCATAATGACAGGCTGTGGGCTGGGTCGAAGCTGTCTGAAACCATCCAGTGTAGCAGAAGTGGCTGTAAGTGGATTTGAGGTGCATACCTCCGAAGACAGACGAGTCCAGCTCATTTTATTTTTATTTTATTTTATTTTTATTTTTTTGTGGTAAAGGGGTGAGGGGGCATTCTTCATGCTCGGTTTGTACAGGATGCCGATGTTAATTTTCCTGAAGCATGTAGTATATGAGCAGCAAGCAGCTTGAGCTAAAGTTGGATGGTAGTGTTTATGGCTCACAGTGAGCTACAAAGCTTACTTCTGCCCCTAGCTTTTTGTTCAGCTCTGAAAACCTGTTCATCCTTCCCGACAGATTAAGAGACTATCCTCGAGTGCTTATTTCTTCAGTGGCTAGGCATATTAGTTTGCTGTCCAAGTTGTAAGATGTTGACTGTTGTGTTTGTCTTGTACTCAGCATGGCCCAAAAAAGTACTAATTTTTCACTTCACCAACTTACTGATGTTATTCTAGCTCAAACATAACTTGCTTTTTCAGAGCATCTCGAAATGTCTTAAACAGCAATAGTTTGGAAACCCTTTAGACCATTTTTTTGATGCAGTGTTAATTCGCCTTGCTTAAACTGATGCAGGTTTGTCTCAAGGCAAGTTAATGGGTTGGTACAAGTCTGGCAGAAAAATAATCTTTTTGTGTCTATAGTTCAGGAGGGAATCTTTAAAATTTGTACATAGTGTAAACTTTACAATACATGCACATGTTTTTGTAGCAAGGTCTGTTTTCTCTCCATTTCATATTGCCCCATCTCTGTCACGAGTTACAGATCTTCCCTCTGATTGACTGAACTTGTTGCAGAAGGCTTTAGAGATGGTCTTTCAGCGCTGAGAAATCTCTAAGTGACCTTACAGTATCTGACACCAACTCTAGATACTGTATGCTTCTTAATATTGTTTGGGCTCCACTAAAAGGCAAATGTTTCTATTTTTATATGTGCATCTAGTGACAGCTGTTTTTTTTTTTTGCAATCCTGTATGGTCTGCCATCAGTCTCATGTTCTGTGTTTTGCTTCCTGAGCTTCTCTGGGAGGTTCCTTTCCAAAGTGAGGCAACAGCGTGCTGGCGGCATGCTGGCTAACAGTACTAAACACTCACACGTTTGGTTAACTTGGTCTTGTCCTTTCCAGAGCATGTTCGTGTGAGATGTTATTCAGTATTCTGAATGTTTTAAAAACCTCCTGCTGGGAGGCAGTGGCTGTAATTTACATCCTAATACTGGCAGACAAGTAATATTTTTTTTTTTTTTTTTTTGTGGAGAATTTTACAAATATTAAATCACAAGTGTGGTACTCCAGTGGTCAGTGTCTTCAATTTTAAAAAAATGTATTCCTGCTGTCCAAGACTATCCATATATCTCAAATGCTTTTCTAATAGTTAATAGTTTTTTGACCAGGTTTATTATTATTAGTCCATCAGTTCACACTGTGAACAGCTACTGTATTCAAATGATGTAGAAAATGAAAAGGGCCCAAATAATTATAAGGATAACTCTGTAACTATGATTAATCTATAACTATGGTTAAATCCCAAATGAGTGCAGAAGGACTCATTTTAGTGCACTACATAGGGAGCGGGGAGTCATACAAGATAAAGGACCGTCATTATTCAGGTAATCTTGTGTATCTTGACTGATTTTAAACAGTGTATGCAAATTTTGCACCATGCCTTCAGAATGTATTCTGCATGCATTTTCCTAGTTGAATTGGTGGTTTACAGGAGGAACAATAATAAAATTTAGTAAATGTGGTAGCAAAAACTATTGCTCAGTGGAGATAAACCCATCAGGAGACATTTTTCCACAACAATGTGCTTATTTTCTTGTTGCTTATTCTTCATTCATACAAAGAGGTCAAGCATGACCCAATTCTCCAAGCCCAGGTTTGTGTCCTCAGCCAAACAAAAAAAAACCCCAGACATGTTTGGCTTAGTAAGCTGCCAGAGCTGAAGTTATACAACACAAATGTGTTGACATAGAGACTACACTTCAGTCCCGTCCAGATTCCTTCATCCGAGCAACTCTAAATTTCTCATTTCACTTCAACTTTTTTAAGAAGTCTTTTTAAAAAATTTTTTATTAGACAGTAGTAACATTAACTGGATAGACTAAATCTGCAAGCATTGTCAGAACAAAGTTCACACGGACTGAATATTTTTTTTCAGTTTTGTCACTCTCAGAAGAATACCAGTAAAAAGTTTTTGCACATCACACGCTTTTACAGCTTATCTGTTTATTTCGTAAACTGCAGATTTTTATTCAGTGTTGCAAAGTTGTTGAGTGAACACCTGTAAATGAAGTATCGCAAGGCAACATTCCTTAACAACATGGAAATAGCAGTGCATGTCCTATTAAGTAGTTGTGTGTTCTAGGCTGACCTTTAAATGCACAAGTTAACTTTCATCCCATTTGCTGATATTTAATTGCCTGTTAAATATATAACACATTTTTGTGAACCACATTATAATTATATTAAGTGGCTTTTGGGGGTAGTGGTTTTTTTTTTTTTTTTTTTTTTGGCTAGTAAAGAGACAAATGATGAATATACTGTAAATATATTTGATAGCAAATAATACTGAATGTATTTTTTATAAATATTAAATGAATAATATACAAATACAGAAAACCTCAGTGTGTGCGAAACCTTTTGACTCTAGTGTTCAGACAATTGTATTCTTTCAGAGGTTGTTAAAGTGCTTCTTTCTGAACTATTCTTTTGCTACAGTTGTAAGCAAAGTGCCCCATGTTATGTACCGGGTTTTGTTGATTTTTCAAAGTGAATGTAAGTGTACATCATCTATGGAGATCACATTTCTGCACATTATGATGCACAATTACTGTTTATATGCAGTAGTGAGCACACTAGGGAAAACAGAACATAAACTGTACCCTGTGCAAAAGGCATATTTTATAACTGATGTTTTAGTTTTTTCTCCGATGTTTAAACTCAATTAATGGAAGGAAGGTGTGCAGAACAAGGCATGTAAAATATGCATATTATATCTGAAGTGCCTGAAATTCGATCTGTGTTCAACATATAAGGCAACTCAGAAAACCTCTGACCTACAAAATATTATTAACATTTATCAGACATTTTTATCCAAAGCAACTTCCGTTCACCAACTACAGGGGACAGTCTCGCTGGAGCAACTTGGGGTTAAGGGTCTTGCTCAGGAACCCAGTGGTGGTAGGAAGGTAGGATTCAAACCCATGACATCTTGGTCCAGAGGCAAGTATCCTACCCACTAGGCCACCACCTTTTGCCTTTCACTTGTATTCATTGTTTGGCCTTATATTTTAATGCATTTTGTTCTGTTTTTATTTTTAGTGTTTTTCAGCTAATACATGACTGGTTCCCAGCCCTCGCCTTGGAGTAGCATGCCTTACACATTTTAGTGTTTTCCCTGGTCTAACATAGTGGTTCTCAAACTGAGGGCTGTGGCCTCCTTAGGGAACAAAGTAGGGTGGAGAATTATTTGTTGCATCTGTGTTATGAATTAGTTTGGTAAATTTGCTTTGTTCATGTGATTGGAAAGTGCGTCATAATTATTTTGCTACATAAGTAAATGGATTTTAGGTGGGTATGGGCTCTTTAAAGGTCAGGACTAAAAGACCCCTGGTGTAGACATCTAAACATTATTTTTTGCTTTTCATTTGCTTCATCATTTGAATACAGCATATGTTTTCTACACTGTGCAAACATTTCATGAGGAATGGTCTAATAGAAATGCTCCAAAATCACTTGGAATAAAATCTGTTTGTATTTATTTACACTAAGGAGTGTTTTCGCTCTGTAAATTTCTCACTGTGATTATACAGTTCAGTGTGTCTGTGAATGAGGCATTTGTATAGAGCGTTCTAAAACTATCAGCTACTTACTGTGAGGAGCCAAGCACAAAGTGCTGCTATTGCAGCAACAGTCAGATTAGTGTCTTGAGAGAGAGAGAGAGAGAGAGAGAGAGGCTAAAGAGATTATAAAGCTTCTGCCTGGACAGTGTATCTCGTGTTCCAGAAACCGTTTTTTCGATAGAATTCATCTTGATGGTTCTGTTGGACGTCTAAGAAAGGAATGAAGTTTGACAGATGGTGTCTCCTGGAACATGCAGAGCAAAGAAGTTGGTTGATGGAAGTGAAGAGGAACACTTGGGTGTATAAACCTTGGACATGCACAAGAGGTTAACTGCAGACAATTCAGCTAAAGATAACTTTAACGTTCCTGTAAGAGGTGCTTCCTGGAGTTGCTATAAAGTTCAACTTGCCACTTGTGCTTCCGTTCCTCATCTTGAAGGCTGGCTCTGTAGGCATCCATCAGTTATGTGACACTGTGTGGAGGGTTCTGTTTTTTATGCTCCTATCACACCTGTTGGATCCCAAGCCACAGGTTAAATGGTGCTGATAACTGGAGATTGCCCTGCAGGAGGTCTACCTGTGGTCCACAGTCAGAATGGCAGCAGGAATGGTCAGGTGGGAACCTGCCAAGTCTTTGAGGAATCTTCTATCCAGAGCACCACTGATGAACAGGAAGACGACCGTTCTAAAGCAGATGATGATTTCTATGACGATGATGATGACGATGATGTCTACCAGGAATTTGAAGAGTTTGATTTTTCGCAGTTACCAGACAGCAAGAGCATTGCGTCGGACGATTCCTTTTATCCACCAGACGAATCGATCCCGTATCAGCGCTCCCCATCCCCTGAGAGTCCAGAACCCCTCACCCTTTTAAAGGCATGTTGCAATAACAATGCCATCATAGTCAAAATCATGATCCGACAAGGAGTAACAGAAGAGGAAGTGCGAGAAGTGGACAAGAACAACAGGGTGAGTTTTTATGGGAAAATCCAACAGGTTAGTCTTGTCCCAAGACTGAACAGTGAATGTTCACTTTCATCTTCTTGATTGTAAACCTTCTTGATTATTTACTTATTACAGTGATTTCTAGTCTTAAGAGTAGCTTGCCTTGCACATTTTGTTTTGCCAGTTCTAAAATGTTTTTTTTTTTTTTTAAGTGGCACCTGTTTAAAAATGGTAGATGGTAAACATTATTCAAATTTGTTATGCTTGCCAGCCAATCACAACTCACAGGCATCCAGCTTAACAAGTTAAATGTCATAGAACAGCAACATGTCTATTGTAGGAGATCAGCTGCAGTGAAAAAGCTAGCAAAATGGACAGTGTTCTGGTGGATAGATGATGATGCAGGGGTGTTTACTTTTCAAGAATGGAACCTTAGAATAAAATGTTTGAGAATTGCTGTTGCAGCACACCCACTTCAAATCAAGAAACATTGTTTGTGTCAGAGAGCGGATAACACTAAAATATGCAGAGTAATATTCAGCACATGGTTGGGACCACTGGAGTAAAACATAATAGCTGCACTCTTTAAGTCAGTGATCAATGTAGAACTATTTGAGGGTTCTTCCGCTTGTAAAAGAAGTGCATACTGGATTCAGGTAGGCCAGGTGCCCTGTTGGAAAGGTTCTGTCTCAGAGCCCTAAATCTAAAAGAGGGAATGTTTATATAATGTTCTCTAGATTACAAAGCTAGAATGATCCACCAGAATGGAAGAACACTGTAGCTGTTTTATTATCTATTTGGAGCACCATGCAGAATTTCAACCAGCTTGCATTACCAGCCAGGTTACACAGTCGTACACAAAGGTTTGGGTGTCAAGCGACTTAGTGTCAAGTTTGTTAAGGGTAAATAAAAAAACATTGTCTACAAAGAACACACTTTAATACATGTTACAATTACTGTTAATTTGATACATTTGGCATACTGGAAAAAAAAATTAGCATAAAATGTGCATGTGCAAAATTTATGGCACAGTTAACGTTTTCTGTTCTGTTCTTCCAGTTTGTATTTGAGAACATAACAGCAGGTTATTTGGTTTGCTGTACATACCTGAAAGAGCCCTGATTACATCTTAAGAAACTGTTTGGGTAAACACGGAATTTTTGTTCTAAGGTGAAACACCCATGTACATCAAATACTCATTGAGAGCACTCATTTATTCTAGATCATATGAAATTATGCACATTTAGCTAATTAGCAAATGCTCACGATTTCATAATAATTAAACATATAACATTCTAGGAACTATTCATGCTGTAGAGGATTTCTGGGTTTACAGAGTGATGGCAGAATAGTGTTGTGGGTTGGAAATAAACCCTCAACACTAAGCCCTAAGGAGACCATGATTATGATATTAGAGCTGATAGGTGTAGATAAGGGTGTCATGTTTAGGCAGAAGTTATTATCATATCAAAGAGCTCTATACGTTCTTTGGGGAATGTGCTCATTCACGCTGACGCTGCATCCCACTCCCCTTTTGAAATTTCCTACTGCTGTGCACAATATGCGGCATTAAAGTCAAGCAAGTTAGCATATATATAAGAATAGCACAACACATAACGGAGGGCAGGATGTGCTAAGACACCAAAGGTATGGACAAAAACCCAGAAGAAAGAGTACTGTGGATAGCAACCCACGACTTACAGTAGAAATGCTAGTACCAATGCTCTCATGTGTCAAATTGTTGAAGTGTCAGGTTTAAAGCAATAGTATGGCAAAAATCAAATTCACATTTTTTTGTTTTAGTGCAACAGATCAAGAGAGTGACTGGTGTCTGAAGTGTCTCAATTTTTTGCACTCAAGGTATGATAGTAATTAAACTACAGAAGTATTGTAATGAACTTATGCAAGTAATGGAAGCTTATGTATACCAATTAGCATGGAGCAAGCTGCATGCCTACATCATTACACACTTGCATTAAACCTACAAGGGGTTCTAAAATAGACTTGATGTGGTTTTTGACACTGTATAACACTTTATCTATATAAATGAAAAAAATGGACAGTACATTCAAGCTTGGCTGCAATTACTGTTGTGACATACTTTTGTATTTATTTTTTCCCAAAATCTAAGTGGCCACCACCTTAGTATCTGTTTGGGTGGTCCAGTGGCACATTCACTGCCAACAACCATGCCAAGAATAAGAGTGCTTAATAATAGACTGTCAGGTTGAAGTGACCTTAATCCTTGCACCTGAAGTCCTTGTTTGCTGGCTTGTCCTAAAGCCAGTGTCCTTCTTGTTGTCTGCTTCTGAGCTGCTGGTGTGTGATGCCCTGTTGATCGTGTAAATCTCAGGGGGTGTGCTCCGAGCTAAGTCCCGGAACAGATGGGAGCTCAGATTGCAGTGTGCGATCGGGCTCAAGCACGTCGTAATCACGCCAGAGCTTCTAAAAGGCTCACAAAAACATCTACATGCTTGGAGTATGCTAGTTAGCCATCCAGCAATATGTTGGACACACATTATCATAAGACAAGGTGCTGGGCTTGTTTTTACAATGCAAAATGTTTTAATGCACGCCTCTTAAACCTTTAATTTTTAAATGTGTTTTATAACATGATACTATATTTTCTTGCTAAAATATTTAATTTTAAAAGAAAAATGAGAAAGTTATACATACAAAGGTGCACATGTCCTCTGACAATTCATTTTATTAAGTGCACTTGCCTCATATTTATCAGTGCCACTGACCATAAAGGGTGAGCTGGTCGCCTGGTGGTTAGGGAGTTGCCCCTGCAATCAGAGGGTTGTGTGTTCAAATCTCAGGACAGCCAGTGGCACCACTGAGGTACCGTCCCCACACACTGCTCCCCGGGCCCTGCATTCTTGGCTGCCCGCTGCTTCACTTTGTGAATGAGTTAAATACAGAGGAAGAATTTCGTGCTGTTTACACTGTATGCTGTGGTGTGCTGAAGTATGACAAATTGACACTCGAAAGGTGCACTTTGTATTTTATTTTTGGTATTATTTGGATGGTGGATCATTATCAGCATAGCAATGGCATTGACATGATAGTGGTGCTACTGGAGTTTTTAAACATTTACTATTTCCTCTATCAAGCACATCTAAGCCAAAATAAGTCTGAGATGGTGCCTAGAAAACAAAAGCCCGCAAGCCTTTTTTATGCTTGAGTTTATGGTGGATTTTCTTTTTGTTAAGGATTATTTTAACTGAAATAACATTGACTTTTTCTGAACACATCTTTGTCTAGCTGCAAAACAAAAGCTTATTGAGTGCAGAACAGAACTTCACCCACTGACCTGCTGCTTTGTGTCTCTCCAGACTCCAAGGGGGACAGAGGGTTGCTTGTAATGGAAGAGAGACTCTGTCGCACTTTACTGCCTGGTACAAGCACTGAATCCGTTTTTCTTTGTTAACAGCTCCTGCAGCAGCACGTCGCATTACGTCGTGTCTGTGCTTCAAGTTAGCTGAGCTCAGTGGATGAGTCACTTCGAGCAGACAGCAGAGCTTTAAAAACCAGAGAAACAAACACTGCTCTCACTGCTACAGCACCGGGAGAAGTGATTGTTTGCAAAAGCACAGTCAAAGGCATACATGTCTCTGAGTCATTTGTTTTTAAGCTGTTCTCCACATAGGCAGATAATTTCTTCCTTATTCCTTCTCTCTTACCATTGTTAATGGACAAGTATGCTGGATAACTTAAAACAATGGCATTAACCACTTTTTTTGACAAAAGTATGTCATGCAGTCTCAGAAACCACAAAGATGATTCAAGCATGCAATTTTCTCAGTGTTAAATAGCATTAACTACTCAGCATTAACTATAAAGTCCTGAACAAAATCTTAAGACCGTGCTGGTGGTTCATGACCAGGTTGTAAGTAGAGGTTTAAAATGCAAAAAGAAGAAACAGGCGCAAGAGACAAAAACGAGAGAGTAAGCAATTTATTGAAAACTGCATTTAAACTCAAACAGGCGGTTCATCAGCTGGTCAAAAGTTTAAGACCATAGCCCAACAAAAAAACAAAAACAGAACTAAAAGTGTCAAAAAACGACTCAGTAGTGAGTAGCCCCACCGTTCTTGTTGATCACTTCAAAAATTCGTTTAGGCATGCTTGATGTAAATGTTTCCAAGAGGCTGGTGGGAATGTTGCTCCATGTGGTGAAGACTGCTTCACGAAGGGCATTCACAGTCTGGAACTGACGTCCGTTGTAAACTTCCCTTGCCATCCATTCCCAAATGTTCTCAATGAGATTTAGATCAGGGGAACATGCTGGATGGCCCATAAGAGCGACGTTATTCTCCTGGAAGAAGTCCTTCGTCAGGCGTGCATTATGAACTGCAGCGTTGTCATGTTGAAAGACCCAGTCATTACCGCACAGAAAAGGGCCCTCAGTCAAGACAGATGCCAGCTGGAGCCTCCTCCACTGTGCCGTGTAGAAAACATCTCCAGTGGGATCTCCTTGTCATGCCAGTAACGTTGGAAACCATCAGGACTGTCCAGGTTAAATTTTTTGTTGTCAAACAATAAAACTTTCTTCCACCTTTCAATGTCCCGTGTTTGGTGCTCCCTTGCAAAGTCCAAATGGGCAAGTTTGTGGTGTTGGTGGAGATGTGGCCTCAAAGACTTTTTTATTCTTTAAGCCCTTCTTTTGCAGATGCCATCTTATGGTTATTGGGCTGAGGTTAGCATCAGTAAGGGCTTTAATTTGGGTTGAAGATCGGCCTGTGTCTTAACGGACAGCCTGTCGGATCCTCTGGCTCAGAGCAGGTGAAATTTTTGGGGGTCTACCACTTGACTTTTAGGTCTCATAACCCTCAGGATCTTTTAAGAAGTTTAAAATGACTGTCCTACTGCGTCCAACCTCGGCAGCGATGGTGCATTGCGAGAGGCCTTGCTTGTGCAGCTCAACAATCCTGCCATGTTCAAAGACAGAAAGCCTTTTTGCCTTTGCCATCAGGAGGTCATGACAGTGTGAATGCCTGACAGAAAATGACATGAAAGCCAGATTTTGCCTTTTAAAGGCTATGGTCTTAAACTTTTGACCAGCTGATGAACAGCCTGTTTGAGTTTAAATGCAGTTTTGAATAAATTGGTTACTCTCTCGTTTTTGTCTCTTGCTCCTGTTTCTTCTTTTTGCATTTTGAAGCTCTACTTACATTCTGGTTATGAACCACCAGCAGAAAATGCGAATGCTTGTAATTTTTCCCCTGGTTTTAATATTTGATATGCCATGGCTGAATTTGTTTTTTTGCCAAAATATTCCTTTAAATGAAGTAAAACGGTTAAACTGTAAAACAGTATTCATTACTATTTACATCAGTCCTCAGCTTCACTGTCGCTACATGACAAATAGCTGCTTGGCTCTAATCTTGTGCTGTGGGTGTGAGTTGAGGTCACCACAGCCTTAAGAATTAGATGTGTGTCGTCTGTGTAGGCAGGGTTTTGGCAGCCCTCACTTCTATTTTGTCTGCTGATCCTCAGGAGGCACGAGGCTTTAGGAGTTAAGGGTTTTCCTTTACACTTGAGATCTTTACATCTTGAGAGACCTTGACATTTTCCTTCCCAACCAGAGGTTTGCTCACATAGGCCTTTGAAGGACTGTGCTTGAAGGATCTCTAAATTCTGCACTGTTTTCACTCTTCGATGGCAAGAAATTGCAGGCACTAATGTAACTAAGATGCAACCTTAAAAGATTTCTGCATGTGACCATTTAAAATTGCCTATTAGATGGCTTTTTCAGCGAAACTGAAGAACTACAGTATGATACAACAGCAATAGTACGATTCCTGGACTTCAAGTATATATATATGTTGTATAAACACTACTTTTTAGAGATCAAAGGCAAGTGTCTTTGACCCTATGAGAGTTCCATGTTAATAGTCTTTGTGAGGATGACAATCTGCCTCCACATCTACCCCATAATCACCTCTTTACTATAGCGGCACTAAACTGAATAGCATACAGACCACAATATGAACACTGTATCGCCTGATGATTTCTGTCCTTAATGGATAAACCAAATTGAGTCATGTTGAAAAAAAGTGCAGAAATACTTGCAATAAGGACAAGCCTGTATAGAGAAGTATTTACTCACTACTAGAAGCACTTTTCTTTTAGAATTACCAAACCTCACTGTGCCAAACAAACCAGTCTATTTGTAATTTTTACTTTGCTTTCTAGCCTACATCGAGTCTAAATCTCACCCTGTTAAACACTGAAACTCATTCTAAAAGCAGACAGCTGCTTACTCCATGACCTTCTGGATTATGACCTCATGGACCTTGGCTCTATGACCTAAAGGCTAAATTATTTAATCTCATTGTCCTTCAGGGATGATCCACTCATCTTATTGCGTCCATGTCCTTAAATAACCTGCAGGGGTAGTGATTCTCCGTTCCAGAGGACCTTTTGTCCTACAGTTTCATGCATTATTTGCCCAAAAAATCTGCTCCAGCTCAGAATGGTAATTACCTGATGAGCTGATCAGGTGTATTAGGGCTGAGATTGCTTGAGAGTGAGTAGGCTGGTACATCCCTAGGACTGGAAGTGAGAACGCCCTAGGGCCCTAAACAGGAAGGGATTTTCAACTACTCTCCTGGGGACCCACAAGACAGTTTAATATAGTCTCAGCCTAAAATACCTTATCTGCTAATTATGATGTGTGTTGGGCAGTAAATACTCTTAACTGTAGGGCCTCGTCTAAAATCCTTCCCAAATCCAATCCTTTGTGGTCCACATTTTTGCTCTGTAACAGCTTAAATAATACCTGTTCTAGGTGTGTTTAGTTCTTAGAAAACCTCACATCATCATGGCAATAACATCAAGAATGGCTTCTGCACACTACAAAGGTGATCCATGTTATGTGTTGTGGGTGACAGACAGGTCTGATAGTGGCGTGCTACCAGGGTTACGTGGATGTGGTCATCGCTCTCTCACAGTGTCCATATGTGAACGTGAACTGGCAAGACAACGAGGGAAACACAGCCCTTATGACAGCTGTTCAAGCAGGTAGGATATTAAAGTAAAACTATGTATAACATCTAACTTTTGAAAGTATTTCATTACATGTGAAAGATATGTAATGCATTTTTGCGTTAAATTTATGAACATGAATGTTGTTAATCTGAGTGCCTCTGAGAAAATAGTGTATTGTACAGGAGTGGGATATATTTGGGAGCACCTGGATTGTTAAAGTTGATGTGCTGAAAGAAGGAAAAATTGACAAATGTAAGGATCTGACACATATGCAGTGGTGAGTACCAACCAAAATTGGTTCAAGCTGACCCCTGTAATTGCCTGAAATTGGCAAGTGAGAATCTGACCTGGGTTATGAAACAATGGAGGAGGGTGGTGTTGGTGGTTAATCCAATACATTAGTGCTTCAATCTAGACCCTAAGGGCTTTGCTAGAGCTAGCTTAGCCACATCTAGATAGTTATCGAGAAAAAAAATGTTGACTGTATTGGATTTTCTGTTGGGTGATTAACCCTGTTGTTTCCAAGCGAAACCTGAATAGTGAAGTAGTGGGTACAGTTTAAAAATGACCATGATACTATTAAATATAAATGAACTAAAAATGACATGTATTTTTTAGTTCCCTGAAGATATTAAGCCCTGAGGGTTACACTCTGGTGGTTACAATATTCACAAGTAGGATATA
Source organism: Bryconaethiops microstoma (assembly GCA_037577275.1). Classification (NCBI taxonomy): domain Eukaryota; kingdom Metazoa; phylum Chordata; class Actinopteri; order Characiformes; family Alestidae; genus Bryconaethiops; species Bryconaethiops microstoma. Next base: position 16,102,367 of record JBBJLS010000011.1, read on the forward strand.
AATATTTTTGAAAAAATATATCCTCTTTTCATAAAGATGTGGACACACAAAGGTTTGCTGAAGCAATGGCCATATCTGCTCAGACACAAAGTAATTTAGTAGACACATTTTCAGGTTTAATTCAATAATGTCTTTAACTGTAAATTTCTGATATTCAGGTCACATTATGATCACCAACTATCTGTTGAATTACTTTCCTGGACTGGATATTGAACGCCGGAACTGTCATGGCTTCACAGCCATGATGAAGGCAGCCATGCAAGGGCGAGCTGACTGTGCTCGAGCCCTAATGATGTCAGGTAAAATACTTGAGAACTTCATTTAACATTACAGTTTCGGCAGGTCTTATTTTACAGGCAGCACATAAAGCACTGTTCAGTTGAAACTACTCTCTTGAATTTTTGAAATATCAGACATTTTATAAGCAGATATTATTGTCATTTCTGTCACCTAGAAATTAATATCAGTCGCATTTTTCTGTATCAGTCAGGCCCTTTTTTGAACCATCATTGTTTATGCATTGCACTCTTGCAGGAGCAGATATCGAGGCGAGAGACTATGGACGCAAACTGACGCCACGTGAATGGGCCCTCTTCACTGGTCGCTATGAAACAGCCCGTATGATATTGAGGCTGATGGCGCAACCATGTGCTGAACAGTTCTGTGACTCCTACCATATGGAATGGCCTGCACTGAAGGAGCTCGTGGAGCAGGCACAGGAGCCCAAGTCATGCTGGATGACTATATCGGAGCGCACCTGCACCGTTTTCGTCTTCAGGACGAAAATGGAGCCAACAGAGGAGGGCGTACTGGACTACATGGTGCGCATGACTACAGCACTGGCCAGCCCGCTGGTGGCCACAGCCTGCCACACTGTGTGTCCAGGGAGCCCACCTTGTGTGGGTAAGCGGCGGCCAGCTGTGCCGGACATACTGCGTAAGCAACGGCTAGACGAGCTTAGGAGACTGGGACCTGAGCGCCTTAGCAACTACAAACGACTCTTCCAGAACTCTCGTGTACTGTTGGTGCCCAAAAAGCGGGAGCGGCGTGCCAGCCTGCAGCCTCCTGCACTGCACGATATGGCATTGGCCTCAAGTGTGGCGCTGCGCAGGAGCAGCCTTTTGCCACTGCACATGATGCGTAGGAGCAGTGTGCGACCAGGCATAGTGGTGCCTAAGGTCCGCCTATGTAAGGCCCCACCAGCCACTTACGTGCCCGAAAAGATCCAATACAAGGGCACCAAAGACTCACAGCATTTGCAGGTGCCCAAGTGGAAATACAAGGCTTTGAGGGAGGAGAGGAAGCATACAGATCAGAACAACAAGCTGAGGTTTCCTAGTGTGAGGAAAAGATAAGGATAGTCAAAACACCAAAATATGCAGGGATTTCTGTATCAAGGCTGAAAACTGACACTTTCATTACTCCAAAGAAAATGGACTGATCACAAATGGCCTTTGAGAAGTGATTTTGATTTTGACAACTGCAGACTTTTGATGCCCATCATATAGACATACCAGATTATAGATAGAAGTGCATTTACCTCATTTTGAGTATCCTGTCCTTTGTGACTAGATCATACTTGAAATTTGATACTGATTCATTTGCATTTATTTTTTACTTTAACATTTGTTTCTAGAGTCTGGATGCAGTACTGGATGGCACTGTTCGAATCCATTCTTGTAAGAGTACTCACTCAAATATATTTTACATTTACTCCATTAATAAAGGCAACGATTACTCTCGCTTGTTGTCCACTGACTAACACAAACACTGGTCTTCATACACTTTCAGAAAAAACTACCTGACAAAACTCTAGCGTTGCCCTCAAGGGTACACTTCAGGACTTCAGAGCAAGAATCACATGTGTACTATGACTCAAGCCTCTTTAAATTACCATTCTATTTAAAAAAAAAGTTGTGTATTTAAAGTACAAATATGCCCTTTTTCATCTGGGAACCCATTTAAAACCCATTTAACGTACACTACTGGACCATGTTGTACCTTAGAGCCTACATTTACCCTGCACTTACCCTGCAATTTCACAGGTCTCCTCCCCTGTTCAATATTGTGCCGTAAAAGATTTGTATGTCATTCACATTTGAGCTGATGCTGAGAATACAGCAAGGAGGTGTCCAGAGGTATAGTCTTGCAGTGTGTACCTTTAGAAGAACTCTGCAGCATGAGGATGTAGAGAGTTTCCAGTAGGGGACAGTATTGTAACTACAGAGTAGTGCGGATGGTCCCAACACATACCCCAGGAAATATTCTCATCTTTGTTCTCTCAGTGGGCGGGCCTGCAATTATTATCCTAGAAAGATACTAGAGAATAAGAATTATCACATTGAAATTAACAACAAAGATAAATATCTATGTGACTGCGACAGGCAATAATCATAAGTAATTCCTAATTTATATTATGACTAGGTATTGTGATAAACCAACAATTGCTGTGTGCATATTATACATTATACAATGTGGCAACAGTGCTGAGGATGACTTTGTGCAGTTTCACTGCACTATACATCAATAGATTAATAGCAATTAATTAAAAAAAAAATCTAAATGTAGTTGCCTATATTCCTGTAAGCATACTGGAGTCTATGCTTTTGCATGCCATCTGGTATCGCCTAAAAAGAAAAAAAAGAAGCACATCTGTGATACGCCTTGTACCACCAGTCACAATGCTCTTTATAAATAAAAATCTGATTTTTGTGGCAAGCTGACAGCCACATATTTTCACTGTCAAAATGTCTATTTGGAAAAGAATTCTAGTCAGAGCCTTACTGCAATCTCTTCTGGCCCATCTGGATCAGAGGACTCCATTTAAAGTAAACTGGACTGAAACTCACACCATCACAACAAATCTCTTGTGTAACTCAATTTATGTTTTGTATCTACAAATAATATTTAAGAAATGGACATGGTCCAAGCCATGTAAGGTGTTTCTTGAGTTGCTTTAGGTACATAAATATACATGTGCACACAATGAGGTTCAGTCTACACTTTATGGGTTAAAATCACTGTGAATGAACTTGCAAAAATAATAACAAATAAAGACATCCATTTCAAAATCCATTTTCAGAATAATCGTACCAAACAAATTTCTGTCTTAATGACTGACACTCAGGAAAAGATCACAAAACTGTTATTTTTTTGATAGTCAGTTTTTATCTTAGAGCAGTTGCAATCTGGCAATAAAAAGGTTCACAATTCTCTCAAACACTTTGTCTAGCAACAAAAAAATTGTACTTACATTTCCAATACAGGTCGTCAGACATGTCTACTTTTTCCACAAATATTTTGCATGTTTTTTTCCATGTTCACTATTGATAGTGCTATAAGATATGTGAGACGAATTCAGGAAATATCATTCCGTTTCCTTGCAACTGACAGTTATCTCTAAATTTAAAATGATATGAAGGGAAGACCAGGGCTTGCTGCCACACTTCAAAGGGTCCTCAACCACTTCAGATTAAGTAATAACTTGAGCAGAGGCAGTGACTGCTGCTCTTACCATATGTCTTTCAGTCTGGAAGGAGGAGCATTCACTCAGCTGCTCCTTCATCGGATGAAGGTAATATATCCTGAGATAAGAAAGACTGAAAATCGTAACTGAAAATCTTTCTTTAACCAGCACGTCTGGACTTGCAGCGCAATTCCGAAGTGCTGTTCCTTCGATTTTTTAGAAAAAAAAAATCAAGGGGCCTCAATTTCACTCCGTGTACGAAACTGCTTTGATTTTTAGTAAGGTAGCGGCATTGAATGGCAAACACTATCTTGACATTTTAATGCACAGGGCCTTTTTTTTTTTTTTAGCACCGTTTCTGATCTGTGACAGAAACTTGGAAACATTGGTTACTGGTCTGTGCCTGGAGCCCTGGTCTCACCTGTTTCACACAGCAACAACATGACAACAGGAGGGCAACAGGTTGTAGTGTAAATTTGGATCAAAAATTAATGTGAACAAAAACCTACATGTATTCATTTTTTTTCTTCATAATGTTGCTGCATTAGATGACATCCACATCTGCACATAAAAAGTATATATATTTGTATTTATATAATATATATTCATACTCTATTGACAATAGTCTACGATTAACTTAAGAACCACTGATTTCTGGAGGAGGAAAAAAGCTGATTTGTTCAGTTGTCTATTTTACAACACAGCGTAAACTAATTGTACATTGCAGGAGGAATATTAACTCTGAAAGACCGAATCCCTCCGAGTGTTATCCAAGCCTTGTTGTAGTGTGTGCGTGTGTGTGTGTGTGTGTGTGTGTGGCTATGTGCCATTGAAAAATGTTAGAAAACAAACAAACAAACACACAAACAAAAAGCATTTACAAACTGGTATCATTACAACCAATGACGTTGGCATTGAATGTAAACGTCAACGTCAGCTTGATGGTACCCCCTGGCTCAGGGATAATCACGTTTGGCACATTTTACAAAAATGGAGCACAGATCACTGGGAGCTTAGTGGAGTTTAAGTTCAATGTGATTAAAACACATAAAAGGAGAGCTTGTTGCTGAATCTTTACAGAGTGTAAAAAAACTGAGCAGATTGAAACAAAAAATGTTTACCAGGAAACTCTTGCCAGGCAGTAAAGCACTCGGCATATGGAATGATGCTTAGTGTTATGACCTCAGCTGTTGTAAAAAAAAAAAAATGGCATCTGAGTACACTACAGCTTCTAAATCACAGCCTACCTTTTCTGCTCCCAAAACATACCTTACCTACAGAAGAGAATGTTTAAGTCACGTATCCCGTCCTCTGTTTCCCAGGTATACTCAAAAAATTAAATTTTGAGCCACAGGGGAGGACAGATTTTTTTTTCCTGTAATATACACAATGTAACTTGTATCTACATCTGCAATATACAACAAATACTTTACACTAGAATTAAGAAGTTAAAAAGAGGAGGTACAAAATAAAGGTAATGAACAAAAAAGATAAAAAGGCTCTGAGAAGCTCCTTCTCCATTAAAAAGCAGGTTGAACGCAAACAAATGTCCTAAAAATGCGTCAGAACTATTTCCTTAGCTTATGTTAAATGACTTACCAATTTCTTGTGCTTCACGTACCCACCTCTGCTATCTGTCATGTATTTACAGCTTTCCCTACCACTTTCTGAACATTCCTGCATTCTCTCTGCAGCCCTGAAGACTGTCCACATTTGGGGGTCTGTCCAATAAAACACATTCCCTTATCCTTTCTCCAAATCACCATCTTTTTCTTAAGACAGTCTCTAATAGCCACCATAAATTAACAGCTCAGCAGGATCCCAAGTCCAATCCAAAGTAAAGAGGTGTGTCCGTGTGCGTGGGCGTTTGTGTCCGGTAGTGTTCATGCACATGCGGGGCTGGTTTCTATGCATGTCAGTGTGTCCTTAGCCCGGCCCACTGCCTCTACACCCAGGAGTCAGGTGAGGCAGGGTAGTGACTCGTCTCATAGTTGAGTTCGCTGTAGGGCCTGGAGGCAGAGTAGAAGTCCACATAGTTACCGGTAGACTTCAGGCCCAGGTGTAAGGTGCCATCGGCGGTGTTTGGGGGGCGCTGGTGCGCTTGGTCCTCATAGTAAGTCTCCTCAAAATTGGCTCCTGGGGGAGTCTGGAAGGGAGGGTAGGCCTCTGGAGGGTTGCCTTGAGCTGAAACCTGACAGCACCCAAAGAAAGAAGAGTAAGAAGAGTACATGGAGAAGACATCCTGACAGACTACAGCTTCAAGCAGTAAAACTAAAACAACGATTTGGCCAAAAAATCTCATTTACCCAGTTTTCCTCTACTTCCAAATTCAAACCACCTGTTTTGTGTCAGAACTTTATTTCTTCAGTTTAGTTTTCCAAAACAGCCCAAAATAGGTCACATAGCTAAAAACAACTAGTAGCAGCTACCCTAGTAGCAGCTACCAAAAAACTTGTTATCCTAAAACATCCTGAATGATGTCTGTTTTTTGACTATTTTTATAGATAACAGTATGTTAGAAACTACATAAACAAATGTATTTGACATTATTTAAAAACACAAAGCAGTTTCAGGCCAGTGTGTGATGACTGTTACTTGTTCCATCACAACATTAGCCAAATAGCTCCAATGCAAAACACAGTGTGAACAATGTTAAAATTCTTTCTCTGCATTTAACCCATTCACCAAGTGCATGGAATAAAGCAAAAAATAAAAAAATTAAAAATCATCTGACTGAATTTTTATTTATTTATTTTTAAACCAAAAGCTCCATGTTGCGGGCCCATACCACCTTGGCCATGCATCAAATTTTCAACGCCATGTTGTCAATTATCCCCTAAGCCCCTAGTTGAGATACCACACAAAAGTACACACCTGCCATTTTCATCTTTTTGCACCATGAACTAAATGGCTCGCCATTATCGTCCATTTCATTTAGCCAAGCCCATCTCCACTTACTATTTGCTGCTTTGTCGATGTCCAACACTTCCTTTAACAGAAGCGCATCCATGCTGGCAAATTCTAAAGCAAGTGATGCTGATCAAAGGGCCTATGTCCTGTAAAATATGGCTTTATGGACTATTTATATAGCCACGTTTACAAATAGCCTAAACTCATTTTAAAGCAGGTTGAATACTGCAGACTGTTGCTTATAAAGAGTGATGCTCCACTATAGCACAGAAAGGGCCTCCTGCTTAGTTGGAATGAAAACCTGCACCCACAGCAGGTTTGGACACCCCTGACTTAGGCCATACCTGTCAATTTTCAACATTGAAAATAAGGGATTTTTCCCAAGAACCTGACTCAAAATATGGTAATTTTAGAGCAGCTTCCCATTGCCATTCCTCTGTTAACAGCAAGAAAACAGACTCCAAAAGTGCTGTTATTTATTTATATTTAACAGAGCATAAGCTATCGCAGCACTTGTGACCCTGGAGCCACTGTCCTGAATCTTGAGCTTTGGAGTTTTGTCTTCTTTATCTTAAATAGCAATGGGTTTTCTCCACTGTTTTCTGACCTTTTTAGTACTATTAGCGAATCAGACACTTTGTGACACACCACTGCCTTCCAATAATAAATATGTTCTATTCTGATTGTGGAGAAGAGGAGGGGGGGTGGCACACTCCCCAAAACTGTATAGCTTTGCTGCAGGAGGAAAACACTCGCTGTGGGATGTCAGTCACGACTCAGGTCCGGCAGGATGTAATTCAAAGGATGTTCAATGCCCATTTAAACTTGCACATGTAAGGATAATGTATGATGTAAGATTCTGTAACAAATAAAGGAAGAAATTACTACTGTGAAATTACTAATAAACAAATGCTAGATGGACTAAATGCTTAGTGTAAATCTAGAACAATAAACTGTAATTATTCAATAGGTTCAGGACTCAAGCAAGTTTTGTTAATCTGAACACAATCCTCAAACGAGCAAAATGCCTGAATATACAGCAGAGTCATGAACAGTTCGCCCCTTTACTCTCTTTTGCTTACTACCGTTATTAGCAGTGTCCAGGCTAATTTAGCATCTTTCTGAAAATAAACAGATAGCGCAACAGCGCCATATGAACTAGGTACTTACAATCGGTAATGACGCAAACACATACAGTAAAGAGCTGATACAACACTGTCAGAGGATCTAAAGTAAACAAGGTAAATTGGAACATAACTACAAGCTCCCAAGCACAGTTACCCCGTGTCCCTCTCTCTCTCTCTCTCTCACTCTTTCTCTCTCTCCTTCTCTCACACTAGACACGTACCCACAGTCCTTTGCACGCATCAGTGCTCTCTTTACACTTATTATTAACCTTTAGTGCACTCAGTTCACGGTAATCTGTCATAGCGACGGAAAACTTTAAGCCATGCAAGTGACCAACGGGGGGCACCCGGGGAGCAGTGTGTGGTGACGGCCTTACTCAAGGGTACCTCAGTGGTATCACTAGCAGTCATGGGATTCAAACCCACCACCTTCTGATCGCAGGGGCAACTCCCTAACCACTAGGCCACCAGTTGCCCAGACTAAATTTGAAGTGACTTTAAAACAACAGCCATGGAACAGATCATTTATAAATAGGAGTTTGTTTATGAATGAATACAAAACCTCACAAACCTTTAAGTGCATGGGTGTTTCACTTACATCTAACACCAGTAAATATAAATACTCCATGGTAGTGTAAAATCATGAAACTATTTAAAAAACAAACAAACAAAAATATTTCTTGCAACTTTCTGGTATTTTGTTTAATTGCATGACTTATGTAGATGATGTGCAAACATTTAATTTGTTGATTAAACTCGTGTATGACTATCTTTAATGGCTCTTAAATCATTCGTTAATTTGATGTTTTAGATCTGCTCACCTGGTTATGCTTGAGGTCATCACTGGGAGACACATAAGCACCTCTGAACAGTGTGGAGGTTCCACTGGAGATTTGAGCTGCATGGAGAGAGGATGTGCATAAGGGAAGAGATTCATGAGAGCATGCTAACCTTCTAGATCAGTCAGTGAGTAATATGGCTGGAGAGGAGGATGATTCATTGTGACTGTAGATCAGGCAAACACACATGCAGGTGCAGTCTTCTAAACACAGCAAGTAATGTTTACTGCGCAAAGGTTACACTGAATCCACAGAAATCTCATATCTCCGCGGGTAAATTTGCTATGGTACAATCGAACAAAAGTACAGGCTCAGTGCACGAGCAGCAGCTGATCTGAGAATGAATAGCAAGTCTCATTATATTGCCAGTGACAATGTCTGGAGTTCTTTCTCAGTACACTGCCTGGAATGCAGAAGAAGAAGTGGAGGTTTAGGGTGCCAATAGCCAGGAAGAGGAAGACTGAAATTCGAAGCCTCACCTGCCATGGCATCCTTTCGGGAGGTGTGCTCGCCTTTGTTGCCATGGTAACCAGAATTGGTTCCAGTTGACTCGTAGTCTGCCTTCCTCTCTTTCAGGCTCATCATCTCTCGAGGGGAAGCAGGGGCGCTCGCTTCAAACAAACAAGCAAACAAACAAACATACACAATTCAGGATATCAGCTCATCACACCAGCGGAGAGAAAAACAAACAGTTGAAGAATTTGAACCTATTTTCTTCTTCACACTATTCTGAGTTATTAAACCATGGACACTTAACTCTAGGGTTATGTTTGAATGAGCATCAGGAAGTCAATTGTTTGTGCTGAAGTTTTTCACTTGAGTCCTGGAACCAAACATCCATTTTCCTCTATTTGCTATTTTAGTGTTTAGCAAAGCTGGTGGTAACATTGATGAGATCTGGCAGAATATCTGATTACTTAAGGTAAAGTAGAGAGGAGTAGACAACTGCACAGTTCCACCCTCAAAGAGAAATGCATCCAGCCTCCAACAGAGCATGGTAAAAAAAGAAAGGATGGAATATGGAAAGGAAATAGTAGTTTTGGCTGCCAACATAATCTTTTGTATTCAGTTAACATAAAAGTTTCGATGCAGTGCTAGAATTGAAGCTTAATATTTGTCAAATACATAAACACACAGTTAGGTAAAGTCACTAGTCTAGTTGGCTGTAGGTTATATGTTAAATAAATAATTTAACTCATATGACACACACACAGAACTCCTGATATAGTTAAATAAATTAAATTCATATCGTTTCTTACGACATGAATAACTCAGGTAGAATAAAAATATTACATATGGCAATAAATAGTAAAAAATAAATACATACACATTTATTCATATTCTCATGAAAGGGCATTTAATTTTATAAAGAAAAGAAAAAAAATTACGGATGTGCTTTTCCTGAATGTGATAGAGATATGAGTGATATGGGTGATGTGGAGTTTATGTGCTCGAGCTGAAGTAGTCAGTGACGCTGCGCGACTGACCGTTTTTTTCCTTATTTTCCCAATGGCCATAGTGCAAAATAGGGGGGAAAAAACTTAAAGGTTTAAAAATTTTTTGTAACTCTTTTTATTAATCAAATTTTGCAATGTTGCTCTGCCCTCAACAAAATAGGTTTACTTTGGAAAAAATTGCCTTTACTTGCAACAAATTTGTTTAGTATTTATACCATCTGTAAAGTGAAAATGTCTATGCAAAATAAAATGCTCAAGAATAGTGCTTACCTGACCGATTATTGGGCGAAGTCCGCACAGGAGAGATAGAGGGAGTACGAGAAGATGAATAAGGTCTCTGCCTATCTCTCTCTATAGTAGAGGATGACTCCACAAAGTGGTACTGAGAATAGCCATCCTGCAAACCAGGGAGATCATGCAATGTGACAGACAGCCAGTCAGTGTAGAGTAAATGTTACCATTAACAGCTTCTAACAGATCCCTCATATTCACTGACATGCCTCTTAAATATTCTTTCTTAACCATTTTTTTTGTTTAAAATTTGCTGTAGTCCTGTTCACTTTACTGGATAACACCCTCATATGACACTGCAGATACCAAGGAAACCTTTCACTGTTTTCCCCCCAACACTACTAAATCACATTTTCAGAATAAAAACTCATTTAATAAATTTTGAACAATCTGAAGCACCCAGAAAAAAACTACAGTGGAACATGAAAGTTCATGATCTGATATTACATATCTGTGAGTGGGCCATATGTGCACCTCTGCTTTCAGTGTGACCCCTTTATGCAGCAATGACTGCAACTAAATGTTTTCAGAAACTGTTGATCAGTCCTGCAGATCAGAGAGATGTTAGCTCATTCCTCCATACAGAACAGTTTTGACTCTGATCTATATGGAGGATAAGGTCAGAATTTTGACTTGGCCATGCCAAAGCATTTACTTTATTTTTCTATCGCCATTCTTTGGTAGAATGACTTGTATGCTTAGGGCTGTTGTCTTGCTGCATGACCCACTTAACTGAGATTCAGTTCATGGACAGATGTCCTGTGATTTTCCTGATATCATTCAAAATTCAATGAATGTGAGATGCCTGGCCCAGATGTAGCAAAACAGGTCCCAACCATTCTACCACCATTATATTTTATAGATGGTAGTTTTTCCTTCTCCAAGCACAACACTTTTCATTTTAAAAAACTGTTTTGGTCTTGTTTATCCAAAAAACATTTGTCCAACAGCCTTCTGGCTTGTCCGCATGATCTTTAGCAAACTGCAGACGGGCAGCAAAATTCTTTTTGGAGAGCATTCTTTCTCCTTGCAATTCTGCTACTGTTGGTCAGTGTTCTCCTGATGGTGTACTCATGAGCATTAATGTTAACCAGTGTGAGAGAGATCTTCAGCTGCTTAGATGTTACCCTGGATTCCTTTGTGATCTTGTGGGCTAGTTCACACTTTGTTATAGGAGTGATCTTAACCGGTTGATCACTCCAGATGAAGGCAACAATTGTTTTGAATTTCCTCCAGTGCTACATTGTGAACTGGTATAGTCCAAACTCTTTAGAGATGATTTTCCAGCCTTATAAGAATCAACAACTCCTTTTCTGTGGTCCTCAGAAATCCCTTTAGCTCGTTCCATGATACATCTCCACAAACATGTGTTGTAAAGATCAGACTTTAATAGATCTCTGCTCTTAAAACAGGGTACCCACTCACACCTGATTGCCAACCTATTGACTGAAGACACCTGAATCTAATTAAACCCAGAAATTCAACGCTAACCCCAGAGTTTCAACACTAATAGATATGTAATATTGGATAATTTATGTCAATTCATTTTTTGTCTCTTTTTTAAAGTGGGTACTCTGTATCTTCTTTTAGGATTTGATGATTTAGGTCATATTTATGCAGAAGTATAGAATATTAAAAAAGTGTCCCCACACCATTTTAAACAGGACAAGGAGTTTCCAAGCTGAATTCCTTAAAAGTTAAGGACCCAACACAGCATAGTTTCCAACATGCATCAAATTCCTGTTTCAACACTTAATTACTGTTTGCATTCTCTCTTGCTTGCTGCTGTTTAACCTGCATCATTCGCCTTGAGTCACTTGTGCAAGCATATGGTAAACATGTTTTAACGCATTAAAAATGAAAGTGTGAGAGATATGTGTTCTTTGCTGAAATAGGTCCCTGAAACACAACATTTTTTTCTTGCTTTAGTATGCGAAGTGAAAACAGTTTCAATCTCTTTATCTATATATAAACAGCTTATCTGGACAAAGGTGCCAGAGTTGTGGTATAAAAAGAGCTTTTACAAGTGTGACATTCTAAGAGTTCACTACCTTTTTATATAGGCTGCGCAGGTCCCGGTACTGCCACATACTGTTGAGGACTTGAGATGCTGCTTTCACCACCTTAGGTGTGTGTCTATAAAGAAACATTCAGGAAAAAATGGTTAGAAGTTGCACACACTGCAAACCTAAAAGACGACAAAATAGCTTTAGAAATGAGAGGGAGAGGGAGGGAGAGGGAGGGAGAGAGAGAGAGAGAGAGAGAGAGAGAGAGAGAGAGCGAGCGCGCAA
>JBBJLS010000011.1:16115341-16125918 GCA_037577275.1 Bryconaethiops microstoma
CTGAAACCAGCAGAGAGAAAGAGAGAGAGAGAGAGAGAGAGAGAGAGAGAGAGAGAGAGAGAGAGAGAGCGCACTTTCTGTTCTATAAATAACAAAGTGCTCATGCTCTTCTGGCTACATTTGCACATTCATCTGTAAGTTTATTTTCCGTATAAAACTACCCCCTGACAGTCACATAGTCAAACATAATGTTGGGTTAAAAAAATGGTTATAAGTTTGATAACTAAATAAATACAATAAAGTCTGCCACTGAGGTATTCAGTAATACAGCATAGTAGTCCATTACAGAGAGGATGTACTTAAGGGACACACCTAGAGTCCACAGCTACAGTTACCAAAGATGAATATAAAACCATCATCTCCTTACTTGGACTTTTGCTCAGGGCTTGTGGAGAGTCATTTTCATTTCCCCAGAAAATCTATTGCACTTCTTTAAGCAAATGACAGCATCGTACATTGTCATTGGTCTCGCATGTTAACATCTCCGCCAGAGGGACGAATTATCAAGCACTTCTCCATTATGATTCAGGCTGGAGATAAGCTATTTAAAGAGAACACCTTGCAGTGGGAAAGCACCGAAGGCTAGCTACAAAAACGTCTGTGCAGAAGGATGGCTTGATTTGGAATTAATTTCATGCCCAACAGCGCTCTCAATTACTTTTAGTGACATTTTAGTGACTCTGTATTAGAAGGACTCTTTTAAAGGCTTGTAAAAAAACTGATAAACCTGAACAGACATTTCAAAACAACAAGTCACTTGCTTTAACCAGTAATAGATTTTTTACAGTTATCTACTTAGGCATTCAAAATGGACAATATTTATGGATCATGGATAATAACTAATACTTTATTGTGGAGAACACTGATTTGTATTTATTTGTATTTATAACAACACTATAATCACACCATAATCTATATACAAGAAGTTTAATAATTACTGAACACTGAAATTATGAGAGAAATGCAACCTTTAATTGAAATAACTTGAATCTAATAAAACAAACTTTAAAAATGATTTACAATAATTGCACCCTCATAATTTCCTGTTAACATAATGGAGCATTCTAATCATACATATTTAAGAAAGTTCATGAACTCTTAGGTGACATAATCTTTATCCATCTTTACCAAGGATGCCAAATTACAGATCTGAATGAATTACAGTGAGTGCAAGACTTTAAAGATTAATTTTAAATAGCCATGACAATGCTTAATCAGGCATTTTTAGAGAATTGTTGTAACCCAAGTCTTCTGTTTTTAGAAGACAATCTACAAACATTCACAGTGACTACAGGTAAAGCTGGGAGTCTTTATTTTTTTACAGTGATATTTTTTACTGTGGAATTCAGCAGTATGATTACAAGGCAGAATTTGCCACTAAAAGTAACTACGTTTCACTGCATTTGCAAACTAAAAACAGGAAACTAAATTATCAGGTGTTATTGCACATAAATTCCATACTGAACCAATAATAACAATAATGTCGTTGCTGAGTAATAAGCGTTAAGATGAGCACTGGAACAACTCGAGTCTGCAGTGTAAAGGGTTAAGCAGATGCCTAAGCTGCAGAGTCTGAAAGCAAGGTAAGCTAATTTCAAAGGTACTTCTGCTACATACTTGTCTCCTTTGCTGCGTGCGATACCAATGAGCTTCTCGATGCCTCCAGCGTCACGTAGGGCCTTGGTGTTCTCCATGTTCTTGGTAATGACCTCGTGCAGAGCACAGCAGATGGCAGTGATGGTGTCGTCGGACATGCTCTTTCCCACACCGCTGCTGCTGTTATTGTTGCCTCCTGGCAGCCGATGGACCAGGTCTCTCATGGCGTACTTGCCTTTCAGAGAGAAGCAGAGTAGGAGGCAGAAAAAGAACAGAGAGAGATCAGACCTTTGTTTTATTTAGCAGATGGGAAGAGGAATGTTTGAGAGGGTGGGGAGGTGGACAGTCTAATGGTTGCCATGGAGACTTGAGGCCAACACAGGCACTGCAAAGATCAATAATTTTCTATGAGCGTCACAAGGAACATTTCAAACAATAATATGCCAACTGTCACAGCAGTATACTATTATTCAATAACCAACTTCTCTTGCTGGATTTATTCAATAACCAAAATTGTTCATTATGTACACATACAAACATGCACACACAGAGATATTAAAATCTCTGAAGCTGCAGTAATTGCCAAATACAATTTAGGGTCTATAAAGAGCTGGCACAAATATAAAATGCTTTATGAGCACTTGCAAGAATCAACCAAAAATAAGAGTGAATTTCTGATGCCACATTAATTCAATGTTGGTTCTAGAAGATACAATTTAATACACTCATTAAATGTATAATTCCCCCATGATTTGATGTAATTAGTTTGTACTAATAAACCCCCCCCTCACTCAGTGTTCGGTAACTCACTGGTTAAGGAAGGCTGAATGTGCAGCCACATTAGCAGCTCATTATTCTAAATTAAACCTCTTTTATAGTAGACCTAAACTTTAAAGTCTGTTGCATAGTTTGCTGTGTGTTCATCTCAGTGTTTGTTTCTCTGCATTTGTGTTTCTCTGCGTTTTGTCACTTTCTGACCACCTTAGCCATGACGTCATAGACTCTCTCTCATCATATATTTTGAAGGTGAAGTACTGCGCCTGATATTAACGGACATTCTGACATTGTAATTTTTCCAAAATACAATAACGGCTCTGACGAGAAGTGGCACCAAAATGGGAATAAAAAAATTAATAAAAAATAAATAAAAATAAGAACAAAAAGATGATTGCTTCTGCAAATCACACAAATGAAAACTTACCAATTAGTTCCTTGTTTCTCACATCCAAGGCCATGTTTCTGAGTGCTGTGGCGACAGCACAAACCACACGGTCGTTATCAATCCTCAAAAGCTCCACTAGAATGGGCAGGCCTTTCTCTTTCCTCACTGCTGCACGGATATACACTGACCACTGCAAGCCACCAAGGACAACAGCACTTACACATGGGCTGTAAACTTATTTTCATCTACAGAAAATGCTGAGCTCTGATATAGTATTTGTCTAAAAAAAGTCATGTTTACAAAGTAAGCTTAAGTTAGAGCTTGAATTTAGAAGAGAGAAGACACTGATTTGCAAATTTGGCCTTCAGAAATAAGCTCAAATTTGGACTTTCCACAGGGTACTTCCATAGGGTATTTTATGAACAGTAAAGGGTGTCATACTGTAGATTACCATCACAGGTCAAATATTTGTAGTGAAGCTGTTACCGAATGTATATCAGTGACCGCTCCTACGGTGTGTGTGTGTGTGTAAATGATAAATATGGGCCAGAGCTCAGGAGACTACTGATTTTTAATACAGAGCACAACAGAAGAGCAGCTCGAGCTGCATGAATGTTGCACAAGTGTGACGATTATAGCGCAGAGTGACCTGGTTGTTCGTTGGCTCTGAGTGGGGTGGGATTACTCACTGGTTTTGGGGTGGGGCCTACCTTCCAGCTGCCCGCTGCAAGATTCTGTAGGGCCCCGGCAGCCCCCTCCAGCGTGTCAGGGTTGGAGCATTCCGACAGTAGTGTGAGGTAAGGCTTCACGATGGATGGATGCCAGAGCATCTGCAGGCCCTTCGGAGGATCACCAGAGTCTGGAAATGGCCCCACTCCATCCCACTGAGAGTGCCGGAAGAGAAACAAGTCCCATTAGAAGAACAGCTAGTTTGAATAAGCTAATTTTAATAACCAGAGAAACAAAACCATTTGATGTAAAAATTAAACAACCATAGCTTGATGAAATAATATGAAACATATGGCAAGATCTGAAGACGTGATAATCTGTTACAGTAAAAACAGTAATTTACCAAGCAGCAGCATTCAAGCTGTTCTTAACAGGGCTTCATTCATCACCTTCCCAGATGTGCATTTGCATCATTGTAAATGATCAGTCTACTCTCATACATTTTGCAATTTAAAAGCTACAAAAGAAAATAACACAACTTTATACCTCCCATTTCAGCCCACGCTGCTGCGGGGGAACTCGGCCATTGCCCTTCTCTTCCTACTGTTTTCAGAGCTTAAATGAAATCAGCCCACTAAAGTAAGTAATTATCTCCTGGGGGGGGGGGGTTGGTGGTTGGTGATGTGGGCCGCCTGAACGCTAAATGGTGCTAATTGCTTGCAGCTGCGGCACTTAGGCCTGTGGCCCACCTGATCATGGCTCTTCTTTTTCTTTTTCTTCTTGCCCCAGCAGCCGGAGCTCTCGGCGTCCTTCCCGCTGGCGTCAGTGCACAGCACCCCGTCCATCTCCTCGGAGCCCAGCTGCTGCCCCTGAGATGTCTCAGCTGCCAGCCGGTAGGACAGGTTCCTCAAGATACACACACAGTTCTCTATTGTCTTTTGGGTCCACAGGATGCAGGAAAAAGAGAAAGGAGAGACAGGTGAAGGAGAAGTAAAAATAAATACAACTTCTTATTAGGCAACTTCAAATTTGCAAGAATAGATCTGCACTGGAATATATGAATTAACATTTCAATATAAGTTAAGAAGGAACTTAATCTACCTGGGCTGACACTATTTTTGCTATGGCAAAAAGTACCACAATGTCTGTATGGACAAGTTCGGCTTATCCAAATGCCTCTTTTTCTTTCATTTTCAGGACACAATTTATCCTCTTCGAAAAGCTCATGCATTATTGCATCTGTGTTCTTAATAGTTTTTTGTTAGATTGGTCCTCTGGATGGAGTCCAGTAGAGAGCAAGGAAAGTTAATCCTATTGTCATGAACAGTGAGGCAAAACAAAAGAGAAGACTTTGATCTTGTAAACGGTTTCAGAGGGATTTAACTCTAACGGTCTTTTTCATTCTCTGACTGGTTCTCACAAAGTATTACTGCAGTAACAAAGAGGTCTCAAAATTCAAATAAAGTAGAAACTCAATATAGGAGGTGTCTAACTTTGTAACTTAATCTATGCAATTACCACAACCCACTCTTAATATTGAAACCACTAACACAATGGCAAAGGAGAAACACAGTAACACTATGGCAATTTCCATCAGAAGGAATAAAAACTAATGTGTGCATCTGTGCTAAAGCACTCCTCATATGCCTCTAGTGTCTGTAAACTGTATATTCAGTGATACTGTAGGTTTTTTTAATTTAACCTTAATTTTGTCTGTCTCCAGCAGCTGTCCTGGCTACAGAAAGGGCAACTCTCAATCCTCCAACACTCAAGACAGGGGCTGGTAAAAGGACAGTTTGTAGCCATCCCCAGAGTTTGCACGTTGGTAACATAGCAGAGCAAAGGGCCAGACCTTGCTGTCGATCTCACTGCTGCCCAAAGCAGTTTGGATGACATAGAGGAGCGCATCTGTTAGCCCCTCACACTCCCGCATTCTGCGTCGTGCTTCCTCTCCAGCAGAGCTCACGTTTCTAAGGAGAAAACCACAAAGACAGTGACTGTCATTATGTCACTGTGAAAACAGTGTAAAACAAACTGCCCTGAAAAGTATTTAGGCCTTTTGCTGACTATGGCCATAATCTAAAATAAGGAATAGTTTGGTAAACATCACATTCACATGTTGACTTGAGTTCCACTTTACATAAATGTAAATACTCAACCAAGATGTTTGGTCCCAATTAGCCTCAATTATGTCAATTTTTTAATTTTGTTCCGGAATATACATAACAGTATTTTATATGTGTTGGAAATTACATGAGCAAGTCTACATTGGCATAAAAAGGTACTGCCCTGGTCAAATTTAACCATTTAGGGTACAAAAAATATAAATGCATGCTTAAAGGTACACCATGCCACATAAGGTCCAACAACCTTGAATTACGTTGAGTACCTTGAGATGAAAAGATATCTTTCATAACTATATACTGGTAATATAACTAAGGGTTCTGAGAATATACCCTTCAGGGTACCATCAGTGACAGCATATGTATCCAGAAAGTTATGTTTTTACAGACTTAAGGCAGTTTGAGGAATGAGCATGTTAATATTTAGTTTACTATTTAGCTTCCAAATCGTGTTAACTCTATCAGAAAACATCAGACACAAAAAATGTTTGGGCTAATTGACTACATTTGAGGGGTTAAAACCATGCTAGTTTTATCACCAAACTAAAACTCCTATGAGGTTTTAAGAAAAGCATAAAACACTGAAGTAACAAAGACCTGAACATTGAATGCACAAACACTGTTTTTGACGTAAAACCTTTTTCGGACAGTTTTGGAATCAGGAGAAGGAAAAGTGCTAAGTATCTACTGTAAACTGTAGATCTAGCAGCTATACGCCTGCAGCATGTAGAGCTTCAGTATTGTCCAGGAGGACTCATCGGAGGCCGGCATCCCACACGCCAAGATGGTTTTGAAAAGTCAAAAGCTACATCCTGATCCCCCGGCACTTGCCAAGCAGTGTCTACCATGCATGCAGGTACCGTGGCAACCGCATTCAACCATTAAATATTCAATCGGGCTCCTGAATCCTCGGTCAGCCGTGAAACTGATTAATTAACACAAAGGGCTTAGGGGACAGCTTGGGCCAGCAAGCTCACATCCAACATGACTCAGCACTTCCTGCACTGCCAACCTGCTGTCTCAAAAACCGAGGGAGTTGTCTATGCGCTCCAATCTCGACAACTTTTAATGCCTAGTCATGGTGAAAGAGGCATGGGGTGGGAAGGTGCATATCATTCTGCTGAGCACCAAACATACTAAAAGACAGTGGTTCCTAATCCTTGTCCTAGAGTAGCTCAGCCTTGCATATTTTCCTGTTTTTCCTTCTCTATTACACCAGTCCCAATTAAGCATCTAATTAAGTCAGATACATCTAACCAGATGTATTGCTTTGCCAGGAGTACATTCAGAGACTTTGCCTTGGTATTCTTCAACTCATAAAAATCACAGGTCCATGTTGGGCAGTAAAATGAATGAGAATGTGTAACTGCTTTCTTTAAGCTACTGTGTATTCCATAACTGAATAAAGGAAATACAACCAGAGTAAAGGCCTTTACACACCAATTGTAATTTATTTGCTATGGGGTGTGACGAGACGCTCAGCTCAGCTCATGAGATGATACTCAATATTGGGTTCACGAGAATGAGATGAGATTTTAACTTTGAAAAAAGCCTTTCATTTGACTAAACGTCAAAAACACAAAACAGTTCATGTGCAATTATTAAGCTTAAATTATCATATGCAGTAACAACTGCAGTAACAAGTTTCTGGTGCAAATTCAAATGTCTGGCTCCTCTTGTATAATACTTTCACTAGTTTCATCCAACCTTGCATCCAACTGTGCATGAACTCCTGACTAGTTGAAGCTCTGTGTGACCTTCTAACTTCATTATATTTGAAGTGAAAACAAGTGCAAATTATAAATCAAAGTTGTACACCGTCAGTGCTCAAAGTACAGACTGACCAGATTTTTCTTCAAGCATGATAGGAGCCCAGGACCTGAGATGGTTATAACTATAACTATGTCTCCTGCAGTTGAAAAGACAAGATCACTTGGGACAAAGATCACAGAGACGGACAGGTATGCTTAAAAATGTAGAGACAGCAAAGCATATGGTTCTGTGGTGGTTCTGGTGGTGTCTTTGCATACTGCTTGTGTTAGCTGGCACTATTTTCTGACAGTCTTGCAAATTGTTCATGACTTGTCGGCCACTCTTTGGCCACTTGCTAGAAATGACTAATGGTGGAAATGTTCCTCACAAATGATTTACAAGTGCTGGGAGCGTCTTCTGCGAGACGCAGAGTGCAGCATGGAGTTCTGCTGCACTCTGCGTCTCGTGCGAGCCTAGAGAGATAGATAGATCTTTAGAGGTGCATAGAGCCAGTTTATACAGTCAGGTTCTAACACTGAGAAATGCTACCGTGAAGCAGAGCACAGGCTACTTCAGATTGTGCCATGCTTACAGCTTGTGGTGATTCTGGACAGTTCTGATGTTTCCTAGCTTTAGATAGCATTCTGCAAACTGCAAATAGCACAGATAATCCAGTGTCCAACGCAAGACAGCACAGATAATCCAGTGTCCAACGCAGGACAGCACAGATAATCCAGTGTCCAACGCAGGACAGCACAGATAAACCAGTGTCCAAAGCTAGGTAGCATAGATAAACTAGTGTCCAACGCAAGATAATGCAGATTAACTAGCTTCCCTAACGCTAGGTAGCACCGAATCCCAAGACTGTGGAACTGCACATGCGCAGAAGCGCACGGCAGCACATCTCGATGGCTAGCATGTTTAGACAGAACACCAGACTGGGTTAAAGTTACGTGGTGTGATTAATCAGCCTACGTTTTTTTATGTGTTATTATCTGTGATTAATTGATCAAATAAATGTGTTAATTCGGCACCCCTAATATACATATAGCATATCAAGTCACATTAAGCTCTATATATACATACACATATGGGTGCCAGAACCACTTTTAAAAATAATTTGTTTTGCACACCCCCTCCACTTTTCCACCTAGCGAGTGCAGCTTGCGCACCCCACATTTTGTTAATATTTTTTGTTGACAAAAAATCTTTTTTTCTTACATTACCAGAGCCAACCTCTACTAGCACACTGAACTTTTGCACGTACTATGGTCATTTATTGCTAGACTTTATCATTATAAAATGTACATTTATTTATGCACTACATAAATAAATGTACATTTTATAATGACAAAGACCATTTTTGTTTGTTACAGCTCTTCACATTTAAAGTCCATGTTCTGGCCAATTAATTTTGTATTTGAGAACACAAGCATTCAACTGTATATCAAAATAATACTCTAGGAGCAGTATGGGGAGTGACAGCTATAAGTATAAAAAACAAAAAAAACCCAACAGATGATAGCACATCAAAACAGTGCAGAGTCATGGCCAATGTAGCGAAAATTAATAGCCAACTAGCCCGCATATTAGGAGCAAAAATGCCTGACAGACTGCCAATTGTTTCCCTGTGTCTGTTCTATAATCATGCAGTCTCTGACACACATCCAGAACTATAGAATCCTATAATGAAGCTCCACAACAGATTCTGTCCCCTGCTGAACTGGCGGAATCAGATGCTATATTTTCATTCTGAAAACATAAAATAGACAAAAAAATAAAGAACTAATATAAATCATAACAACTTACCACAACTCAAAAAATTAGCAAATGTAACAGAAACCTATTTACTCAAACCAATTAACTTCCCTTATCAGGCAGAGTGTTCCCTGCAGGCCACCAAGCTGATTAGCAAATTTATTTCAGCAACAAAAAAGTCTAGTACACCCTGACACTTGCTAAACATTATATGCCACTTGGTTTGGAAAAGATGCAATCCTATGAAGTACTGTACACTCTGTTTGCAAACACCTGGTCTAAATGATAGCCTAATAGGGCAGTAAATCTTTCTGAACAAAGGCTAAGCCACTTAAAAGCCAGGGACAGTAAGCAGCATAAGATGCTCTCTCATTACACTCTACCTAAGGAAACACCCATTGGTGCCAAGTATGTATTGGCCATGCCCCATGAACAACAGCTATAGAGGCTCTGTATATTTGAATTCAGATGAAGATGTGTTTAAATGTTTGTGTGTGTGTATACATGAATATGCACTAATCAGCCATAACATTAAAACCATTGACAGGCGAAGCGAAAATATTTATTATCTTGTGATGCTGGCAACTGTGATATATTATGCAGCAAGTAAACAGTCAGTTTTATAAAAGCTTGAGATCTGAGAGACTTTGACACAAACTGGGAACTGTCCAACACTGAAAAACCTTTTAATGGGAAGTGAGCATCAGAACTGGATCATGGAGCAATAAAAGAAGGTGGCTGGGTCAGATGAACAACATTTTCCTTTCCTTTTGTGAATTGCTGGGTGTGTGATGCTCTGGGCAATGGACAAAATTCATGTGGATGTTACTTTGATAGCACCTATCTAAACATTGCCCCACCTCTCAACTGTGCGTGCGTGTGTGTGTGTGCGCTTGCGTGCGTCTATGCTGGACACTTTACCTGAGGCAGCCAGTGGCATTACGGAGCACCTGTGAGGAGTGCAGGTGCAGCTTGCGCTCGTCTTGGAGAGGAGAGGAGTCCCAGCCTGAGTGAGGGATAATGATGGTGTTGGTGAGCACTGCCAGAGCATCCTGGATTATAGGCATCTTCAGTGCATCACACGAGGACAAGTTCCACAGTACTCCTGCATAAACCCAGACAAAAATACCAACAGTGAGTGAAGCATGCTTCCAAAACAGCTACACACATACCCGCCAACACATCAACACAAGTGGTATACCGATTGCCTTAAAAGCTATAAATAACCTATGAAAAACATCTTAATCAACTAAAATAATGTGTAAAAATGTTCTGAAATGCTGTGTTGTAAGCAGAAGTTGGAGCTTCCAGAAGGGCAGAGAGTGTGGTACACACAGCTGATCTGCCGAGTCCCGTGAGGCAACAGCCAGTATGCACTCTGAAAGCCCACAGGAGGGGAGCAGCAGCCTAGGATGCTCCTTGCTGGATGAAATTGACTTTGATGGTAGCCTAGTAGTTAGGGTGTTCGCCCTGCGATCAGGAAGTCGTGGGTTCGATTCCCAAGACTGCTAGTGGCA
>JBBJLS010000011.1:16137828-16161882 GCA_037577275.1 Bryconaethiops microstoma
CACACACCCACACACACTCACACACACACACACACACACACACACATACATACACACACACACACACACACACACATTTAAAGCAGTTTAACCCTGTCCATTACATGCTGAAGTGATGTTTGTATCCTGCATGACACACAGTACAGGGTAGCTAATCATAACAGAGATCACTTACATACAGCTAAATTTTTGCAGATACAGACAGCCTCTCTGGTGATATGAGAAAGTCAGGCTTGCAAGACTATGCTTATAGGAACCCCTCCCTGCTGTGTGCGCAACAGTGTGGCCACCAGGCAGGGAAGCTGAAATCCCTCGGTACAAACTACTGTAACATTTGGATAGCCACTTGGCTGAGACTAACTCTGCTGCTTGTGACAGCTCTTTCTTTTGGGCCTTTGTTCTGGTTCAGTCAGGTGAGCCTATCTTTCAGCCCCATGGCAAAAACATTAACACCACAACAGCCGGCGCCAAACTGCATCCCTTCAGCTCAAACTGCACCCCAGGGCCTCTGGCAGGGTGTGGCTGCGCTTCTCATGGACCACTGACTGTGTTGCATGAGGAAGGCAAAAAAAGAAGACAAATGAAAGAATCATAAATTATGCACAGAGGATGCCTGACCGAGTGTGATTATTAGAAAGAGCTAATGGAGCGGTATTTTGCAAAGGACAGGGTCTATGTAAATTTGATGCAGCCCAGGTAGAAGAAAAAAAAAAGTGTGCACCCAAGCCATGCTGAAGGAAAAAGTTGGAAAAAGGACTAATATGTGCCAAAAAAGAGCAAGGGAATAAAATTGTTCTGATGAGTCATCCGCCCACTCAGACAAAGTTGCTTTTTTGGATATAAAAGGCACATAGACAGCTGAAACGCTAGGGTAATGACATGTGAGGGAATTTTCACTCTTCTCTTGCTCTCGTAAAATTGCACTGATGTCTGGTTCCTCATTTCACTTGGAGCCATGAGTGTGTATTCTGCAAATTTACTACGCACTTGACAGCGAAGTGACAGAAACAAAATATTTGTGTGTCGTACAACTAGCTTGGGGTAATCTGTGCACGCAGAGGGACATGTTGAATACACTGAATGTGGTAAAAAGGATGGAGCTTATCAGTCCATGTAATTGCTGAAGCCCTGGCTTGTGGTTTAGTCACTGAAGTGTGCACAGTGTTGAAACAAGCACGCTAATGAGTCTGTGGCTTCCCTACTTCCTCTAGTTGTTCTTTCAAAGCACTGCATAGTTTCCCTACACATAGATAATGTATAGCTTATGCAACGAATGGTTTGCCTTCTGGTACAGCAATATTAGTGGGTATGGCACATAAACAACAGCTAGGACAAAATTTGGGCCTTGAGATGGCTGCAACTAATGCTCTTAGATATTCAATATCCATTTTTATAGACAGCCTTATGTCAGTCAGGAATTAATTATGTTAGAGATTATTTATGGTTTGAGGCAGGTGTGTAGTGATTTGGACATACAGATTACAGACTGATGATTGGTAGTGTAAATACTTTAAGTATTTGTTAGCTACCCTAGTTAGCTCCAGTGCACAAGTAATCAAACAAAGTTCAGACAACAAACATGTCTTGGTTAATTAACTGCATTTGGGGCAAAGGGGAAAGTTATATAAAATTGGTCCTCAGTCAAATGATAGAACTGATGTTGCACAAAGCTGCAAAATGCATGCATACATCCTGATCCAGTTCAAATGGGTTTAATGAATTTAGACATTCATTTTTTGTTTTTACATGTTTCCTGAGTCTCTTGCAACTAGACGACAATAAAATGACAAGTTTGTAGTGGGCTCTATATTCTACAAATTCAGATGTTTGCATTACAGTAAGTCATAACATCACTGAAAAACAATAGTTGATAATATTGTGAATATAAAGCAGTGGAAAAGAAAAACAATAAGTTGGAAATAAATCCACAGAGTAACACCAATAAAAGAGCAAATTTACTCCAGGACCCCAAATAAATGTAATCCTGTTTGAATAGGGCTCAGGTCTGACTAACTTTGTTTTTATTATACTGTAAAGCATTCCCCAACTGCAATATGTACCAACACTATCACATAGTCTGATATTCTTTATATCTGTTCAGATCATCCATCCCTAACACTCTGCTCTAATCATAGCCCAGCATGGATCACAACTACTGTAATCGTTTGCTTTCTGTGTCAGGGTTATGGGTTAATTCTCACAGCAGTAACACACATTGTAGTAGAATGAGTCACTGGCATAATGTTATGACATTTCAAAAAGAGGGATTATGATCTGAGAGAGTTGCTAACAGTCACATATATATGACATGGGCAGCTGGCAGCAGTACAAAATGAAGCGACTGTAGCAGGGTGTGAGGGGCTGACCTATCACTGACTCCTCTTTAGGAGATGGAGTGGTTGACAGCATTGGCAATTCAATGCACTAGCATGAACAGCCCCACTGGGCAAGTTGAGGTCAGAAAGTGCCTCCGTCAAACTCAGTGACCGCACAGTCTCCTGCCACTGACACTTAGGGTGTGAAGCAGAAAGTCAGCATATTCTAAAAGCAATACTGATCTGAAACCATGATCATCCTAGGCTCGCATTCAACGATGCCTGTTGCATATGCAGTTTCACCACTAGATGCCACAAGCATACTAATGAGCTTGTGCAGAAGTGTTTAAAAAAAAAAAAAAATTAACAGCTTAGCACCCTATGGACCTGTCTTGTAACTTACATACATGCACTAGTCACTCTTGTTTAGAAGGCTGAAGATTTTCCACAAAGGGGAGCTGTTAGCACTTCAGTAGCTTTTGAAATGGAAGAAACACCAGCAAGATCTCATGAATGTTTGTATGTTTATAAAGTTTATGTATATGAAGGTCTGAAGCCATACTTAGCGCGTATGTATGTGAATGCACGGTGCATTTGATGCTACCGCAGTTGCTGCAAAATAGTTTTCTGTTATAAGAAAAGTTTACTTTTCAGTAACAACACTTCATCTGGGTTGCACAGATTGCAGGCAAAAAAAGTACCAGGAGTGCAATGGAAGAGTGATGCTGTGCATTACTGACACGGTAAATCTTGTTTGTCCTTGTTTTTCAAAATCAAAAGTGAAAAACAGGAACAGTATCATAAAAGTGGAAAAACAATAAATAAAATAAATGGCTTTTAAATAACCTTTGTTTCAACACTGATTCATTTTCTTTCTCAGTCTTTGACAAAGTATTTATGCTTCACTACTAAGAAAACTAAGAATTAATGTACATAGTTGCAGCCAACTCAGATTTTTATTTAAACACAGCAGAAGATTAATGCAAATATATTATGCCAATCTGAAACTCTTTCTTTTTGAAGAAATGCATAATGCACCAAGGCAAATACCGAACACACACTAGTGCTAAACACTACATGAAATCTGATACACATCCAGATGACTACTTGTATACCTTGTTTTATGAATAACTGGACAAACTGGGTTTGTTACATTAACATAAGATCACATTTGCTATGTCTAAATAAAATGGGGAAAATCATGCTGAAACATAAAACAATAAGGAATGATGGAGCAGAAAAAGCTGACACAGACGTAATGTGATGCTCTCCAGCAAAAGGACAAATTAATCATATAATCCAGGACATCCCTTACTCTTTGGGAACCAAGACACTGGCACAGCCTGGAGTAAGACACTGTCCATACAGTCTCTATTGAAAATCTACCAATTGACTAATTCATCCAGTTGACTATGGAAGAACTCAAGAGTTCTTCCAAGATGTTTTTATAAGAAATCTAATCTCTTTAAACACACTAAGGAATTGCCAGACGAGACATGGATTCAGATTTACATTGAATCAGCAAAACTACTACAAAATTGGTCCTAATTTTCCTTTATTCTGTTTCATAAGATTCAAATGAAATTTTCTGTAGAGCTACTCTTATCTTTATGGAGCGATATAATAAATATCATTCATGCAGTGCTATCTGCTGTTCTCTAGTGCTGTATCTGTTCTGTCATTGCTTTCTGAATAGAGAGGAGAAAAGAGGAGAGACTGTGCAGATGAAAAGGAGAATGTAAAATAAATGCTGGATTACTTTGTCATTCTTTGTTCGGCTTGATTTTGATTCCAGACAAGGAATTCAGGGTCGTACCTATCAGGAGACAGGCAGAGAGAGAAAAAAAGAGAGAGAGAGAAAGGGTAGGTGGCTGGCACAAAGGGGTTTGACATTTTAAAAAAAAGAATGTATTGATTTTAAGTTTCTTTTTTTTCCCTCACACAGCGGAAACACATTACACACTTGCATTTGGCTCTGGACATGCACTTTCAGGTTTCTTGTTTGTGTTTATTAAAAGGGGGTCTCAAACATCACAGAAAACCTCATGTACACAGTCCTAAAAAATAAATAAATAAATAAATAAATAAAAAAATCCTGAATGGACCTGAACAGTCAAGCTTAGGTCTTGGTGTTGCTAAATGGGAACATCAAAGCACATTATGCCTATTAAAGAAAATGTTGGCTGACTTTGTCATCACTGAGCTGTACAAGCTATGCATACATGCCAATAAGCTTGATGAACATTTTATTAAGGGCTGCAAAGACAGAATGGATCAAATTACATTACTCGCGTGCAGCATGAGAATGACTTAATGAAACTGGTGGAAATGCAGCCATATCTAATATTAAAGCATTGATGTGCTCCACTGAGTGATGATCAAACTTTGGTCTCCTATGTGTCTTCAATTACTGGCCTGTTTTTGACAACACAATGACAACACATGACTATTTTCACTCCTAGAGAGTGAGAATATGTGAAGCAGTAAAGGCTACTGTCACAACAAAAATGTATCACCATGAGGAGACTTGCTGAATGGTAATTTTAGGGCTGTCATAATTACTTGATTATTCAATTAAAGAAACGCATCCTAAAATGCACAACCGGCTTAGTGATTAGCAGTTTGAATGATTAAACCACGCTCTGCAGCCTGAACTTATTAGTGCTCAAGTTGCTTTTGACTCGATGCTTGAAAGTGTGTTCAGATCAGAGCTGCAGATTATTAGATATGCAGATAGAGGAGTCTGATGACATTTCCATGTAGGTAGACAACAGCAACGACATGTAAGCCAGATTTTTTTGCTATTTAAGGTAGTTTACTAAACACACAGCGGAGTTCATTTTTCACCATGAAGGTAGGCAAACAATTTTTTTTCACTACTGATAATTTGGTGAGTTATTTCTGTTTGTATAGATCTACTTGTATAGATTAATTGAAACATTTCATAGATTAAACGAAGCAGCAACATTTTTCAGCTAGCCAGTTTTCTCTGAGTTTTCCATTTTATTCTCCGCTCAGATATCCTAACTAGTGACTGAACCAAATTAACCTGTTTCCCTTTGTATAAATGCAGATTAGCTTTTCAGATCTTTTGGCTCAGCCTTTAAAGAAATAGGTCACTGTAGCAATGTAACCATTAACCACGAGTATTAAGTTGTTTTTATAACCTTGTAGACTATCATGTATTTTGTTAAAGAATTATAATGAAAACGATCAATTCAAATTCAAATTCTCATTATGTTTTTACAATATAATAACTAAGATGTCTATTCACATTTCAGTGCCCATTTTCCCTTCAGCCCTGGACTAATATGTAAATTATACTTTGGCTTATGATAAAAGGTCTTGTTTTACATAGTGATCAATAAGCCTCTAATTCTAAAAGTTAAAAAAGAATGAATCGATAAAATAATCAGTCAATACATAACTCCCAATATAATCTACAGTATAAGCCATAGCATGTTTTATTTTCTTAGAGGCTAGCTAAATTTCTGATTAATTACGCAGAAAAAAAAGGCTTCTCATTACTTTATTATACATCATACTTCACGGCCCTATCGTGAATCCCAATTGCATTTATAACATGCATAACATATATCATTTCATATCAGACCCACCCTTTAATACACCAAAGCTTAGAAACGAATCAAAATACATGTTTACCTTAAGAAAGTTTCAAACAGTAAAAAAATCAACTGTGCATGTTGTAGATTTGGCTGCAGCCAGCAAATGCAGTGCATCATACATCATTTGGTTCTCATTCCACTGGCAGTGTGCACACACGAGAGAGAAACTAAAACATGACGGGTAAACGAAAGGGATGACAAGAAATCAACAAAATAAACAAGGTCAACGCAAAACAATAGAAAGAAATCACACAGCCCTAGTACAAGCTTGCACTCCATGATATAAAGGCTCTGTGGCCTCTCAGCTTAACCAATCCAGAAATGCACTTAATAGCAATATAAAGAGGTCAGAAACTTTGTAAAACATTTATAACTCATTTATAACATCTCTCAGTCAAACCATGCTTTGCTGACACTAAATCATAACTATAATGTATGCACCGTGCAATGTGAAGATTGTAGACATGAATATTGTAATTGAAGTGAGCAGCGTAGGTGGCTTCAGGGCAGTCTGAAAGTGAAGGGACTGTTGAGTGCACTCTAACCCATGCTATGCAGTGCTTTCAATAACACTGTGTGAATGTGCAACTTCTTATCTCAAAACTAATCACCCACTGGGGCCACATGAGCGATAGCTCCACCTTAGCTCTCCCAAGCACATTGCTGGCTGAGGGAGCCGGTCAGTGTCTGCATATCAAATAACGGAGCCTCTCACCTGGGGTCCTTCTGGATGCTGTCCACGGAGGGTGACCTGACCAGCGTGGCCTCAGGTGGCAGTGTGGGACCTGACTTGCTGTAGGGTGAGTCTGCTGAGGGACAGAACTGCAGAGTACGGTATGGGTTGGCATAGTCAGCTGCAGAAACCGCAGGTCCAGAGGCGTAGCCAGAGCGAGGGAAGGTCCCTGTGGCATTTTGGCTGCCTGTGCGCTGCAAGGGGATGGGGTCAACACCAGGGGAGGATGGGGCTAGAGTAGGAGAGTATGGACAAAACAAATAATTCAGGACCTGCTCACAGAAATGGTTCATTGGATCTTTAGGGTGTCGCAAGGGAGTGATTACAACAGGTACACAAACAAACACACACACACAGATATGTACAGTGTAAAAGGAGATGGGCAAGAGCCAAGCACGAGTATTATGAGGAGAAAACAAGAAGAAGACAGACAGAGTCAAACAAAGCAAGGCCACAGAACAAATACCATACTGTAGTAATGCCATGTAAAATGGATTATTTGAATGCTGTCAATCATCAAACAAGCCCGTCTGGATGTCTGGACTGGTCAGGATGCTCACAGAAGACAACAATTTTGCGATTTGTTAGATGGCTCATTAACATATTGCAGACTTCAGTATAACCAAACAGCAAAGACTAATCTTGCAATAAAAAGTAACAAATGATATCAGCCCTACCACACTCACTCCATACACCCATTTCACCTGAAGGACACTGTCAGATTTATATTACTTTCTAGGCTTGACATGGGCATCAGCAATGCAGATTCTGTTTGCCCTGATTCTTTGTCTGGACTTGACTTGCTTCCCAAACCCCATCACGTCGTGCTATTCATCCTGATTGCAGAGCTTTCCAGCTGAGCTGAGCTCTAAAAAGCAGAGCTGTGCTCCAACCACTCGCAGTTAATGTGACAAGCTGGATTGCAGACAAATGTCTGCCAGTAAGGCCTCTCTCTCAGCTACTTTGAATTTTCAGTTAGGTTGGGCTTAAATGGACTTACCCAGTCACTGTTGGCCTGGCAGATGCTAATCCTAAATATTTATTGTTTTGTGTCTGTGTGTCTCAGGTTAGATGCAAATTTGGAGGTTAAAATAGAGTACACACATTTGTCTAGATCAGTGGTCACCATATCTTCTCCTACTTTTTCCTCCACTTCCTCCTACACGCTTCAATTAGCATCTAACATGATGTCCCTCCCTCTTACTTAATGCTCCAGCCTACAGCCCTTAATCTGTTGCAGATTGTGGCTGGACTTCTCAGGAAGGTAGATCTCCAGGACCAGGGTCGGTGACTATTGATCTAGACATATATTCAAAAATTAGTGACTTTTTAAAAAACAAAAATCTAGTGATTTGATGCACACCATACTGTGTCAAGAATGAATACAACCAAATCTGTCACAGTCTTTTTTACCTTGGCCCTGGCTGAAGTTCCTCAGAGGGACTTTCTGATAGACTCTGTCCTCATAGATAGGGTCAATGTGGTGTTCGGGGGACTGCAGGGGGCGCAGCTCCCCACCCAGGTGGCTGTGCTGGCTGCTGTAGGAGCCTCTTGAGCCTAGTTACAAAACATACATACCTTTATGCATTATCTTATCATTATAAGGGAGATCAACTTTAAAGAATAAAGCATTAGATCAGGCCAGACATGTTTGATGTAATTTAAATTAGCATTGTGCAAAGTGAATGCCTAATTCATTACAGACTTGCCTCAAACTCTGTTAATAAGACTGTTGTTTTCCACATTCAGTTTTCATTATGCAATTTTGTGAAGTACAGTAAACCCCCGACTATCGCAGGGTTACGTTCCAAGAGCACCCGTGTATAGTGAAAAAACGCAATGTTGTGATGTGTTTAAAAAAAAAAATTTTTTTAATAAAAATGCCTATTTTTATAGTGTAAACCCTAAATATGCCCCAAAATATACTTTAATTTAATTTACCACTCAGCTTAATACATTACCCTTAAAGAAAATGTGAAGGTAAATCCGTATTTGTACAGTACAGTGAACTGTTCTCTCACGCAGTGTTAGAATACGGATATTACCCCTATACACACTGTACTATAATTCATGCATGCACGCATAAGCAGGGTAAATACAGTAATAAATTCATTTTACTTACAGTAATAAAAATACAGGGCTTTAAGAAGAACAACGAAAAACAGAAGAACAATCGAGACTCTCCACGGGGCAAATTCTGGACTGCATCAGCTACAGATGCGTCACAGGGCAGCTTTCTTTGTGTTCTCTGGACAGTACCAAAAATGTATAGTTATATTTTATATGAACTGTAGCTGAATTTACGTTAATATTTAGGTTACAAAATTTGTAAGTCATAATTTTCTATACTATTTCATGCATTTTAGTGCTAAATTAAGTGCTAAAAAAAAAAAAAAAAACGCGGAGGATACCTGCAGTTTCCGCGCATGTGTGGGGGTTCCGTGAACAATTATTAGTTTGGTTCTCAGAAAAAATCCGCGAGAGATTGAAACCGCGACTGCTTATCCACGAATATGCAGGGGTTTACTGCATAGCCTTCAATCACAATATTGGACATTTATTTTTCAAACTAATCTCTTAAAGACTATTTTGCCAGTGTAGTATACAACTGCATCAAAAATAACAGGATAACTCTTTATTAGTCCCATGGGTGGGACATTTGCATTGTTGTAGCAGCGAAGTGGACAGAACAAAAGATGAAAGTAGAAGCATCATAACCAATACAATAAAAACGATAGAATTTGAGAGTATAATATTAAACACTGTACACTACACAAAATGGTCATGGGTTTAAATCCCAGGACTGCCACTGACCACTGAGGTACACTTGAGCAAGGTACTGCCCCCCCACACACTGCTCTCTCTGTGTCTGGTGATGTGGCAGTCACCACATAAACAATTTCCTCCGGGATAAATAAAGTTTTCTGATTCTGATTCCTGGGCTCTGTGCTTCACTTGAGTGAATGGGTTAAACGCAGAGAACTGTTTCGTTCTGTCCACACTGTGTGCTGTCAAACTGGTACGCGGTATTCACCCCACAAATGCGCACCTAATTTGATTAACTTCATACTGTGTGACTCTGCAGACTCATGCAGGTTTTCGTCAAGAATGCCTGTGTACACTTTTGAGTTCATGATCCCATCAATAAACACAAGCTTACTGACACCACTGCAAGAAAAACAGCCCCAGACTTTGACATTTATACCTCTGTGCTTTACAGTCTGTCTGGAATTTTTCTCCAGGCTTTATCCACACAAAGAGTCAACCATTAGTTTAATGCTGTGCAAAAAGTGGTTTCTCAGAAACAAATTATTAGTGATTTATGAAGTGTTCTAAAAAAATCAACACATTTTACCAAAAACTTTTTGGGACCATGGTAAATCTATGTTTGGCTTGGCAGGACAAGGTTACACCGTTTGAATGTAGACTTATTCATCATGGTTATCCAGGCAGCTGCTACACAAAAACCATATCTATGATGGATCATTTATACTTGCATGTACACCCACTTACATACTGAAATTATGCATACAACATATACAAGTGCTAAATTTTGTGGACAGTACTCACAATGGACGATGTACTATAATACACAAAATCAATGATATGTATTGCACTGTAAAAATCACATAAGATGTACAATCCTCTGATGCAGTGTAGTGCAGTGCATGTACCTGCCAGGCTGCCAGGCCTCTGTAGCGTAGCATTGGCATACAGGTCATGGGAAATTTTGTACTGGTCAGAGGAATGCAGCATGCGCTTAGTAGGTGACAGGGTGGCGTAGCTGCCCACAACTGAGCTGAGCTGGTGGAGGGGGGAGGAGCTGGAAGCATTGCCCTGCCCTGACACAGTGTGTAAGGGGGAAGAGGCAGAGCCCCCTCCACCTGCCATATTGATGGGTGAGCTGGTGCTGTAGGACTTGGCCAGGCGGCTAGGAGACTGTTTGGGTGAGGACACACGCTGCAGAGTAGCATAGCTGGGCATGTCAGAGGCTGAGCCGAGCCTCTGCAGCTTGGAGGGCGAGCCCAGGGCCTGCATGGAGAGAGGGGAGCTCACGCGCTGGGCTGGCAACGTGGCGCACGAGTAGTAGATGGAGGTGGCAGGCTGGGCATCAGGCAGGTGGAAAGCACTAGCATGGCTCTGTGCAAAGGAGTCTCGGGACTGGGCAGAATCAGCACTTGCCAGCTGGGTGGCACGGTTTGACGTCACCTAGAAGCAGTTACCAGAGAAGAATAAATTAAATTTCCAGCTCATGTTTCTATTCCTCTTTCTCTTAAGACAAGACGACAGACTCCAACATAAAGCCTTGACATGCCCAGTAGCTAATGCAGCTAATGGAAGATTATACCTCACTATTTATTATTGTGTATACTAAATCATCACACACTTCAAATCACACTGAGTCAATTGATCTTAAATACACTTGCTTGTGCGGTTTCTGAAACTGTATGATATGCAAAGCTAAAGAAGCAGACTTTGAATACATACAGGTTTAAAATTAAACTTTTTTGTGAAATATCACTTTAAACTTATATCACCAAAACTTCCTCTTGACTAGCACTGTGAAAACAATACTGTTTTCAAAATAGTATTGACAGCTGAGCCCTACCTGATTATAGCTGTGCACGGCTCCTCCCACCTGACCACTGCGCGGAGGGGGCTGGGAGGCTGACGGGTCACCCAGGGCCAGGGTCTGGTTGCTATGGTAACCAGCTGAATAGGGGAAGGTGCCGTCCTGGTTATTGAGCTGTAGAGCACTCTGAGACAGGATGCCTGGTCCTGGGTGAGGGGAGACAAACATATATGATATTAGTGACCAGTTACAGTAATTCCTCCTCCTTCTCTTTTTCCCTCACCATGATACTCCCATAGTGCAGTGTTTTCTCTCTCTTTGACAGACTACCTTGGTTTCTCCCACAACGTTTACTTGTTTTCTTGCTTGCCATTTCTCCAACACTGATTTTTAGCCTCCATCCTCCTGCTCTCCATGCGTTCCTCTGCTCTCTCTCTCTCACTTGGCCCTGTCTCTCCCAGGCATGGCGAGTGGAGATGGATGGAGTGGGCATGTATAATTAATCAGGGCTGGAGAAGTCAGCAAGCTCATGCGCTGAATAATGGGGCCAGCAGGAGCAGAAATCACGTTTCCCTGTCCACCCCTTTCTCTTCCTCTCAACAGCCACCACTGCTCTCTCACTCGACACAACACAGGACGAGGTGAAAATGCTGAAAAAGTTTCGGAAGTGCAACTGATTCTGCAGTACAAAGTCTGGTTGAAATCCTACAAAAGCTTCTGCTCTGAAGAACCTGTCAATAAACGTTTCCTAAGCGATAGGTGCCTATCAACACCACACTGTGGTGTCTGTTGTTACCGGGGCTGCTGCAAAATGGTCGTATTGACAGAGCCGACAAAGACTGGACAACGAAAATCTATTTTTGTCACAATAGATAAGCTAAACCTGAGAGTTTGCGTCAGTTTTGGAGGAGCAAGTTAGAAAAGTCGATACTGGTTCAGAGTCAGCCAAAACAGTCCATATGATCTCAGAAACCCAAAAAACACAGAACAGTGCACTTTAAAAGCACCTGAAAATGACAACTAGGTCATTTCAAACTGAGCCAGTAACATCAAGAATTAGGCAACTGAAACCTTTTTGAAAATTCCTTTGGTTTACTATTAATACCACTTTAGATACTCTGAGCATCTGTAGCATAAGGCTCGGGTTTCATAAATGTGTAATTATACTTAGACTGTGTCCTCAGCCATCTTACAGTCCATTTGTGTCGTGTTCTGCTGTCAGGTAGGATGATGGTTAGATGGACTGCATTCGTCCAGGTGGCTGGTGTCCAAATATGCCTTATCTTTGCGGAGTTTTATCTCTCGGTTTCCTGACCTGCATTTCAGATATAGCCTCTCAATATTTCATCAGCCTACTATTTTACCAGACGAGCACAGAGAGAAAGAGTAAAAGAGAAAGGGAGAGAAAGAGATAGAGAGGAGAGAGAGCACAACTATTGCAAAGTACATGCCCTACCAGTGGGCTCAGAACAGTAAACACAGGTTGGGGAGAGAGGGGGAAAGGTTGCCCTTCTATCTCGGCTTATCACTCGATACATAACAGTATGTAACCTTCTAAACCCACTCAGTGTTAAATCCATTCTGTTGAATCATGACTGCTGTCCTAAACTCTTTTTCGGTTTTAATTTTCTAAATCATTTGAAAACAACAGCTGCTGGCAGTATACCAATAAAACAACTGAACAAAATAAACCTACTGTAGAATACACTGTTGTAAGTATCAAAGGGAAACCTATGTGCTTCTGATACTCAGCACCCCTAGAAGCTGTAGGACATGTGGACCAACTGCAGTCAGTATACTGCTAGCTTTCCTCAATTGGAATAAAAATGCATTACTTTAAATGCACAATAAAGTGAATAATGTTTTTCTTCCCCTTGTAAAGTTGCCATTTTGGAAATACGAGGTTTTATTATGATTGGAACTATACGCTACTCTATCCTTTAGAAAATGAAATTGCTATGAAACTTGAAATGTCAACAATGTAAGTAAGACACTTAAAGAATGCACTTTTTTATGACATTTAAAACAAAGATGTTTAATGTATCAAAGCCAAATACTTTCCCTAGGCCACACATGATCTAAGTAAAAAAGAGAGAGAAAATGTCTAAGTAGTTTCTCAACCATCTTTAGTCAAATACCAATGAGAATTACATTTGAAAGCAGCAGACATTAGCTAAGAGGCTTAGCTGAACTTTTCTGCTTTTCAGGCTGCTCTGTACATATCTCTTCCTTTCAGATGGAATCGGCCTGATCTATTCAGCGCAATGAATGCACGTGATTACATCGGAGTGTCATTATTTGATGTTTATCTCAGTTTTAATTTATTTTTTTTTTACCAAATTGAGGCCATAAAGAAAACCTACAAACTACAAGTGGTGTCAATAACCCGAAGCAGAGTAAGTCACACATCCAGCTATTGACATTCATAATGTGGCATGACAGGTAGTTCTCTGTGGCGCATCTGCCGAATAGTGCCGAGTGCGAGGGTTCTCCCAGTGAAAGGAGGTGAATGCCAACCACAGAGGGAGCAGGCCCTGAGGAGTGAACACCTGCAAGCTTCCATTATCTGCTCTTGCATCTGGCACATTCAATTCTCACTCCCATCTTGCAGATTCACTTCTTACTTCAACCTATGTTTATATGGCTTTATTTGTCTATCAGCAGAAATCATGACTATACCTCTTCAGGTAAATGCATCTCTACTTGATCTGAGAGTACCACAGATGATGGCTCTAAATGCTGCCTGTTTTGCTGCTGTGTGAGCACAAAGCCTTACTACTATGTAAAGTGCATCAATTTGGCTCAATTTCACAGAAATATTATGTTATATGTGAAATATTATTTTTTCTTCCCCATTTTTTTTACAATTTTGAGCAAATTAGCATTAGCCTTTCATTCTGGATGTTGGTAAATCAATTTCACAGAGCCTTCTCCAAGCCCTAATAATCAAAATCAGATTTAAACTATACTTTTAATATATCTGATGCTCATTACTCAGGTGAGTTAAACAAATAATCCCCAAAACTCGAAGGATCTAATATGACTAGTAAAGCTTTTAATTTGAATTGTAACAAAAGAATCTAATCAAACTGAATTAAAAACTGGTGAAATTTCTTAACTAACCAATTCATGTCATAAAGAACTGTTAGTTAAAACACCGTTATTTATACCCTTACTGTAAGCGGGTCTTACTTTCACCTGTCGCAAATTCCTGGGAATCCAGAATGCCGGACTCCTGTAGAGATCTGATACATGAATCCACAAGCTCAAGACCAGTAGTGAGCTCTTCTTCTATATCCTTCGGTCCGTCTGCAAAAACACAGTACAGGAGGAGGAAATTACACCAGCTTCAGTTTGAAAGGCCATCGCCAAAACACAAAGGCAGACCTAAATAAGCAGTGCCCTTTCATGAGTGATGGTTCAGCAGCTATACTATGACACTGTGTCTGAAAATGTTGGTAGCTGGGACAAAGTGGCCAAACAGAGATATTGGGCAAAAAAATGCCTATATATCTGGTGTCTATGTTCTGTTACTCCCATTACTCATTAATCATGTAACTGTAGCTACATAATTAACGCACCTCATCCACAGTACCTGCACAGAGGCTGAGATTTGAACAATTCTTGAGTTAACCAACCACCCACTCTGATAAATAATTCATGCACTTTGGCATTCTCTATGTCTCCGCCTCTCTGCTCTCTTATAGCCATGCTTGATTGTGGAGGGTGTTATCTTTGGCTAACGTTTCTGACGTTATAATCAATCAAGTCAGCGGGGCTATATTTCTATTTGACAAGCAAAGTTTTGCTGCCACTGGCCCTGACTGATGGTGACAGCTGTCGTGTACTTTGGTCTGAGGAGCGCTTCTTCACCTCCTTGTCATAGATGCAGTGTCCATGAAGACACAAATCGTTAGTTGTTTTCACAGTTATACTGTTCGAGAACAAGATGATGCAAATTTTGTTTCAAGCATAAATAAAAGAATTTTCATGCACTGACACTATACCTTGATTGTTCCAGCGAAACTTCTCATCTGCAGAGCTGCAAAGGAAGAGAAAGATAAAAGTTGGAAAACTAATGGTATTATTATCCCTTAGAATCCTGAGGTTATTACTGTTTTGTTATATTTTTGATTGTACATTACACAACTACTTGAATGCAATTCCAATATATCCATCCATCCATCCATTTTCTACCCCTTTCTGTCCCAGCTGCTATGGATGAAGGCGGGGTACACCCTGGACAGTCGCCAGCACGTCGCAGCAGTTCCAATATATATGCTACATAATCATACCATTAAATTATGTGGCATATATTACATTTTACACACACACACACACACACACACACACAGAAAATACGAATTGTATCTGATCCCAGGTATGATCAACAGTGAAAAAAGGCACTTCTTGCCTTTAGCCATTGTTAAGTTCACAGCAAAAACAAGCTTCAGATTATACCATAAATAAATACCATAAATACAGCAAGAGTGGATTCATACGCTGAAAAATGAATTATCTATATGAGTGGCTCATAAAACACTGCTATTTTTGTACATAGTGTTTTGTGAAGCATGACCTCTCACAGATCAATGAAGGACATTGGACACCCAAACAGTGGTAATGATAATTATAGATTAGGAGGAAATAAGAGGCTTGAGGAGGCCCATACTGCTGGTCAATGATGGTGTACGCTAAACACTATGATGGTGTATGCTATGTTATCAGAAGGTTAAATGCATGCTCATTGTCCCCCAACCCATGTTGCAGCTGCTAAATCATTGATTTTACTATGATGAGAGTGTGTGTAAGGATTCAGGCTGCAAAGGGGTTCGTGACCGCACAGGGGTGACAAATCACAGTAGAAAACAAAATCACGCACATTAATAAGGCTACAGTACATCCCTCTCCAAACCCCAGCCATTAATCAGCAATTCTGCAGCGAAATCCAGACAGAGGTTGCTTGGCTGGGCAAAGGTGAGGTATGGGGCAATTTCACTAAACGTTAAGCTTAATGAGAATGCCTGCAGTACTTGAAAAATAGTAATGCTACTGACCCAAATCCTTCAGAAGCTATTATAAAGACAAACTACACTATTGCTAAAGCAATGTAAAACACAAAAACTATTATTATTTATGGTTAGTGAACTCATCATTCAATCATTCATGCTTAACAATAAGAAATTGTTACAAATTTCAAGTTATCACACTGTTTCAATATTTTCTCCACAATTTGAAAATACTAGTTTCTTTTCACATTGTGTCAGTATTTCATGACATTTGGATGACCTGCATTAAAATGTATATGTTTAAAAAAATTCATTTAAGTAAAACCAGTTTTGTGTCAGATACACAAATATGAAATATTCTATTATTAGTCTAGTACTTTATAACTATCTATTTCAAGAAATTTTTCGAAAGCTGTAAAAATAAAAACGAACCGAACTTAAATGTTTCTAAAATGACATGAAGGTACAATAAAGTTATTATAGAATTAACATCCAGAATGCCTTGTATATGAAAATTAGTGATCAAACCTCAAGTCAGATAACTTATCAAAAAATCTACTGCATTTTGATATTTACAGTATATTATTAAATTATTATCTTAGAAGTTCTTGCTTTCCCCCAATAATATAATTTAAACATGTAAAAATGAAGAAAGGCATAAAACAGCATTTCTTAGGCTTTGAAGTTGGTGTGTTTAGGAATAATTATTCTCAAAAAACACTTCTGTTTATGCTTCACATATAACAATCCTTGACTTTATAGTTAGTTTTAAAATTTAGATATTCCAGTTTTTGCTAGATTTAAACATGTATACATTACTTTTTATAAAGAAGCCAAGAGAAATATCAAGCTATGTTCTAAGCTAACGTTCAGATACAGAGACATGTTGAGTTGGACTGAATATTTGCTGACCTAGATAGCAGTGATAAAAAGAACTACGCTGGAGACATAAATCTCTTAAAATCTTTGTTCAGCAACAGTTTATCTGCTTTATGGAATGAAGAGTTAAGTTTTTGATCCATTACTGATGTAGTGCTCCAGGTTCATCACCATTATTTTGCAAAAAATTTTCCTTTACACTTTAAATGACACAGCAGTCTAAGCGCAATGTTGCACCATTTAAGCGGAATGGAACATAAACGAAATTAAAGTCAACTTCAGCTTTATAAATGACATCACAATAACTTACACAATAAAGAGTGACTCAGCAAGTTATAACAATGTTTTACACTAAATTTATGATGCTAACGCTGGAGGTTCTTAAGTATTGTCTATGCTGTTTACATAAAACTTTAAGAATGTATACTCAGGTTGCTATTTTCACTTGTCTCACACTGTTTTATACTGTTACATTGTTTATACTGGTCATACCATTTGCACATTTCCTCAACCATTGCACATTTGTGTCTTACTTACATTTATATACAATGCCCAGTGAGCTGTCCACGCACTCAGGTTGAATCTCCCCCTTACCTTATTTTATACTTCTTATTTGCACAGTTTTGTTATGTTTTACATTGTCTCATGTCTGTTACAATATATGTACACTGTGGAACCTGAGCTTTGCCATTTCGTCTCTCTGTATAATTGTATACGGTTGAGATAAAGTTCACTTTGACTTTGAAGTTAACCCTCCCATTGCGTTCCGGTCAAATCTGACTGATTTTCAAATTTTATCTCTAGAAAATGCAGTTAATTTCATCGGTTTGTTCTAAGGTCCCATGACTTTCTTTACACAAGGCACTGGAATGCATAAAAAATATTTAATAATTTTTATTACATTTCGCGTGTTTTACTGAACTTAGGAACACTCATGGTGTTCCCGGTCAAAAATGATCGGTCATTAGAAATTAATTAGTGAGACTACAATAAGTGTATGAAATAGAGTTTAAGAACATTTCCACACCTGTTGACTATTCATTCAAATAAAAATGCAAAATTCCTGAAGAAATTTTGAGATTGGCCAGCTGCCCAAAATCTCCATAGCAACCGCTTCCTTCACCTGAGCAACCATCTTGTATACCTTTGCAACCACATAGAAACTCCCTAGCCAACAAGTCCTACACCCTAGCATTTACCTGGAAACTATATAGCAACAACCTCCTACACCATAGCAACCACCTTTTATGCCATAGCAACCATCTGAAAACTCCCTAGCAACCACCTCCAACACCAACGCATGCACCTAGCAACCCTCTAGCAACCACTTGGTATACCATAGGAAAAATCCAGAAACTCTTTAGCAACCACCTCCTACAAACAGAAGCTGCCTAGAAACTACTTAGCAACCAAATCCTACACCTAGCAACACCCTAGCAACCTACACCTAGCAACACCCTAGCAAGCATTTTGTATATCAGAATCAGAAAACTTTATTGATCCCGGAGGAAATTGCTTTGACCCAGATACCATAGCAACCACCTAAAAACTTCCTAGCAACCACCTCATCCACCATAGCAACTGCCTAGAAACTACTTAGCACCCAAATTGTATCCGATAGCAACCATCTAGAAACTCCTGCGCAACCACATTGTATCTGATAGCAACCATCTAGAAACTCCTTAGCCACAACCTCATACACACAGCGACTGCCTAAAAACTACTTAGCAACCACCTCATAAACCATAGCAACCGCCCAAAAACTACTTAGCAACCGACTCAGACACCACAGCAACCGCCTTTTATACCTTAGCAGCCACAAAAAAAACGTCTTTTTTCTTTACTAAATAAATCATTTTACTGGGAACACGACAGATGTGATTTTATGCTACTTTTTAAGTATATTTAAATGGTTTAAAAAATAGTTTAAAAAATTGTTGGTTGGTAAACATTGAAATGAGCTTCTCTGTGATAAACAGTACAAAATGTTTCATCTTAGTATGTGTTACAGTCAAAATAATCTCTCTATAATATTTTTTTCTTAAAAAAATGAGTTGTATGACCTTTTGTGAATGAGGCCTACAAGCCATAAATAGGAAATGGAAGGTCAAAACCTGTAATGCTCACATACATTTGAGTTTGTAAAAAGTTCCCAGACAACATTAGGTAGTAATATATATACTATCATGGATTTATAATCAACTAACATGTTCCCGGTCAAGTGACAGGGAACACAAAGCATGTTATACCTAAGGATATTATAATATTATCTAAAAAAAAGCCCGATTGTTATTTCGCTTGTCAAATTGAATCAAATTTCTTGGTATTGATGTCCTGGAGAATCCGGACAGTCTCCTTAAGATGTTATTGGTGGTTGATCAATATGTGATCAATTTGTGTATTACTTGGTACTTCTTTAACCCAAATGACAGAATTCAATAAAATAAATAATGAAACAAATAAACAAAAAAACATTGATAAGAAAGTGTGCATGTGTGTCTGTGTGTGCGTGTGCGTGTGTGTGCGTGCGTGTGTGTGTGTGTGTGCGTGTGTGTGTGTGTGTGCGTTTGTGTGTGTGTGTGTGTGTGTGTGTGAGTGTGAAGTAGTAATGTAATCAGTAAGCAGCCATCCCTCAGCTGAAACGTTTCCAGGTAAAATGCACCCAACATTTATGGCTCTGTATCTATCGATCTAATTTCCACCCTAGTTGGCTTATTTACTTGAATGTTTACTCTTCTGCATAAGTCAATGCAATAACACTAATGTAAGCCTCTTTAGTCTTCACAGCTATTATTCAGGGGTAGAAACAGTTTAGAAAAATATTTAAAAAAAATATAAAAGACCAAAAGTCTTCATAAGAAATGATGTAAAATAGTGTTAGGTTCAGTTC
Source organism: Bryconaethiops microstoma (assembly GCA_037577275.1). Classification (NCBI taxonomy): domain Eukaryota; kingdom Metazoa; phylum Chordata; class Actinopteri; order Characiformes; family Alestidae; genus Bryconaethiops; species Bryconaethiops microstoma. Next base: position 16,157,854 of record JBBJLS010000011.1, read on the forward strand.
CAATTTGAAGTCCCTAAAGCCACAATAACATCTCTTCTTCCTAATTGCATATAGCGAATTGTAATCTACACTCTTCTATACAGTACCAAAATGGGTTCTTTTACGTGACAATAGTGGAACCCTTTTTAGAACCTTAGTTCAGTACACAAAGATGCTTTGGGTGAGTTTCATCCAAATGTGATAGAAATGCAGAAATAAATAAATAAATAATAGCACACAGGTATTCAGCTAATATGCATGTATATGTTGGTTTATGTGTACCTGTGAAGAGAAACTTGAGAAATAGTGACTTTAACCATAACATTTTCTATTTCTACACAAAAGAACATTTATTTTTATTCAGAATTACATGCGTGAAATATTTTTACATAACAATGTTCACAAAATGCACAAAAGTATAAGCACTCTATTCACATTTGATTTTCCAGTTAAAATACAGATATTTTAACAGTTTACTGTATTTTACAAGATATAGTTCTCGAAATCTGTTTTATTATTAGTTATGTTTCTGCTAACCTACTCAGCCTGCTCTTGTAAGAACAGAATATATCCAGTTACAAAGAGTTTAAAGTGTAAACTAGTTCAAAAGTGGCTGTTAGCTTGCTCTCAACTGGACACTTTTTAATCTGGTGTATTTGTAGGTGAATTTCAACTATAAGAAGTGATTATTCCTAAATTAACTGAAGCTTTTCTCTCATAAAGCCCTTGTTCTTCACTACACTCTGCAGTGAATTGCGCATTGTTCCAGATGGTCTTTACTGGGCTATAAGACCATACCTGATACTTGCAACCTACTACTGTCTGATTTTGAGACCGATTTGTCCTTCACAACATTCGCAAAAGGTCTCCCGATATCTAGGTGACCTTAAACTGTTATCATCCCACATAATCCTGTGTTATGGGGTGTCTATTGTCCAGTCTTTAATCTGATCCACTGACAGTCTGGACCGACCATACATGTTAAACATATTCAGTATTTACAATTCAGTGTCCTGTACTGTGGTATTGACACTACTTCTGGTGGAAAACACAATGCTTTCAACATGTGTAAATTTTCAGTGTGTGCAGAAGTAGTTCTGAGCATGGTGGCTAAATCATAAGCCAAATGGTGTAATGTAAATAAAGGATAATTCTGAGTTGTGGCAATAGCATGACTGTCTGTACAAAAAGTCCATTTAATATGTCCAGTAAAGCAACTTGGCTTGTTCTGTAAGGGTGGCGGTGGCCTAGTGGTAGGATACTTGCCTCTGGACCAAGTGGGCGTGGGTTTGAATCCTACCTCCAGCACACCACCACTGGGTTTCTGAGCAAGACCCTTAACCCCAAGTTGCTCCAGGGATACTGTCCCCTGTAGTTAGGGAATGGAAGTTGCTTTGGATTTTCCAGTTTAGCTTTTGCGTCTGCTAAATAATGTAAATGCAAACACCAGAGCAACCACCTCACTGTCATCCACCTGTTTCTGTAGATAAAGTCAAGTTAGAGAATGTTTTGCAAGGTTTTATGAATCAGAACCAGTGGTTGGGAGTCTTGATTGTGAGCATAATCTGCAACTGTGTGGTGTTGTATTCAGCACAGATCTTGTAGTGTGGGGGACTTTCATGACTAAGAATGACCAAGACAAAATCAATAAAGAAAGCCATTATGGCTGTAATTTCTCACATTTTCAGCATGTGTTAATGTGGGCTAGGCATTAAACAGCACACTTACTTTGGCAAAACAAGTAATAAACAGCACTTAACATCTTCAGCACTTTTAGTTAAGGAGCTTAATTGTATCATATTCCACTGCAAAAAAAACTGTGTTCAGTTGGATTGATTCCACATTCACTGTTTTAACTTCCGGCTTTATTTTTCCATGTAACTTTAGGTTATGAAAAGGTACAAACACAAATCTCTGTGAAGGTGAATGTAATGTGACTCATTTAAGAACATTTTCTTACCTTTTATATTTACACTGTTTGTACATTGGTGAAAAAATGTATTTGGAACTAACCATCATTCTCCCAAAATAGACACTTTTTCACACATGTGTTTGGGCATTTTATTGTAGCTTAATTGAATGGTCTTTCAACGCCAAGCATTGGTCAAACATTTGCTCTTCACACTTATGTGGTTAATACTTAGAATTGATGGGAGTGTAAAAAATACAGTATCACCAAAAACACTATGGGTTTAATGTACTAATCCCTTTTTCCCTTCAAGCATATGCATTTGAAGGAATGCTGTGCAAAAGTAAGTGATGTCACGTGTGGCTGATTACATTTTCTACTCAATTTACTAATTGTTTTGCAGCTTGTGGTGGCTAGTTTTGTAAGAATTTTCTTCCACCTGTTAAAACCTGGTGTGTATTAGCAATGGTGTGCTGAAAAAAACATTTACCTTCATAATTATATTGTTTTAACACTCGGGATAAATATGTGTAGACTTTGTTCTTTTTTCACTTTGTTTTCCTAGCTGGAGTGGAATTACACCCATGAATGTTTTCATCTCTTTGAATGAACATCTCTATCTCTTCTTCACAGAATTAAAAATTTCTATTTGTTCTCAAGCTTGTTGGTAGCTTTTTACACCCTGTGCATAACTAGTTTGTGTGATAAGTTTTATTAAAACAAATGTTAAATAAAGACATGTTTTGTGCTACACCTGTGGTTGCTTGTGCATCTAGCTCTGAAAATAGGTGGGTCCATCAGGTTTCTTGTTAAATTATCATTATGTAAATGTGGAACTAATCACTATAACTGAACAATAGTGGCAGCCCTAATATAAACTTACTGAAATGTATCAGCAATTTTAAATTTGTTCAACAGTGTGCATCTAACAGATGACAAGTGATTTCTTCAAAGTGGGCAGAATGTTGGAGTATATGCCAAATTAGACTGCTTTTATCCCAACAGAATAATTTCATTTTTAATCCATACTTTTAATAGTGTTTTTCATATCACTGTGCTTTCACATGCCCCAAATGAGAGACCTAGAAGTAAGTTCTCTCTAGAAAAGTGTTTTTTAGGATGTCTTTTAGGATGACTTTTGCCAACTCTCCTGTGCTGACTGCTATGAGAAGAGCATGTTGGTGCTTTATAGCCTGGTGTTATGGAGTTTGCACCAATCTCCAGCCTTGTTGCGTCACATCAATAGTGGCCGACAGCTCTAAATCTAACAGAATGCACCTCTGAACGCCCTGTGCACCATCTGTCTGCTGCAGCATGCCATTAAAGCACTGGGTACGGTCCGGGGTTTATTGTCATGGGTTTGTTAGGAGAATAATTCCTTTGTTTTTTTCACCTTTATTATTCTCCCTCTTCTACTCCACTCAATCAGCTTATGCTCAGCAGTTGCTAGGTTGGACAAGCTTTGCAGAACTTTGGCAGGTATTTTATTCATTCCCCGCAGACCACTAGAATGTTTGTTTAAAATTACAATGCAGCATTGCTTATAATTAATATGCTTTTGATCGAGTGGGAATTGGGAAGTTTTTGATTTACAAGTTGGATATATTTGTCATTTATGCTCAACACTCTATATATATATATATATATATATATATATATAAAAGCTTAATTTATATGCTTAATTTATACATCTATGCTCAAGCTGTCTTTTTTGACCTTTTACATCCAAATAAAACAAATATCATATGAAATCAATACTGCATTCTAAATCATTTAGACAGATTTAAAGTAAACTTTTAATAAAAAGTTAACATTTGCTTTATATTTGTTACTTCATTATTTAAGTTAAATGGGTCAGTTTTCAATGAATAGTTTAGCACTGTTTTCAATAGAACAAGAAGAGAAACATGAAAGTAGGTGACAGATTAACTCCCTTAAAATTATATAGGCATGTGTGTCTGTGTATGAGGGAGAGCCAGCGAGAGAGCGAGAGCGAGAGCGAGAGAGAGCGAGAGCGAGAGCGAGAGCGAGAGCGAGAGAGAGAGAGAGAGAGAGAGAGAGAGATAGAGAGAGAGAGAGAGCAAGAGAGAGAGAGAGAGAGAGAGAGAGAGAGAGAGAGAGAGAGAGAGAGAGAGAGAGAG